>CM053599.1:118322372-118339153 GCA_028646575.1 Pseudocheirus occidentalis | reverse complement strand
GGATAGGTGAAGGGAATACAAATGTGCATATATATATAAATACATATATATGTATGTATGTATGTATGTATATGTGTATATATGTATATGTATACTTACACATATGTTTATATAGGAGGCTATCTATGCATATGAATATATATATCTGAGCATGTGTATATGTGTACATAGAGGGTATAAGATTAATTGAATACAAATGGACGATACTTTAAAAGGTAAAATTCTGAGGTGAGAGAGGACTAGAATGAGAGGAGACAGGGAGAGACAAAATGGGGTTAATTATCCCATATAAAAGAGGCAAGGGATAACTGTTAACAATTCTACTCTCATTTATTCTCATTGAATTTGGCTAAAGGAAGGAATGACATAAAGTATAAACTGGGTATCATACCACACAGGAGAGTAGGGGGCATGGGGATGAGGGGCAGGATGATGGAGGGGAAGGCAGGGTCTGGGGGAGGGTTGCTGGAAGCACACACTTCAGTAAAGGGACAAGGACTGTGTAGGGACAGAACAAGGGGGGGCAGGATAGGAAAGAGGGACATATGATCAGACTGTCACAATATGTCCACTGTGAAGATGTCCCTTCTTTCTCTCTCTCTCTTCGTCTCCCCTCTCTCTGCAAAGCCAAGCACTAGCAACTTTCCAGAAGAATGATAATGTGAACAGCTTTTAAGGTTCTGATTACACAGTATAGTGAACACTTTATTCCATAACAAATCAAAGAAAACATTCATAGTAAATTACACATGCACAGCCTGTATTGAATTGCTTGTCCTTCCAGCGGGGATGGGTGAGAAGGGAGCAACCGAAAAAATCTAGAATTTAAAGCTGTGCAATACGTGCAACTAGGAATTAAGATATACAGGGGCTGGGGTAGGGAGACACTCCCTGACTTACCAGAAAGTTAGAGGGGTGTTGGAGGAGGGTACAAAAGAGAGCAGATCAGGGGAGGGGCTTTACGGTGGGATCGCAGTTTGGAGCTTGGGGGTAGGGGAAAGACGGGGAGAAAATTTGTAACTCAAAAATCTCATGGAAATGAATGATGTAAACAAGAAAACAAATAAAAATTTGTATTAAAAATAAAATAAAATAATTAAATATATAAAAAAAATTAAAAAGTTCAGTGGACACAGAAGAAGGTCATGTGGAACAGCCTGCAAGAAGAGCCCAAGGGTGAGGGTTAGACAGAGAGAAAGAAAGGAAGCATAGGACCAAAACTCAGGGAGACCAATCAATGAGGGATGGCAACCTGTTTGGCAAAATTGGCTCAAATGCCAAAAAAAGATCTTATTAGCTCTAAATTCAAAATATGACTAAGGGCTTAGGCAGGAGTATGGAAATAAAGGGGACACCCAGAATATCCACTATTCCAAAAGTCAGAGTGGTAGGAATGCCTATAGACAGACATTTGTGTGGCAAATTGCAGTGGGCAGGTGAAGAAGAGCATTGCTGGATCATAGGAACATAGATGAAGAGCTGGCTGGGACCCTGGAGGCCATCTCACCCAAAACCATCATTTTACAAATGAGGAAACCAAGGCAAAGAAAGGATCACCAACTTGCCCAAGGCCTTGCAGGTAAAAAGTGACAAATTCAGAAACTGAACTCAGGTCTTCTGACCCCCAAAGTCAAAAACTTCAGGAGAAGAGTGGGAAAAGGTCAGGCATAAAGTCAAATGGAAAAAGTTCACCAACCCAACCTTTTATTCTTCAGAGTGACTGTGGAAAAAGTTATCAAGAAGTATTGCTAAAGGATGATGGAATTTGCTTGGGAGAACTTTAAATCTGCTGGAGGACCACCATTCTAGCAATATCAACCAATTAATATTTTAATATATCAGCATGACCACGGTGTCCTATGGAGGAAGATGATCAATTACTTCTCCTTTTAATGTCTCCAGGACAAGATGTAAAATTTCTCAAGAAAGGTGAATTCTCTTCCAATAACCTCCTATCTCATCTTCCTTCCTCCACTCTCTCCCCTCTCTGACTCATCCTACTAAAAAAATTTAAAAATGGTTCCCTGGTTTCCTATAAAATCCAATATAAAGTCCAGTTGGCCATTTAAAGATCTCTTCCAGCCTGGTCCTATGCATTTTAGTTTGTACATTTAAAATTATTTTTCTGAGGAGTCTATAGATTTCACCAGACTGCCAAAAAGGTCTGTGATATTCATAAAAAAGAGGTTGAGAACCACTGTCTGAAGCTTTATTTGTTCCCCCCAGCTTCTAGTGCCTATCCCCCCAAATTATCTTGTATCTCTCTTGCAGTCTGCTTTGTCTCTACTTATGTTTGCATGTGTTGTTTACTTTTTCTAGATTACAAGTTCTGTTAGGGCAGAGTGCCTATCACCATGTCTGACACATAGTCAACCTTAATCCATATTAAATGTCTGTTGGTTAGTTAATGGATTGATTCCCTGGTCCCAGTCCTTGTTACTCTGCTGATGTGAATTTTTGCTCTGGAATTCACTGAAGTCCGTAGCTACACAGTAGCAGGCTATTGAAGTCATAACTCTTTGATGGTGAATTCCATATATGTCAGTTGGCTCTTGGAGCTACTACTTTCTCACCTTCTCTTGTCAGGATTTGTTTCTACAGCTGGCAATTCAAGTGCATATATGTGCTGGATCTTTTCTATATATGAATGTGAATCTCTTCTCTGTGTCCTTTACCTCAGGAAAACCTCTCTGGAGTTTGTTTCAGAACCTTTCTCTGTGTCTGCTGAGACATCACTTCCATGATATATATGGTTCTCTTTGCTACTTGGAAACACAAGCTTCTATTGCTCCCTTCCCTTCCCTTCCCTTCCCTTCCCTTCCCTTCTTTCTCTCTCTCTCTTCATCTCCCCTCTCTCTGTAAAGCCAAGCACTAGCAACTTTCCAGAAGAATGATAATGTGAACAGCTTTTAAGGTTCTGATTACACAGTATAGTGAACACTTAATTCCATAACAAATCAAAGTAAAACATTCATAGTAAATCACAGTACACCATTCACAGCATTACAACTTATCACAGAAAATCAAAATATAGCATTCACTATAATTTGTCACAGAAAATGGTCACATAGTTTCTACCACAGTGGTCACAAAATTTTCAACAAAGAACAATCGTTTAGTAACTCAATCATTCAATCAGTCTTAAAAAGGTTTGCCTCCTCAAGGAATACAAAGTATGATAGTCAAAGTTCTCCACTCACGGGGCACACTAAGCTAACTCAGTCACTTATTCAGTCATCAATCACTAAATACAATCATTTAGTTAACCAATCATTCAATCAACTGATCATTAAGTCATCCTTCATCATTCACTATTCAATCATCAGATAATATACAGACCTTCTACACCTATTCACTAGTAAATTTACAATTTCTCAGTCAGTACACACTATCCAAGTAAATTCTTCTTTCATCTTGACTCAGGGTGGTTTCTCAGATTCCCTGGATCCACCTCCATGATCCCAGATCCTACTTGGATTCATGAAACTTTCACCTGGGTTCAAAGGCAGATAGCTCCCAGGTCCTTGTCCAGCTCTCCATGCAGTCTGTGTTCCAAGCTGAAGTTCACAGTGTCCAGTCCACCCTAAGTCCTTCAAAGTCTCTGCTCCCAGGAAGTCAAGGCTCAACAAAACCACAAACAAGTTCATTCAAAGTACCAGCATCACAGTCATGCTTCCTCAGTCTTTTGGCAGCTCTGACTGACTCTTGGACTCAGCAGAAGTTTAAGCTGGTTCCCAGAATCAAAATCACTCCATCCAGGTTTTCAAAATTAAAATCATTCTTTCAAACCTGGGGGTGGGGCTTTCCTCTTCAGCCTCCTCAGCTCCTCTTCAGCCTCCCAGGTGGCAGCAGCTTCTGCCTCCACAGAGTTTGCTCCAAGAAGATCTGACTCTCCATCTCTGGGTTTTTTCTTATATACAGTATTGCCCCTCCATGTTCAGCCCCTTCCTGTTACAGCAGCAATAGGAGACAGGAGGACATACCTTCTGTTTCTTTAACAGAGACCTGATATGAACTAGGTGCTCAGTACCTCTCAGGTTAGCAATACACAAAAAACTTCAAATCTCATTACTGTTAGAGTTTCTCTGTGTCTGTGTCTGTGTCTGTCTCTCTGTCTCTATCTCTCTGTCTCTGTCTCTCTTTCTCTTTCTCTCTCTCTCTCTCTCTCTCTCTCTCTCTCTCTTCCTTTTTGACTTTGGGATATGTCAAAATATGTTCATAAGATCACAAACTTAAAGTTAAAAAGAATCATACAGGTCATGTGGTGAGACCAAGCATGAAAAGAGAACTCATCCTGCTTCTAGAAGACTAAAACCAATAGCAAATTCTTCCTTACATTGAGCCTAAAGTTGCCCATTTGTGACTTTTACACACTGATTCTAGTTCCAGGGCCAAGCAGAATAAGTCTTACCCATCACCTTCATGACATGCCTTCTCCCCCAAAGAAATCTTCACTTCTCCAGGCTAAGCATCTGCACTTCAGTCAATTGTTCTTGGAAGCCCTTGGCCAAAATATTTTGCCTTTCCACACCCTTTTACAACCAGTAAGAACAACTTGCTAACAACTGGTATAAGTGAATGAGTCTGCGAGAGCACATGATCATACATTTAGAGACAGAAAGGATCTTCCAAGAAGGCATCTTGTTCAAACCCACCATACACGCACTGCATTTTTTGTAAAGAAAGAATTGAGCCCCAGAGAGGTTAAGAAATGCAGGTAGTAAGTGGCAGAGCTGGAAAAGAACCTAGGTGCTCTCATTCCAAACTCAGTGCTCTACATTATATAATATGGTCTCCTAGCCCACTGTTATTTAAAAAAAATAGAAGGGCTTTTCCAGGTCTGGAGAGAGGTTGTATAGAGAGAACTAGCAGAGAATCTTCTATCTAGGCAATGGAGTCAATCAGCTTTGAGTTGCTACAACTAAACAGACCCTTAGAATTCCTTCCCAAACTTCTCCTCCTACCCTAGCATCTCCACTCTGATCAAGGTATAGTTCATTTCTCCTGATCCCACCAGGACATGACTTCTATTGAGATGGGATAGTTGAGCAGAAGGGTAAGTGTGGTTGATCTTCACTGTGCTGGAGAGAAAAAAAACATTCCTGGAATTTTCCTGTGGCTCTTGCGGGGTAGGGGAGAGGGGACAGAGGGAGAGAATCTAACCTTCTATGTTCGTTAGCCAGAATCATTTGCTGTTCACGGTGAGGTAACTGCATTACAGCAGCCTATAATAGTTAAATAGTAATGTTTTCTTTGGCTCATTGCTCTGTGGTAAGATTTCCCCCTGCAGTAAACAGTGCCATCATAGTCACCTTAAATAGCACAGATGCTGCTCCCTTCTCTCAGTTGGTGCATTCACAGGCTGTTGGGGAAAAGGTTCTTGCATTGGAGGTTTACAGGGAATAAATATCTTGTCATTTGCCTTTAATTTAGTGTGCACTCTGACAAAAGAATTTTTTTTCCAAGTTGAAAAGTTTCCTTTATTTCCCTTTCCCTAGAAATTAGAATCTTCTTTCCCTAATGCCTCTTATATCACTAGCAACTCTTTAATAGGTTTCTAATTTAATTTAATTTAATTTTGTTATATTTTAAGTTCTAAACTGTCCCTCCCAACCCTAGAGAAGACCACCATTTGACACATATGTGGGGATGGATGGATGGATGGACAGACAGACGGACGGATGGATGGACGGACGGACGGACAGACGGTTGGATGGATGGATGGATGGATGGATGGATGGATGGATGGATGGATGGATGGAAGGATGGATGGAAGGATGGATGGATGTAAAATCATACTATGCATACTTCTGTTAATCAGTTCTTTCTCTGGAGGTGGAGAGCATCTTCCTTCAAAGGTACTTTGTAGTCACCAGCAATTCTTAAAGCAACACATATCCTATTTATGTGTGCCTATGGCAGTGACTCACAAAACCACAGCAGTGATGATTCTGTCATCCAGTGGTTATGTAGAGTAGCCCCACTATCATGCTTCATTTTTATACCTTATAATATGAAGCAGGCCACAGGGAGACCTCTTGGAATCAAAATGAACCCTTCATAATGTTTCTGAAGAGGTAGAAAAACAAGATGTGTGTAGGGGACCTTTGCATAATTGCTGTTTACTTCTATGGCAAGGGACTAGATAGGAAAAGATATATTTGAAGGACATTTAAGGCTTGGCATTTGATGCTTTACTTCAGTCCCTGGAACTGCCATTTGTGCTGTGACATTTGAAACTTGACCACCCCAGCCAACCCTGTTGCCAGACACCAGCCACTTTGGCAGGAGCTAGCTCCATAGAAGAGAGAAGATGATCTCTAAAGGGAATGAATAAATGTCTGTTTAGACCACTTTATCAACCCAAACAAGCAGCTGTTTTTGAATGGTTTCTCCTATCTTGTAGAACCAGAAAAGGCAAACTATTCTAGGCAAAGCCATGAAAGAATATTATAGAAGACTTGGAGACTTTTTAAAGGGGAGGGATAAAATACTGGCTTGTTCAAGCTGTAGTATAGATACCTTACTTTGCCCCTACCTTTTCAGTAAGTCTGAGCACACAGAGTTCCAAAAGAATCACAGTTCTCAAACTTATTTTCTGGTCTGGGGATTTCAAAGCAATCTGACACCAGTTTGCATGCAAGTCAGAACCCATTTATTCTTTCCCAGTGTGTCATATTCTCCATTTTGTTTGGTTGTAGTCAGGGCTTGAAGTGAGGAAAGGAAGACATTGAACAGGTTCTTTTCCTTCTTGCTTCTTATCAACACTAACTGCCCTCCCCAACTACCTGTTTCCATTTCTTGAAACTAGAGGAAAGGGAAAAGGAGATGAGGAGAAACAAAGAGGAAAGAGAAAAAAGGAAAGAGAAAGAAGAGAACTGGGAGGGGGAGGGGCAAAGAGAGAAAGTCCGAGAAAGAGCTGCGGGAGGGATTAGCTGAATAAACTACTGTATATGAATATAAGAGTACATTATTGATGGAAAAAAAAAATAAATGAACATCAGGAATCCAGAGAAGCAATAAAAGAATTGTAGAAATGGATTCATTGGGAAATAAACAGAATGAAAATATGTATATCTATCTGTATATATACATACAGATAAATATATATATATATTTTTATTATATTATTGTATATTACATATATATGTAATGTGTGTATGTGTGTATTCAATTATTACAAAATGAAATTAAAAGGACAAAGGCTAAAAGGCTTCCTGAAAAAAAAACAGAACTCTGAGTAACTGAAAAATCAATAATGGTCCCAGAAAAAAAGATAAACAATATAAATTAGAGGGAAAAAGCATTTATTAAGTGCTTTCTGATACAAAGCATTGTGCTAAACACTAGGGATGCAAGTAGAAAAATCAAGACCGCTTCAGCTCTCTCAGAACTCACATGCTAATGAAGGAGAGAAGGACAGAGGAAGTTTCAGATGCAACTAAGATGACAAGGTCCCATGGTCTCTGGGATACGTGGGGCAAAAAGGACGGCAAAGTGTCTTCTAAACTTACTATGACTTCTATAATAAAACTCTATCCATGACTACTGTTGAATCCTCTTTTCACCTCTGACACTACTTGTAAGCCTTTTGATAATTCCCTGGGCCTCAGTTTTCTCATTAGTAAAATGGGCAGATTGGAGAGGATGGTTTCTTAGAGCCCTTTTTTGTCAGAAAGGAATTGTTAAATTTTCAGTATGAACTTCTGCACCTCAGAAATCTAGAAATCAGGCCTGATTTTTTTTTTGTTTCAGTTGTTAAACATTTACCAGCATGTGCTACTGCTTCCAGTTATCTATGAGCCTATGACCTCTCTCAATTGAGCAAAGGGAATATACTAGGGCAGAATCAGACCCATCATCAGACACAGTCCTGTATCTATTGCTTTTTCTTAGCTGTCCTTGCTATGATAAAGAGTTTGATTTCAAAAAGGGCAGAGAGAAATAAAGAGGGAGTTTTCAAAAAATGAAATACAAAATAATATAAAACAAAAGGCATCAATACTTTTTTTTAAAAAAGCTATGGCAAACTTTGCAGAATGGTTTTCAAATGTTATGAAGGAGGATGAATTTCAACAAAAAGATCACTTATGAATTGCCTCATGAACTTCTATTGATGAGTCATTTTTATTCCTGTGTGGTTTCTCCCATTAAATTATCTGTCTTCGCTCTGTATTAGAATTTGGGTTGTATTGAACATTACACAGGACTGGGTCTAAAATTATTTGTCCAACTGCCAATAGGATGGAGAATTATAAAAACTACAAATACAGAATATTATATCCATAATATGATCTAGACCAGGGGTGGGGAACCTGTGGCCTCAAAGCCACATGTGGCCCTCTAGGTCCTCAAGTGTGACTTTCTAACTGAATCCAAACTTCACAGCATACATCCCCTTAATAAAAGGATTTGTTCTGTAAAACTTGGACTCAGTCAAAAGGCCACACCCAAGGACCTAGAAAACCATTTCTGGCCTTGAGGACACAGGTTCCCCACCCCAGATCTAGACCTTCATAGTGCAAGATGCACCTTACAAACATTAAATTCTTCTAGGACTCAATCCTTATACTGGCTGATTGATATGCATACCTCTGTTTCCATTCATTCACTTAACTCTGCTCTTGCATGAAATCATCTGTTGTCCAAATTCATTGACCATGTATTTTCTAACTTGCATATAGCTCCCATTAGACTCCAGAGAAATGAACCACATTGATATAAGCATTAATGCTTCATTATTTGTAAAAGCATATAGTGGTCCCTAGAAGAAAAAGACCATTAAACTTGAGAGCTCCCATTATGCTGGCCTTTAAGAGAAAGTTTGTTCCTGAAGCCCTCTTGAGATCTGTTGAGGTACTTAGGCCCAAAGATTTCTCTGAAGAACCAAGAGAAATCAGTGACTAGGCCAAAGGGAAAGAAATAAAGAGACCTGGGATCTAGTCCTAACTTTCCAACTAAACAAATAAATGCATGGTTTCGGGGGAAGGCACATATTTTCCCCAGGTCCCATGTCCCTCATTTGCAAGATGAACTAGAAACAGAGACACCAAACTCACCCCACCAAAACTTCTGTGTGTTTCCTAAAACAGATTAAAATGTAAGCAGGGAATGTTTAACAAAATACATAAAAATACAATTCCACATGGATAATAGTAATTTGTGATTTTCAAGTCAGTATGTGGCCTACATGATCTCTATGGTCCCTTTCAATACTGAAATTCTGTAAGTCTATGAAAAAATGGGTGATAACATCCTGAAGTAAAAAGCCCCTGGGGTTGTTATTTAAGTTTTATTGATATCTTTTTAAAAAAAATTTAACAGGCAGTTCCAAACATACTCCTCCCACCACACAAACACATTAAATTCTCCAATATAAGAAAAAAAACCATTAAGCAAAGCTGGCTGGAACAGATTGGCAGCATATGTAACATTCACTACCCAGGTCCCCCAACTCTTTACTGAGAAGAGCGAAGAAGACTTCAAAGCATAAGCTACCTCTGAGTAGGGAATTTCATTTATTAAATATGCATCTTGAGTACCTGGTGTAAAGCAAGCATTTGTTGATTGACTGGTCATCTGTTCAGCAGAACTTTTTTCTGTATGATTTTTGTTGTTGATTTTCTTCAAAAACATTTTATTGTTGTCTTTTGTTTTTATATCAGGTTAAGATCCCCTCTAAATACATCCCTCCTTCTCCTTCTTTACTCATATATCTGTTTCTTACAAAAAAAGAATCAAAAAAGAAAAAAAAGATAATTGAAACCAACACAACTGGGTATGAAAGCATATACAATACTCTACATCTATACTCTCCACCTCTGCAAAAAAGGGAAGTTGAGTGAAATATTAAGTAGGTAGAGAATGGTAATCCTATCCTTTACTTTTCTATAAGAAGAAAAAGTTTGGCAATCATGCTTTAGGTGGAGACCTACCAGATTAAGTTGGTTAGCGTATACTAAAGTGGTACTACAAAGATTAATGTCTTCTAAAGAATTAAATATCTGTCTTTGTAGG
The DNA here is from genome assembly GCA_028646575.1 of Pseudocheirus occidentalis. Classification (NCBI taxonomy): domain Eukaryota; kingdom Metazoa; phylum Chordata; class Mammalia; order Diprotodontia; family Pseudocheiridae; genus Pseudocheirus; species Pseudocheirus occidentalis. Next base: position 118,329,136 of record CM053599.1, on the reverse strand, counting down.
CTTGCCAAGTTCATCATGTAATGTTTCAGGAACATAAAGAAAATGCCTTTATTGGTTCACAAGTTCAGGGTGTTGTCTGGCTGAGCTCCACTAATTTGAACTAATCAGGGGGCAGATTTGATGTAAAGTGGCGATTTATCTGGATTAGCCATCAGATATTGATAGCCACGGTCCTTTTTGCAAAATGCATGGCACAATCTGATCCGAGGAAGCCTCAACATTATGAATTCCTTTCACTTGGTTGAGTGTTTCATTTGCCTGCTGATATAAAATTCATTGAGGCAGCAGGCAGCAATTGGAGCTTTGGGGAGTTATAGTTCAGCATACCACAAGGCCAGAACAGACTGGCTAATGGCAAGGAGGGTACCAAGAATAACCCACTTACCTGTTTGGCAGAACAGTGGATTTTTGCATATGCACAGCACAAGTTTTTGAATTTGCAATGAATTGGGCCAAATTTGCAGTTCTAGCCACCAGAGTCTGGGTCTACTCCCATTGTGGTTCTATAACTACTTAGCAAAAATGCTTCAGAGTACTCAGCAGGGAAAAGGAAATGTGATAATTGTAGGGAGATTGGACATTATGCTAGAGTGTGCTCCCTGGCACAAAAGAATAATGTCTGTGAAATGCTAGTTCCAGGTCTCATAACACTGAATTTCTTTCACACCGCTGCATCTACAAGACGTGAAATGAGGCAGCATCAGCCATTAATGCTTTAAGCCAGGCTACCATCTGGGCATGACCCATATAGAACATGGGGTCTATAGTGGTAGGGGGTAAAGTAGGGAGGGGAGACATGTTAATTGTCAAAAAAAAAGTCTTGGAACAGATATTCCCTCTTTCTTGGTTGGTTGCTCTGGACCCCATTCTCTTCCAGTTAAAGCTAGAAACAACGTACCCAATTACCCTCCAAGTTTTGTTTGTTGGGGTTTTTTTTCAGCATACAAAAGTGCCCTTTCCACCCTTTTGATTATATCAACATTTCATACAAAATAGAATAATATTCTTTTATGCCTTGAAGGGACTTCAGATATCAGTTAGCTGAATCCTTCCATTTTACAGATAATGAAACTGATTCCTAGAAAACTGAATTACCCAAGGTCACAAAAGCTAATTAAGAGCAGAGTCAGAATTCACCCCACCACAGTGTATTTTTATTATTTCAATCTGCCCCTGTTCTCAGTTGCTCAGGAAAAGAGGATCCAATTCTTTTCATACCTGGTGGTTTCTGATTGCCTCTGATCAAAAACAACTGATCTCTACCTCCCAAGTACTCTTCATGGTGATGAAGTAAACAGCTAGATTTCAGGGAATCTGTGAACTTGGATGAGAAAAAATTTATGTCTTTGTTTTCATCAATCTCTAACTCAAATTGAGCTTTTAATAACAGAAAATTGTCATCACCATCATAGCTATCATTTATATAGTACTTGAAGGTTTGCAAACCTCCTTTACAAATATGAACTTATTTTACCTTCACAACAACACTGGGAGTCACTCAACTTCAAAGGCAGGCAGAGATCAAGTGACTTGACCAGGGTCACACAGCTAGTATGAATATAGGTAACAAATGCTATTCCAAAAAAAGGTTCCATATACTTCACCAGACTTCCCAAGATGTCTATAACACACAAAAAAGGTTAAGATCTCCTTTTCTAGACTCTAAGTTTTAGGATACTCATCAATATTTTCTTGAAAACTTTTATTCATATTTATTTGCCAAGTGTTCAATGAAAAAACTAGTTTAGAATTTTTGTCAGCTCTCTAGCTTCTGGCGCCCTCCTTTCTAAAATTACCATGAATCTTTTTTTATATACTTACACTAAATGTGTACATTTTGTCCATCTCCTAGAATATAAGCTCCTTGAGGGAAGGGACTGTTTCATTTTTGTCTTTATTTTACCAGTGCATAGGACAGTAGCTACCTTATAATGTGCACTTTATAAAATGCTTGTTTGATTGGGGTGGGGGAAACACTTTTAAGAAAACTTGATGAGAGTGAGTTCCTGAAGGAGAGATGAGCATATTCACCTCCCTCCCTTCATTAGAAAGCTGGGGGTACTGTGAGTGTGGAACTGATATAGAGATGTAGAAAAACACATATGTTAGACTCTTTGACTCATTTGATATATTTGTCATTTTATTTTGTCTGAACTGCTTCTGGTTTTTTCTTCTATATTCTTTTTTGTTAAAGGGGTGATTCACTGTAGGGGAAGAGGGGGTTTATTCAGAAATGGCAGTAATGTGAAACAAAAGATAGCTGTAAAATTATTTTTTTCTGAAGAAGCTGAGGGAGAAATCCAACAAAATCAAGTCAACTTATGGCCATTTGAGAAGGAAGCTGAAGAAAAGAAAACAAACAGATGGAAGACAGATGAAAAAAAAGATCTTTTTTAAAAAGACAAAGTCTTTGTGCTCTTAAAGGTCATGGGATCATTACATTTGGACTCTAGAGGAAGAGCGCAAATGGCAGTGAAAAGAAACAAAAATGAGAAAAGCAGTCAGACAAGGCCAAGAATAAAAAGAGAAGGTATGTACTAGAGTATGGAACAATTCTGAGAATATTAAAAGAATATAAGCAAGGTATGTGAAGATAGGAAGAATGCCAAAGACCTGAATGGAAAATCAGTCCTTATATTTATTCCAAAAAAGCAGAGGGAGCAACCAGGGGAAAAAAACCAATAATTACTTTACTACTGCAACCATCACTATCACTATCACCAGCAACAGCAGCAGCAGCAGCATCACTAGAATTTGTATAGTGCTTTAAGGTTTGCAAAGTGCTTCGGAAATATTAACTTATTTGATCCTCACTACAACCCTGGAGGGTAAATGCTATTATTATCCCAATTCTACTGATGAGGAAACTGACTCTGACAGATGTTAAGTGACTTGCCCAGGGTCATTCAAATAGTAAGTGTATGGAGCTAAATTTGAACTCAGGTCTCCCTAACACCAAGTAAAGTAGAATAAAAATCTACCCACACATTGAGAACGTCCAGTGTTCTGTGAGCAATTTTCCATAACAAAGCACATCTTGAGCATCCAACAACCAAATAAAAGATTCAACAAATACAAGACCCTACTAGACTTATCACTGGTCAGCTATAAAAAGGCTTTGGGGAGTGAAAATGAAGGTACAAAAAAAATTTCTTACAACATTGGAAAGAGTCATGGGAAAATTCTAATGACACTTTTTGAATTGAAATTAAGTTTTCTTTTTGGTCCAGAACTGTGATTTCATAGTATAGGAGATTCCCTGGTATAAAAATTTCCTCCACAGAAGCATATCAGTAGCTCATCTGTATCTTGGGATCAGATACTCTAAGAGAATTTCCTGGAGGGTGGGGAAATTAAATAAAGTTAACTTAAATTAAGTCAAGTTGCCCACATCACATAGCTTATAGTGTTGAAGACAAGACTTGAATATACCTCTTCCTGACTACAAGGCCACCCCTCTAAACAGTATACAATGTTGTCTCTTGCATTGAAAATGATTAACTTAAATATAAATATTTACTAAGTGATTTTAATTGATTGTATTTAATGTTAATCTTTTAAAGCTTTTAAAAAGCATCTTACTTCATAGAGCAAAAACACTACCTCAAAGACTTTTCTCCAATTGGTTGTGTCTTTTGAATAGGTCAAAATTATACAGACTGGGATTCTAAGATGATAAAGAACTTGCCCATGGTGATGATGGTGACTAGAATATATGAGACATGGGATTTGACTGAGGTGCCATCTCATTCCAAACCCAGTTCCATTCTTACTATGCCCAGGCTACCTATGGTTCAATTTAATTAAGCAAGCTTTTATTAAGTGATTACTATGCAAGGCACTAGATTAGACTTTGAGGATATAAAGACCACTTTAAAAGGTTTCTATCTTCAGGGAATTACTTTCTCTCAGATAAGTAAATAAAAGTTAGTTTGAGGAGTCCCCAAAACTAGGGAATCAGGAAAGACTCCCCATAGAAACTGGTACCTAAGCTGACCTTTATAGGAAGATAGGAATTCTAGAAGAGATTATTACAGGCTTATGGGAACAGTCTTTGCAAACACACAGACAGTAGATGAAGGGCTCAATTCAGGGGAAATCAAGAAGGCCAGCTGGGATATAAACTTCTTGGGAAGAAATAAGGTGCAATATTTGGAAACCAGAATGTAAAGGGCTCCAAATGACACATTATAGATTTTGTATTTTATCCTAGAGACAATAGGGAGACACTCAAAATTCTTGCACAGAAGAATGACTTTTAGATGTAGGTTAAGACAATTAGTTTGACAACTGAGAAGAAGATATTGGCAAAGGGAAAGAATGGAAGGAAGGAGACCAATTGGAAGGCAATTACAATGGTCTAGGAAAGACATGCTGAGGACCTGAAATCATGTTACTTGGGAGAGTAAAAAGAAGGGGACAGAATTTAATAAATTCTCAGGAATCCAGAGGCCTAAGGAAGGAGTGGCAAACCACTAAGGCCAGGACAAGTCTTAACATTGAAAAACAGACAAAAAAAACCCACATCTTTAACATCCTCTTACCATTCTTTTCTTCCCTTTTCTGTACCTTCTCTGCCAGTTGCCCTATTTTTCCTTGTTCTTTAGAATGTAGTGCCCTGCATTCCAGGAACCTTCCTGTCTTCATTCAAACTGTGAGATCTTACCTTTATTTATTTTTTTTTATTTAAATCTGACTTTATTTATATAAAAGAGTTTTATAATATGTTCATGTAGTTCCTGGATTTATGCTGGCAGATATGTTTTGGGGTATTTTATACAATCTATAGTTACTTTAAATGGGGTATGTTTTACCATCTTTTCTTAAAGGGTTTTGTTGATGATATTGTTGTACCTAACCCCGAGTTAGGTACATCTTGTCCCTCCATCTCATCCTAGTCCCCACCATTTTGTGCTCCCTTCTTCACAGAAGTAAAGTCCCTCCACTACCCAAAGCATATTCCTGGGAAAATTGCCTGAGGCATAGTCACCCACTCTGTTCTGGGAAATTGAAACTTAATCATATTCCATATTCCATATACGGCCCTAAGCTGAGTATTAACCAATTGCTTTTCTCTGCTTCTGTAAGTTCCTACTTATACATAGATCAGACTGTTACTTTGTGTTTTTTGTCTTTAAATACTCTGGTTCTGCCCCTGATTGGGGCCGTTGGATTTGAGTCTATACTCCAGTCTCCTGCTTAAATAAATCCACTTTAAAATTTATACCCAGGTCTTGCTCACACTTTTCTGCACAACAATCTTACCTTTCAAGGAATCAGACTCTCTCAGGTTTTACTAGATCATTAGCTGGCTAAAGAGATGAAAGAATTCTTTATTAATGTGTTAGTAGGTGATCTGGCCATAATTTAATTAATTTGCATTCGAATGATAGCTTTCAATGCTTGGAATAATAAGAGGAATTTTAGGCATCAGACTAGGCCAATATAGAAACTATACTTGGTCAAGTGGGAAGAGAAGTGTTTGCATATTCTACAAACCTAACATATCAGCTCAAAATCACTTTTATACGATGAAAAAGAGAAAAATGAAGAAGTAACCCTATTGTCTTACCTTGCTTTTTTGATTGATCTAATAGATTTCCAGGGAAATCAGCCATCAGGATGACTTTTAATGAACTATTAGTTGAAATAAGACTCAATGACCATATCTACCAATTCAACAAGAATTTAGCATAGGATCACAGACACAGAGCTGGAAGGGACTTCAAAGGTCATCAAATACAGCCCCCAATTTTGGGAAAATGAGATGCAGAGGGTCTGGGGCAGGATTTAAATCTGCTTCTTCATGACTCTCAGTCCAGTACTGTATCTACTATAAGATGCTGAGTGCCATCTATGAACTCAGCACGTTAGGCATAGATAGACAGATAGATAGATAGATAGATAGATAGATAGAGATAGAGATATACACACATATGTATCTATACATATATGTACATATATGTATGTATACATATATACAACACATATGTGAATACACACATTTAGTATATTAGTATATTTAGTATATTATATTAGTATATTAATGTACATATATATGTATGTATACATATATACATACACATATGTGAATACATACATTTAGTATATGAGTACATTTAGCATATTATATATTAGTATAGCCTGACTCTGAGAAGAAATCCGTCTCCATAAGGCAAATTATGATTCTGACTATTAAAAGACTTCTCAGCTCAGTCTCATAAGGAGGTCTTAAAATCAATCTGTTGACCAAAATGAATAATCCCTTAAATTTTCAGTGGTGTTACCCAACCCAACTGACATGGCAGAGAGAATGAATTACCTGAAAATAAAGCAACAGATATTTGCTAAGAATAATATTGTATATATTATAAGACACATTTCTGATTTTTTACATAAATCTTCCTTTCCTTATCATGAATTAAGGACCAGAAAAGACACCAATGTTATCTAATTCAATTTCCTCATTTCCCAGTTTAGGAGAACGAGAACCAGAGGTGTTTAGCAATATATCAAACATTACATAATAGGAAGTAGCAGATTTGAGATTTGAACTTAGGTCCCCAGACTTTGAATTCAGAATTCTTTCCTTTGCACCATGCTGCTCGGCCCCGTCCCTCCACCATACCTTGCCTAATATTTTTTTCAGAAACACACAAGCTTTTCTCCCTCTTTATAAACCAACTAATTAGATTTTAAGTTCTATAGTTATGTCCTCAATGTAATTCAGTACTTCAACAGAATTTCAATTTTCAAAGTATAAT
>CM053599.1:118234517-118321872 GCA_028646575.1 Pseudocheirus occidentalis | reverse complement strand
AAAAAACTTGCTAATAATTAAGCCTATCTGAAAATGGAATAGACTACCTTTTGACGTAATATGTTTCCCATCACTAGAAGTATTCAAATGTTAACTACCATAATCACTCAAATTTCAAAGGGACTTTTTATTTTTCTCCCTTCCTCACCTCTCTCATTCAATCAGTTGTCAATTCTCTCTAATATCCATAAACTTCTCTTTGCTTGTATGGTCACTAACCTAGTCTAGGTCTTTAGCACATCTTGCACAGGGGTACTTTCAAGGGTTCTTACCTGGAGCCCATGAATTTAAAAAATATACATATTGGTAATTATATTTCATTATAATTGGTTTCTTTCATAGTCACAGGTATTTTATTTAATGCTTTGAAAATATTATTCTGAGGAGTTCATAGGCTTCAGCAGACTGCCAAAGTCTATGATAAACAAAAAAGGTTAAGAAGTATGCCATAAGTGATCTCCCTGATTCCCTCTTAACAAGGATACCACTGCTCTAAAAACCTTCCTAAGGCACAAGCCCAATCGTTTTTTCTTGGATGAAACACAAACTTCTTAGGCTGGCGTTTAAAGTCCTCTACAATCCAACTATAATCTACTTTTCCAAACTTTTCCCCTATTATTCACCCTTCAAACACTCTCTGTTCCAGCCAAAGTGGACTATTCCCCAAACTCAACATGCTGCTTCCCTTCTCTCTTTTTACCTCCTCCTTTCTTAACTGTTATTATTCATAATCTTTATCACACTTCAAGGCTTAACTCAGGTGCCATTTCCAAACCAAAGCATGCCAAATGAGAGTGTTCCCCTCCTCCTCAAACCGTCCAATATGACTTTGTCTAGAGTCTTCTTCTGCCTTTCAACACCCATATCAGCGTATCTCCGCACTTCTTTCTCCAGAATATAAGCCGCTGAACAAAGAAATCTTTTTAAAATAATGGTTGTCTAATAAATGTTTGTTGAAAGAATGTGTGAATAATGAATTAATTTATTTAGAAATTAATTTAAAACATTTCCTATAGGGGTATTAAAGAAATGAGTCTCACTTTAGCTAGGAGATAGGTCCCATCGAACTATAAATCTATAATTATTTCAAAGCCAACACCATTTTGTTACCCTTTACATAAACCAAGAATGATTAGAAGCTTCTCCTTCCCTTACTCTGTATGCTTAAATATTTGTTTAATCCTGTTTCTTGTTCCTTCCTGATAGATCTTTATTCTACCCCTTACTTTTTAGGTCTTGTTCTTGTACTTGTCTTCTTTATCAGTCTCTATTTTTAACATCTTTCTTTTTTATGGGTCCTAAGTACTATAATACAAATCATTTTCTATATTCATTACTTTGACCTGCATCACTTGCATGCTCACAATCATCCAGGTCGAGGTGGGAATGAAGTGGCTGAAAACATATTTTGCATTTGTAAGGCATTTTCATCTGCTTCTGTTTGAGGCAACGTGGTACAAGGGGAAATGTATTGCATCCAAGGTCAAAGAACCTAAACATGATTCTTAGCTTTGCCACTTATTCCCTATATGATTACAGGTAACTTATAACTCCTTTCTAGGACTCAGTTTCCTCATCTGAGAGGAGTTGAGATCATGATCTCTAAAATCCCTAACAGACTTAAACCAAGAATTCTTAACTTATGTGCTCATGTATGTGTGTGCACATGTGCACATGTGTGTGTAAGAAAAATGTTATGCAGAGAATTACAAGGAAAAAAAGAACATTTTTTTAAAAATAAAGATGTGATTTTTTTTTTCCTATCCAAATCAAAGACCTCCTAAGATCCATCCCTGGACACCCAAGACCATGGAACCTTGGTTAAGAACTTCTCTATAATTCATGACATGTTATATTCAATAAATGGTCACAGACTTATATGAACTTATTCAAGATGAAGTAAGCAGAACCAGCATGTTGTATATAGTTAACAGCAATATTGCAATGATGATCATCTGTTAATGACTTAGCTACTCTGATTTATACAAGAATGCAAAATAATTCCAAAAGACTCATGATGAAAAATGCTATTTCTCTCCAGAGAGAAGAAAGGATGAACTCTGAGTACAGACTAAAGTATAATTTTTTTTATTTATTTATTTTTCTTGCTTTTTTGCGACATGCCTAGAGCGGAAATATGTTTTGCATGATTTCACACATATAATTGATATCATAATGCTTGCCTTCTCAATGGGTGGTGGACAAGAGGAAAAGAGAACTCAGAACTCAATTTTTTAAATGAATATTAAAAATGAATATATTGTAAAGAAAGAAAGAAAGAAATGGTCATAGAAATGAAGTATTGTAGAGCTGGTAGAAACCTTGATCATCATTGTGTATGACCCTCCCATTTTACACCCATGGCCTAACAAGTTTAGATAACTAACCCAAAATCACACAGCTAGTTAATAATAGAACTAGGATGAAATTCCCTTTTAACCCCCAAAACAAAACTTTCCACCAAACTATACAACCATTGTTCAAGGAATGGTACATAGTAATAACCAGACTAAAAAACCAGTTATTCCTAAGACCTTAAGTATTTTGCTTTTATTATACAATAGCATTGTCTTCAGGTTTCGTTTGTTTCACAGATTTCAAGATATGTGAGGGATAACTTTCCACAAAAGAGTCAAAGCCTGGCTGGTAGATACTCTGCTTTTCAGATGTCAGAAGTCGCTGACAAAATTTGTCATTGAAAATGGACAATAAGGAGCTTCCTGTCCATCTGTAAGCCTTGCTGTCTGTGAACTCTCACAGCTGGAATCTGCCTCTGTAACTTTTCAGTGAACTGAGAGCTAGGGAAGTAGGTGGTACGCTATTAGCAGCCCTCTGGAGACTCGGTTTTCTTCTTAAACAGCAACACAAATTTCCCTTGGGATGCCCCACACCAAGAAAAAGACCATTCCCAAGAGAGAAATGCAGGTTCCATGGCAAGCCAACCACTGCTGTCTCTTCTCTCAATTAGTGCTAGTTTTAAAAGGCTGTTTTTTAATCCAATCCCCTTTTTCAAGAGAGAAATGCTTTTCCTTCCCATGATCCATTACTTATCCTGAAGCAAGGTTGGACATAGGCTCTTGGTTTGCACTGAGAACCTTTGATTGGCACCTGACCAATATAACATTGCCCTGGGCTTGTGGCAAACCATTCTGAAAAAAAAAAGAATATATCTGTTCCCTGCCCCTGGACCACCCCCAAAATGGCTGTGGTGAAATTCAGGCTCACCTCCCTGACAGCTGGCCTCCCAGATCACTTGACAGAGTTAAACAATGCCTGACAAAAGACAGTTTACAGTACGAATTACAGTAAACAGCACGGGGAAAGACACTGCATGGTGAATAAATTAAATAAATCAATCACCAGTCTAATAATAGAAAGGGAATGAAACTCGGCCGCAGGAACGATGGCGAGAAGATGCATTCTCAGATGAAATTCGAACAGAGATGGAGAGTCGATGAGGCAGAAAGAGACCAGAAAGCTATTCAATAGCACTGAGCTGGCCTGCCTTCTCCATCTAAAAATGGGGCCAACAATGAGAAACCCCTCCCTCTCTCACCCTCCACTAACTACTGTCCTTTCTCTCTGCATCTGCCCTACTGTCTCTGCTAGGCCGGGAAGCTTAAGCTCCCCTCACCTGGCTGAGAACAGCCTTGTGTGCGTCAGATATGGTCCTCCTCTCCCAAAACCAACCCTTCTGCCAAATGAGCCCGGGAATGGCTCCCTTTTGCAGCCTGCTGATAATCTGGAACTTGTCTATAATTGTGGCGGGAACATGCCTTTTTTTCCCCTTGATGACTCTGGCGCATTTGCAGAGAGCTGCACCAGAAAGCATGCTGAACAATGGGAGATGATTGTTTTGAAATGTACCCAACAGGAAGCCGTCTTCTGACATGCTTTCAGATTGCTGGCTTTGGGGATTGAATGGATTAATGGAGTTCGACAGGAGTTTATAGTTTATCATCAACCAAGTGTTGCTGCTGCCGCCTATCTGTCCTTCTAAAGGGGAGAGAGAAAAGCATCAGGCCCAGAACATTCATTCTGCAACAATTTGAACAAGGTGAAGGGCAGGAAGGGTAGGGGGAAGGGGGAGAGGGAATGGGAGGAGGCCACTTGGGCAATGACCATCATAAATTTCATGGCAGAACAAAAAATGACCTCCCATTTTCACTTTGTCATACCAGTCCTTTTTTTCTCCATAGCCTCCTCCCTCTTCTCTCACCCTAAATTCACCCCCCACACACACACACACACCCACATCCCCAGCTCCTCTTAAAATCATTGTTCAAAGTGGTGAAAGGCCTAATTGCCCCCGGGCAGTGTGGTCAATCTTCCTGGAGATTTAGCCGGCCGCTTTCATCTGGCCTGAGCAGGCTGGGAACTCAGCATTTCCCTCCAGGCAATCCATATGGTCTAGTAGCTCACTCTGAAAGTGATGCCTTATCGATTCCTGCCATAGCTTCCAGAGCAGACTCCAGGATCAGAGCAGCTGACAATAACTAACAAGTTTAAACCATTAGTCCCATTTGTAACTACTCAGTGAAAGGCTTGTCAGTCACCACGTACCAGAGGCTGCAGCTTTTAGCAGATTTCTAATCCCATTCATTTTGCCACAATGACCCCCAGAGTTAATGGGGGTTATCAGAGAAAACTATTTTTTTTTTTTTGCCCTTCAAAAGCTTTGCCTTTTTTTCCCCCTTCTTTTAGGAACATAAAAGCCATTTAGGTCATGATGTTTCAAAACAGTGATGCAGGTGATGATCTGTACTTCTCCTGTGAGGAACAATCTGTTTCCTTGTGTATGGCATGTGGTGCCTGGTACCTTGAAAATCTCATGGAGAGTCAGGTGCCAGGTAGACAAGTTTTCAAGGACAAAGAAGCTTTCTCTGGCACTCTTGCAAAGAGCTATTTGATGATTTTTTTCCCCCTTCCATCTTTGCGGTTAAAGAGACTCCTTTCGCTGCATGAAATGTCTTTTTTCCAATATACCTTCACATTGTTCTAGCATACTAAAGAAGGATCAGGCTCTCTTCCAAAGTGCAGGTAAGATATTCCACGTGTCAGATGTTAAATCCCCACTGTTTAGGCCAGAAAGTTTTAGGCAGAAGGGATTATAGGAACACAGATTTAGGATCACAGGGCCTTAGGATCATAGATTTAGCGCTGCAAGAGACCTCAGAGGCCATCTAGTTCAACCCCCTTCATTTTGTAGTAGAGGAGAATAAAGCTCAAAGAAAAGAATCGATTTGCTTCAGAAGGTCACATAGCCAGTAACTATTAGAAATGCAGAGTTGGCACCCATAGTGGCAGAACTGGGAGTTTTCTTCAGCGTCCCTTCCTAACAATGCCCTCCTGGGAGGCAGCACCTGAAGTAACAAAGGAAAGATGACTTCTTACCAATGTGAGACAGCTGACCAGGACTGGCACACAGGGTTCACAGAAGAGAAAAGAATCACTCCAGGCACATAGTAGGTACTTAATTCCTACTTGTTTATTGATTTCCTCTGGCCTTATAATTTGCTACTCTTCCAAATCTTTTTGCTGCTCATGGGAATGCATTGGTCAGTCCCTAACCTCAGTAAACTTGTGAATTAGGGCAAGTTTTGTATTTGTATGGTACCACCTCCTCTTTCAAGACTCTCCTTCTTACTGTTTATGCTTTACCCTCCAGTCCTTTGATTTCTTCTTCTTCTTTTTTTTTTTTTTTTTGCTTTTTTTGGAGGGCAGCTGGGGTTAAGTGACTTGCCCAAAGTCACATGGCTAGTAAGTTGTGTTAATTGTCTAAGGTTCGGATTTGAACTCAGGTCCTTATGACCCCAGTGCCTGTGATCTATTCACTGTGCCATCTAGCTGCCCCTTAGTCCTTTGATTTCTAAAACCTCTACCTGCCACCGTGTTAAAACCTGTTTAGTGCTATCCATGCTAGTGGACTGTGTACACCTTGATTGCAGGGACTTCCATTTTTGTCTTTGTGTAGCCAAGGCCAAATTCAGAAAATGTTTGTTGAATGAATGAGATTACTAAGAGTTTATGTTTATGTTTATGTTTATATTTACCTTTAAAGAGTTTATGTTTACATTTACCTATAAAATCGAGGACAATTTCTTGATACAAAGAATACAGCTCCAAAACTGGAATTTCAGGGAATACCAGTAAGGATATCAGGTGTGAGACTGAGGGTAGTGTCCCAAAAGCCTATGCTGTTTTACCAATGAAGCAGTACCTATTCTGATGATGGGTCTTATAAGTTCTGCTGCTGTCAACATGTCCTCAGAAGGCATAAAAGTAGGCTTCTGATAAAAGCAAGGAGGGAGAGCACCTCAATTCACCTTATAGCTAAAATGTTCACTCGATTCTGACTTTTTTCAGAGAGCTTTTGATGGTGATACCATCTTCCTCTTGTGGTTAAAGACTGATAGGGAAGGTAAAGAGAAAGGAATTATTTATTTAGGCAAGGACTGTGACGAAGTATAAGTAGAAAGGGCATGCTTTCACAAAATCCCTAAAATTAAAAAAAATTTAAATTGAAGATGTTGATGGGAAAGTTAAAGGTGACAGCAACCTCAGAAGATAAAGTGAAAGGCACATTTTTCACAACTTAAAACAAGGATATAGACAAATCAAATCTTGGTCTCTTTTGCAAAAGATGTTTTTTAAAGTGCTTTTGCCAATGGTCTTCCATGTTGTGACTGCTTAAAGTCTGAATTATAGAAAGTCGGTCTTAGTAAGTATTGGTATTAGCTCAAGACTTTGATATTCAAAAGAGTTAGAGTTTGGGGTTTGTTTTAGCTTGTGTTTTCATTGTATGAGGGGAAATTCTTTCATTTGGGGGAGAAGACAATGACATTTTGGAGTAAAGTTTAAAATGTGCATATGTACGTGTGGTTTTTTTTCTAGACCTGTGAGTTCATCAGTATAGGAAATTCTAAGTGTGTGCAAAACCCCTCTGCAGACGCAGATCATCAGGAGATAATTTATACTTTTAGACAGCTGCCTAGGGTACTGAGACATTAAATGACCTGCCTTGGGTCACACAGCTAGCATGTGTCAAAGGCAGGGCTTGACTGACTCTGAACTTCTATTTACTGCCCTATAACACTTATGGTATATGTAAATATATATATATATATACACACACATACATCCACACGTATATAGAAATTGCCAAGGGTTTCCCCACAATGACCGTATCTGAGTCTACAAAGAGATTACTTATAAAGGATTCTTCATTTCACTCCCCCATGTAAATTAGAAGAATGTGTGAACTACCTCTTCCTGGCAGGGGGTTTTAATGTATTTTAATATGTAATTAGAGAGTATGTAAAATGAATGAAAGTGTCATTTGAGTTCTTATAACAAAAGGCAAAAACCATAATGGATTATGGAGCGACATCTTGTGGTCCAAGTTGAGCATGACACTCAGAAGAACCAACCCAGTTGCTGCCCCCAGCATTAATCCAACAGGTGCCTTAGCACTTCACATCTGGTTTCTGATAGCGTTAATAAGCGGCTACGCAGGATTATCCATACAGTCTTTTCATTATGCCACCTTAAAATAACTTTTTTGGTGAATGAGCACATTAACTTATAATTAATCATCATACATTAATGTAAATGTATCCATGTAGGCAAATTTAATCAGAGCTCTTTCACTTTCATAATATTTTAATAACAGGGCACTAAAGGAGACTTACAAGATATAAAGTTACAAGAACAGTGTTTATAATCTCAGCCTATTCAGTGAGACTCAAAAATCAGGGCTTCCCTGTAAGTTAAAATATGAAACTCTTCTAAAGCAGCTAATAAATCACTGAATAGCAGTTCTCTCTTTTATTTGATACACATCTGTGTTAACAGGTGCAAACTGTCCTTCTTGGATGACCCCTCCCCCGAGCTTAGCAATCATGTAAACAAAATATCTTAATTATCATATGAAATGATAAGATAATTGACCTTCCTAAGTTACAGATCCCAACAAGCAAAACATGTGAGGCAGTTTGTTTTCGCTACTGGTAGCCAAATAGTGCCATGGAGTGGTGGGATTAGAGTCAAGGGGACATGTGTTTGAATCTTGCCTCAGACAAGTTATGTGACTCTGGGCAAGTCACTTAACCTGTCTCAGTTTCTTCCTCTATAAAAGGTAGACACAAGTAGCACTTACCTCACAGGTTTGTTGTGAGGATCATATGTGACAACATACATAAAAATGTTTTGAAAATGTTAAAATGCCATATAAACACTAGATATTACTATGACTACAGGGAAACAACTGGCCAGTTTAAACTCAATTTAAAAACACACACACACATGACAGAATTAGAAAGTTTCATCAAAGAGATTAATTTTCCATTCTTTCAATGGGTAGTTTTAGCATTCTGCTCCAAAGTCCTATTTAGATGTTTTGTCCTGACATGAAGTTGACCCTGAATTTTTGAAGGCAATGCGAATGGAACACAAGCTCTGGCAGATTCTACCAAGTTGGGTAGAGTTCAAATACCATCTGGGTGCCAGACTGCATGTCTGTTATCTGAAAAGCAGTCTAGTTAAGTTCAGAGAATCTCATCACCAGGCTGATGGTGGGCCGAGTATTTTTAACTATCACAAATCTTGAAGACTATCTCCTAAATTATCAAAGAAGCCAGCGCCTCTCCATGTCAGTTTCTTCTCAGAATCTTTCTTTCCCTTCAGGGATCCATCCCTAAAGAAAATCTGAATACTTGTGTCTTTTTCCTTCTAGAAGCTAGAAGCCAGAAGACCAGGATCTCTTATCCTGCCAACACCAGCCAGCCTTCAAACAGAAGCATTGAATAATCGACCTCCACCAATGAGGAGAATCTTATGCAAATGAGGTTTGAGTTCCAGCAATTATATGCTTTTTGTTGAACAAAGAAGTTAGAGTGTGAGATGGTAAGGACTGTTTTTTTCCATTTTTTGTACTCATTTTCAATATTATTTCTAATAAGCTTCATATCTGTTTTCTCTTAAAAGAAGAACACGTGAATTGAATGTCTTAGGATTTGGAGGGAAGAAACATCAATTATGATTGTCTGTCAAATGGCATGGTAAAAGTCAATAGCAGGTCTCAGAGAACACCTTGGCTTCATGTTCTATATGACCCTGGGTAGGTTACTTAACTTCTCAAGAACCCCAGGCAACTCTCTAAGACTATGCAGGTAGAAAAGAGCAGGTATAAACTTTTCCAAGCCATATTTCCCTCTACCAATGAAATCACTAGTCTGATAATAATAATATATGTATAATTATATGTGTATATATGCACATATATTTATATAAATATGAATAATATATTTCAATACCTAGGTATGGAACTTTGGACATATTTATCAATAAGCATTAAGGACCAATTGTGTGTCAAGCACTCTATTAAATTATGGGAATACAAAGGCAAAAGTTAAGAAGCACCTTCCCTTAAAAATTGTATATTTAGGGGCGGCTAGGTGGCGCAGTAAATAGAGCACCGGCCCTGGAGTCAGGAGTACCTGAGTTCAAATCCGGCCTCAGACACTTAACAGAAAAAACTAGCCGTGTGACCTTGGGCAAGTCACTTAACCCCAACTGCCCTCCAAAAAAAAAAAAAGGCAAAACAAAAATTGTATATTTAGACATGTTCATGCCTTTTCTCTGCCCCCTCCCCTAGACCCAAGATGCCTAGTGTAGTAGACTAGACTTTCAGGGGTCCCCTGGCCCCATTAAGGAAATGTTCCCCTCTCCTAGACAGATAGATAGATAGATAGATAGATAGATAGATAGATAGATAGATAGATAGATAGATAGATAGACAGATAATATAGGGGACATGCAGAGAACTCCCAGGAGTCTCTCAGGCTTTGTTAATGGGATGTTCCCCTCTCCTATAAGTAAATAAAATGGGGGAGATATAGCAGACCAGACTTTCAGGGGTCCCCTGGACCCATTAAGGAAATGCTCCCCTCTTCTATGAGGTCCCTAGGCAGAAATGTAAGAAAAGTATAATCTTGTTGGATGGATGCTTTCCTTGGTCCTATAAATAACTAAGGAAAATTCAGGGTAGTTAATTAGCAAGTCTTGTTTGTGACTCTCTGTTTGTGCCTCTGGAGATGGTCCTAGGACAAAGTCTTAATGAATAATTAGCCTTGGGCTGGGGTAGGGAGTGGTCCATTCCAAAGGAGGGTCCTTGCATTCTGGTTACATAAGAATTTCTGTTATCGGGAATATAAGCCTTATGATTTTCTTGTATCTTGGGTCTGTATGAAATGGTTCTGTAAGAAACAGACTATCGAATACATTCCTGTCTCTTTTTTATTCAGCTGGTTGGTAGGCCATTCAACTGTGCTGGATACAGTAGTCTAGAACTCATCTGTGTTGCTTGATTGTTGACATGAGATGGGAGTCACCAGCTCTATGGAAGAGCAACAGGCCTTATCATCTGCTCTGTCTTTCTGCCCTCCACTATCCCCTCAGACACTATCACCTGACTCTATGATGTAAACTAAAGGGGAACCCTGGGCTTTGTCAAGTGCTCTGCATCAAGACCCTTAGGATGCTGAGATTTTTTCAACTACCTTGAAACTAAATTTACTTTTCTCTGTTGTCTCCTCCAACTAGAGGGTAAGCTCATTGAGAAGATGGATTTTTGTACTTGTCAGCTCTTAACGCAATATTTAGCACACAGTAGAGAGTAAACAAAAGCATTTTTATTCACTCATTTATTTAGACAGATACAAGATAGGATACAAAGCAATCTTATAGGAGACGCACTAGTAGCTGAGGGGTCCCATGAAAAGGTAGCACTTGAATTTGGAAGGATATCTGGGATTCTGCAAAGTGGAGGTGAGGAGGAAGAGCATTCAAGGATGAGGGATGGCCAGGGCAAAGTCACAGAGACAGGAAATGAAACATCATGTATTAGGAGCAGCAAGTAAGTCAGGAAGTCTGGACCATAGACTGTGCACAGGGGAGTCACATGTAAGACTACTAAGAGTAGGAAGTTGTGAAGGCTTGGTTTCCTCAGCTGTAAAATCAAATGGCTCAACTAAATTGCAAAGGTATCTTCCAGATCTGGAATTATATTTCTCTGTGGAAGTTCTGTGGGGCAAATCTCAAGAACAGATAGAATGAATAGGACCTGGAAGGAACGTGGACCTAGGAACCTGCTGGTTCTATGGCGCTTTCACTCAGATGGAGGAAAGATGGGATCTTATATACAGAGGAATCTAGGGGTAGTTCAGAGGAGCCAATGAGGTCTGACTCCAGTAATGAGTTTGGGGAGGGACTTCAGGTGGAGTTAATGAGGTCAGTGCAAGAGTGGATGGATATTTTGATAGGCTCCAGGGTGGGAAGCAGATGGGCAATGGAGGGCCAGGCTACTAAAAGGTTTGGGCCCAGCCACAATGAAATACTTATAGCCTCTGCAAATACCTTCTGAAGATTGAATCAGACTTCAAGGGGTTTCCCAGAGCTTGTACCTCAAGGGGGTGGCGCTCCCAGAGCCTACACCTCATCAGTTATACTGAGGTGAGCAAAGGGAAACAGAAGCCTCACTTAGGACCCATGATGAGCCAGCTGTGTCTTTTCTTCTCACAGGTGAGTTGTGGTCACTCAGGTCAAGAGACGGCTAAAGTGGCAAGGGAAAAGGGAACCAACCCATCCTACAGAAACCTATGGATCAGATAAAAGAAAATTAGGGCAAACTTGGAAAATTGGGTCTGAAACATAGACAAGGACTGTGCTTTTGAGATTAGGGCAGGCAGGACAGCTAGGCCAGAAGAGAGAAAATATGACAATATGACTGAGATGGCAAGCTTAGAAGTTGGAGTCAGGGCTAGGTAAAAGGGTAAAGGTAGAAAAATTGTAGAAGTAGCCAGGAAGTAAGTCAGAGGCCAATTACAGAGACAGAGGGCACGATCAAAGGAAGACAACAGAAGATCCTCAAGCACTGTTTCCTTTGACTCTTAAAGGATTCAATCATGCTCTCCTTCGGTTCTGATGTCCACTGCATTATCTCTTCATGCTGCCTCAAAAAATACTGTTGAAAGCAAAATGCATGCATTTGAATGTATTCCTTGCTAAAACAATGTGAATCTAATGATTTAACTATTTAAGTAGGTCTTACAAAAGGGGATTTGAGAGGTCAGTAACATCTCATTCTCCCTATCATCCTGCTGTATCCCGGCTTGATAGATTACAGGTAGGCCTAGAAAATACTCCCAAGCGGAAAAATCATAATTGATTAATTGTACAGCAATTTCCAAAATGACATCACAGCGGATTTGTCAGTTACAATTATATATATATATATATGTGTATGTGTGTGTGTGTATACATGATTCTACAATGAATGTGTACACATACACAGAGAAAGTACATGGTATTCAAATTCCTCTTATAACCACAATTTTCTTTTCAAATTGATTAATAAATGACTCTAACTAGAATTTGAAAGGCTACTGAAATGGCTCAAAAGGCCCTAGGTATATTTACATACCATTTCTGTCTATATTTCATTTGGATATGAGTGCAGATATGGAACAGACTTTTTAAATCAATTTTCAAATCAACTGTTTATTATTGCTACTCTAATAATCATTAGTCTTTTCATTCAGATCTCCATTCTTTCTTATTTGTCCATTCATTATAATTGACTTGGATTCTCTCTACGGAAAGTACAAAGCCAAGAAGAGGGAAGAAGGGATTTAAAAGGGAGTGGAAGATGAAACTAAGGGGTCAAGAGAGCCATCAAGAATCTGTTGTTGGGTACTAATTACACATTAATCTAGCTGATTTTCTGGGGATTAAGGATCAGCTAAAATAAATTGCCAACAAAATACATAGCCAAGGGCCATTAACTCTTGATTGTCACTGATACCAAGTAAATTCTCCCATTTAAGTTATTGCTGCTATAAAAAATGGAAAGAACAGAGGGGGAAAAAAACAAAACACACATGATTTCTGAAGATTAACACAACTCCTATTGTAATATAAAGGGAATTATCTAGAAATTAATTAATTGATTCATTCCTTAATTCTCTGAAAAAATGGGCTAGTAGTCAGAAGATATGACATATTCCTCACTCTTTAAATTTTCTGATTTGAGGCAAGTCACTCAAGGCAGGCAGAGCAACAGGCCTGCTTAAAGTAATTCACAAAGAAGAGCCCACTGAGAAAATGTTTGGGAGTTTGCAGTATCCTATTATAAAAGAACTCATTATTAAGTGGAGTATAATAGTAACAGGTCACAGTTATATTGTGTACAATAAGATTTATGAAGCACTTACATATATTTTCTCATTATTTTTTCCTCAAAACAACTCTATGCGGTAGGTGCTATGATTATTCCCAGGGATCAAGGATGGTACAGTGGAGAAAAGTGTTCAACTTGGAGTCACAGGACCTGAGTTCAAAGCTTGACTCTTCTACTTACAGCTTAAGTGACTTTGGACATGTCACCAAACTACTCTGTGCCTTAGCTTCTTTGGCTTTAAAATGAGGAGGGTGGGTTAGTTGACCCTAAAGTCGATTATAGCTCTCAATTCATGATTCCTATGAGGCTCAGAAAGGTAGTGACTTCCCCATAGTCATTTAGCTAGTAACTGTAAAACCGAACTTGAGGTCATCCTGATTCAAAGAACATCTCTCTATCCACTACAAATCAGCTAATTATTCTTAAATGTGATCAAATCAGCTAAGTATGTACATTTTATCATATCTTCTAACGACTATTTATAGTAAAAGTCTACCAATATCATAATTAACCTATGATAGTCACGAGTTCAAAATCCAGTTCTGACACTAACTTTGTTGACTATGGGCAAGTCACTGAACTTCTGAGATTTAGTTCTCTTATTTATAAAAAAGAAAATAATACCCTCACTTACCTGATGGGGCAGCTAGGTGGCGCCATAGTAGAAGAGGGCCAGCCCAGAGTTAGAAAGATATTTTTCTGAGTTCAAATCTGAACTCAGACACTTACTAGCTGTGTGTCCCTGGACAAGTCACTTAACCCTGTTTGACTCAGTTTACTCCTCTGTAAAATGAGCTGGATTAGGAAATGGCAAATCACTCCAGTATCTTTGCCCCAAAATACTGTAAAGGGAATCACAAAGTGTCAGACAATTGAAATGACTGAGCAATAACAACCTACCTACTTATTGTGAGATTCAAATAAAACAATGTCTCTGAAGTGCTTTGCAAATTTCAATACTAATAAATGTCACCTGGTAGAATATAATACCCTTGAGAAGAATTGTACCACTTTTCATTTTCTTTTTGTCCTGTTTTTGCATCTCACTACACTGATGCAGTAACTAGCACAAAGTAAGAATGTAAGAAATACCCACTAATTATTATTTTATTTGTATGATACTGCCTAAATATTTAATACATATTTCATTTCCCAATGAAATTTTAATTTTGTTTGCTTGTTCTCATCAATATCTAAATTGTGATTTTTAAAATGTCTATATAAATACAATAATTAAAATTTTTACTGAGAATGTTTTATTTCACTACCATTAATCTTAGCATACTTTACAAGATCTTTAACTTTTGAACAAAGGTCCCTGGTCTTTAAAAAGTTTGAGGACACCTGGCCTAAACACTTGCCTTCCTGCCTTTTCTCAAGAGAAGGTTTACAGTGGAATGTGCAAAGAACATCCTGTTTTCTAACCCTCAAAATGTGGAATACCCCATTAAAGGATTGTTGTCCCAAAATTTTTTTAATTAATTCACAGAGATAGTTTAATACATTTGAGAACTAATGGGCAATACATTAAAGGAAAGGTGTATGGATTGATAAAATGGAGACAGATTGATATATTCTTCTAAGTATCCACCCCTACATTTTTCTAATTGTTTATATTTAATGGTACAGGTAAATTTGTAGGAGTAGACAAGAGGCAAAATTCATTCAGTTACCAGAGTTAAGATGCAACAACAGAGAGTATGGAGAAATGAACAGTGGAGTCCCACCCCAAGTGAAAAAGAGCTTTCATAAAAAGAAACCTAGACCTTCTTTATTACAGCCATATTTTCTCTTTGGGGGAAAAATATTTCGGTAACATACAGTGTAATAAAACATTAAAAATTTAAAAAAAGAAAAAGCACATTACATGACATGTTACGTGATAATGGAATGAGAATCTTATAAACTTCTCTCTGAGCCACACAAGGTTGTAGCCAGGGAGGTTATCACCAATTTCTACTTATGGATGCCCCAAATATACAGTGGGACCAAGTCGAAGAGAAGTACAAAGTGAAGGTTATCCTCCCAGTAAAGGACATACAAGCAATGATGAGAATTGGAAAGAAACTAATATTGGTTATAAAACTCAGAGAAAATCTGTGCTGAGTTATTTATGACTAAGTTTCAGCATCTCCTTGCTGTTTGAACTGCCAGCTAAAGCTAAAGAAAAAGCCCCAGGATTATCTTACCCAAAAAAGACAAAATTAAAGGCACTATGAGGAGGTGCCCTGGGAATCTCAATGGTACCGGAAGGAGCTCTGGGCTTATGTGGAAAGGGTTTAAGGGATAGGGTGTTGTTTCTGGGAATGAAGAAAAAGTTCATGATAGCTAAACCATACTGGGGCAGGGGGGACAGGAGGGACAAAAACCCCACATAAAGATGATCTGTGGTCCAAAGCAACCATTCTTTGATATAAAAAAGAGCAGGTGTATCTCAACTGTAAGAATTTCAAAATCACAGAATATGAATTAGAAAAAAGTTTCATGGGTCTAACCCAGCCCATGCCTTAAAAAGAACACCATCTATACTATCTGTGACAAATGGCCATTCAGTCTTTGTTTAAAGACAGAAATATCCAATTGGAGTGAATGAATTACCTTTTGAGATTGCCCACTCCACTTGCAGCTAGTTCTAATTGTTAAGAAGTTTGTCCTTACCTTCCATATGTGTTTATTTGTATCCCTCCATCCCCTATTCCTGGTTCTGCCCTCCAGAACCAAACAGAATGAATATATTTCCTCTCCCAAATGCTAGCCCTTTAAATATTTGAAAACTGTCCGTAAACAACTCCCATGTTTTCTTTTCTGCAGGTTAAGCATTTTCAGTTCCTTAAAATAATTTTTTTTCACACATCATGAACCTGAGAACGTTCTCCATCTCATCACTTTCCTTCCTGACCAAAACTAAAAATGATACCACAGAAGTCATCTGATTAGGACAGAGTACAGTGGCACTATTAGCTCCTCATTCCTAGAAACTATGTTTCTTTTAATGGAGCCCAGGATTTCATTCACTTTATTAACCATTATGATACTGAATTATACTGAGTTTGCAGGCCACTGCACACTTTTTCAGATAAAGTACTATCTATTCTTGCCTCCCCTCACACATCTTGTGAAGTTGATTTTTTAGATTGTGTTAAGACTTTCCATTTATTACTATTAAATTTTATCTTGTTTGATTCATTCCAGTTATCTAGATGATAAGGATGATTTTTGTATCCCAACTTCATCATCCATGGTATTATTCAGAGGTGTATTGATAAGTGTATAACAACCAGCTCTCCAAAAGTAAACAAATAACAACAAAAATGTATACCCAACAGAATTTTAAGTTTAATCTGCATTATATTACTTTATTATATTATACATTATATCACTAAACATTGTATATAATATATTATATTGTATATTATATATTATATTATAATCTGCATTATATCTCTTTCTTAAGTTTAGGTAGTCAACAAAACAATAAATCAAGCCCAGATTTGTAGTACTTGCTGATTTCTGGGATTTAAATGCTTACACTGAAAATTTATCAATTGGCTCCCAAAAAAGTTGACTCCAGCATAACCCTGGTGTTATCTCTTCCAGCATTATGTCATCTCTTCCAGCACTGTGTCATTTGCAAATTTGATAAGTGTGGCCTTTATCCAAGCCATTAATAAATACGTGAACTAGCACAACGCTATATATACAATTCCTGGGATATTCCACTGGAGGACAACTCTTCCACATTGTCACTGAACCATTAATGACTCTGCTCTGAATCTGGCCATTCAGTTAGTCAGTAATCAGATTTATTGCTCTATCATACAGCCTGCATCTCTCTTTTTCTTCCATAAAAAATGGCAGGAGAGACTTTTAGAGATAAGCGAATAATATTTACTAGCCAGTGAAACTACCATGAAAGAAATATAAAGAAAATAAGGAAGAAAGAATGAAAGGAAGAAAGGAAGGAAGGAAGGAAGGAAGGAAGGAAGGAAGGAAGGAAGGAAGGAAGGAAGGAAGGAAGGAAGGAAGGAAGGAAAGGAAGAAGGGAAAGAAAGAAAGAAAGAAAGAAAGAAAGAAAGAAAGAAAGAAAGAAAGAAAGAAAGAAAGAAAGAAAGAAGAAAAGGGAGAAAGAAGAAAAGGGAGAAAAAATGTTAGTCCATTATATCCTGCTTTTGAGACATCTTGCTGTCTCTTTCAGATCCCCACTTCTTTTTCTAAATTTTTACTAAGGGATAGGAACTAGATTTGTGATTTCATTGATATAAGGAACTAGTGGGTACAAATTCTCTTTATCACTACAGCCTAGCACCTTCTCTGCATCCCACAATCTTGGAGAGTTGCCCTAGAGTGCTGTAACTGAACCAAGGTCACAAAGTTGGTATGTGTCACAGGTCAGACTTAAAGCCAGGCATTCCTGACCTCAAGGCCATCTTCCTATCCACTAAACCACACTTTATCTTTCTATTCATTCAACATCCTTTATTATAGTCTAGAATCCTGCTGAGAAACTGTCAAGTTTGCCAGAATAAAGTGTGCAGACTCCATTATCTGTCCTTTAAAAAAGAAAACAAACAAACTAGGACAGCATTTTTATTTCTCTAATAGCCAAATCTTTCAAAACTCACTAACACTGGCTAAAAAATAACATCTTTCAGCTTGTATTATTGCTGGGTTTGTCATTCTTGTTTTCGTTATATGAGGATGCAACTGATCTGGGTCAGATCACATGAACTCATCAGGGTTAGGTAGGTTCTCCCTTTTTTTTCTCTCTCTCTCTACATTTATCTTGGGTAACAACTCTCAATTACCTTTTTTTTTTGTTCTGTCTTTTCCAGTATGAAGACCACCCTTTTACACAGAAAATAGAAATGAAGTAAGAGTGGTCTCATCTTCTCTCCATCATCCACTATGTTCTTACCATAAACCTTGAGCAGTATGCCCTATACCTTCTTTGATTCCTAATTTTACCTAATATAGCTTTTAAAATAACATTTTATGCTATCCTTACCTTTGTTGCCAGCCTGAAATCATTGTGAACTTTTGTACTTATGACCATCTTTTTACAGGATCACAGTTAATCCAAATAATCACATCCTCTGTTATCCGTACTTCAATCTTCTTTGAATACATTTTTAAGAACCTAAGTTTTGAGTTCCCTGTGCATCCACACAGCTTTCCACTGATTTTCTCATTTAATTATTTCTTTGTGTCAAGAGATTTGCATTCTTCAGAGCTTGCCATCCTTCCTGATTTGTCTTCCCCCAGAGAATTTTAATCTGTGGGATCCTATCTATCCTTTCTCTGTATCCTTAGAAGCCTGATCTCCAAAAAAATCCAGATTCTGTGTCAGAATATGCTTCACAAATTCTAAGATGGAGTGCCCACTTCCCCTAAGTTCCCATCATTTCTCCATCAGTAACCAGTTTCTCCATTTTGGTGGAATGAAGACCAAAATAGAAAGTCTCTTCTTTTACAGGATGTAATTATCTTTAAGGTAAGCCAAGAAAGCATTGCATCCTCAGCTTTGGAGAAAGGAAGAAAGACAGACAGATAGAAAAAGAGAGCTATAGAAGACATCCTTGAAGTGTCTCATCACCACTATGTGTTTCCTTGCCAGACTTGTGATCTATTCTCCCAACTCGTCATTTATTTCATCATTCTGTCCAAGTGGTCTGTACTATCATTCAATGGTAATATCAGTTCTGTTTTCTATCTGCTTTGATTTTCACACCAAAGCTTTCTATCATGTTTCTCCTCTCTGGTCCCTAGATTCTCTCACATGAGCTGATCTTCCTATTTCTTTTGAATAAGGTATGTACTTCCAGTCATATTCTATCCATGATTCTCTTTTTACTAAGTACCTGCAATACTTATGTGGATAAATTTGTCACTTTTCATTAAGTGCTCTAACTTATTTTTACTTGTTTCCCCTAGTCTGCACATTCATTTATAGATATCAATGAATCACTTCCATTTTAATTGTCTTAGGGAGATTTTGAAGATCACCTGGCAGGATAAGTAAGGTACAAGACACTGAGGTCCTTACTCTTACTAAACTGCCAAATATTCAGACTCTGCTTCAGAGAACGCAACTCTGATTGCAAAACATACACTTGCCAAAAAGACTGTTTTTATGGAGTACTTACACAGGACAAGCATTCACATAGTATTCAGAAGAAGTGATACAAGGACATTCTCAAGGTCTCTTTCAAGAACTCAGGAACTGTGTGACATGGGAGACACTGGCACAGGACCATGGTGTGTCCACATCAGAGAAGGTACTGTGCTCTATGAGCAAAGCAAAATTGAGACAGTTCAAAGGAAACACAGGATGCACAAATTTGGAGAATTCACCCCAAATGTTCACATGGGCTATCTGTGCCCTATATGTGGTAGAGCATTCTAAGCTCATATTGGCCTGATCAGCCACAGTAGAACACACTGAAACTTGACTTTAGCACAGTGACGTCATTTTGGTCCTCTTCAAGAAGGAACGACAACAACTGATGAGGTGCAGGCTCTGGGAACCCCCTTGAGTTCTCCTTGCATCTTCCCATTTGATGAGGCATTTGCCTGAGGCCATAGGCCTTTCACTGTGGCTCTGCCCAAATCTCTGTCCCTCCTTTGTCCAGCAACTTTCCACCCTTGATCCTCCCAAAATATCTGTACCCAAATCTGTTACATGCTTGAACTGGCCTAGCCCACCATTGTCTGTAGTCTCCAGGTAGCCTCCAGCAACTTGCCACCCTTAATCACTCATTACTTGAGTCAGACCTCATTGATTCCTCCTGAAGAC
This sequence comes from Pseudocheirus occidentalis, assembly GCA_028646575.1. Classification (NCBI taxonomy): domain Eukaryota; kingdom Metazoa; phylum Chordata; class Mammalia; order Diprotodontia; family Pseudocheiridae; genus Pseudocheirus; species Pseudocheirus occidentalis. The sequence continues at coordinate 118,301,842 of CM053599.1, read as the reverse complement.
CCTCCCCAAACTCATTAATAGAGTCTGACCTTATTGACTCCAGAAGACCCTCCCCAAACTCCACGTTTTCTGTATATAAGACACCATCTTCCTTCCATGTGGAGAGAACACCATAGAATTTTCTAGCACAGACTTGCTCTGTGTCAGATAATTCTGGCCCACTTGTCCAATGCACGTGTCACAGATACCAAGGCTCCTTTAGTGTCTACCTAATATGGCAAACTTTTAATAAACTTTGCTTTTCTTTGGCTGAGAGAAGACTCAAGTCAAATTCATTTGGCAAGACCCGGCATGTTGGTATTTCAGGGTCTCGAGCACCCCTACCCTATACCTCATCCTTGTTATGATGACCTTCTTCGCAGCCATCAGAGATTTTATTACTGGGTCCTTGTTTAGATTGTGTCTTTTGTGAATTTATGGGTACCTATATTGTTTTTGTTCTTTCTATCTAATCGCTTATCTTTTTGGTATCTAGATTAGTGGAAATACTTTGAGATTCCTTCTGAATCTCAAAATCATACTTCTATTCATCTCCCTCATCCTAGAACTTTGTTCACTCTGGAACAGTCTGCCACCCCTACAGGTTAGTCACCCTGGAAAATCCCTCTGAAAGGTCCACATTCCTTCTCCCATTGGCAAGTTCCTCCTTGAGCTTCTGTACTGTGAAAGTGCCCAGGTAACCTGCCTTCAGCCCACTCCCAGATTTATTTCCAATTTCCTGTATGTTGAAATCAAATTCATTCCCTGTCTCTGCTCCCTCACCTCAGTTTTCAACTTCCTCTCAGCTGTTGTCTTCTTCTATTAGAATCTAAGCTCTTTAAGGGCAGAGATTGTTGTTTTGCTTTTATTCCTGACAACACCTAACATGCTTCCCAATATTAGTGCAGTGTCTGGCCCATTCTTGATATTTTGTCATTTGGTCTTGTCCGATTCTTTGTGATACTCTCCATGGAGTTTTCTTGGCAAATATATTAGAGTGGTTTGCCATTTCCTTCTCCAGTGGATTAAGGCAAACAGAAGTGAAATGAATTGCCTAGGGTCACACAGCTAGTAAGTGTCTGGAGCCAAATTTGAACTCAGTTCTTCCCAACTCCAAGTCCAGTACTCTTTCTATTGAGCTATTTAACCGACCTATCCAGCACACTGAAAACACTTCATAAATGCTTGTTTCCTTCCTTCCCTCCCTCCTTTAAAACCCTTTGGACTTCAAACAAATACTTTCCCAGTCCTTTTTCAGTCACAGTCCATCCAGCTCAAGAATCTCATTCATATACATTAATCTGTGGTACAGAAATTCAAATCTCATTCTCAGACATCATCTTCTTGACCAATTATTCCCTTCTCAAATCTATATTTCTCTGCTGAGTCCCTGCTTTAAATGTACAGTGGTGATTAAAACACCACCTGTGTGTGCCTCTATTTTCTTGCCTAAGACTTAGTCATCTTTGGCAATGGTTTCTAGGTTCTTTCTGGCAGTATCATTTGTGCCCACATGAATCATGAAAAGTAGGCCATCGTCCTCTGTCTTGACTAGTCTTGGGAGTTTCTTTGTCATGCCTTGGATATGTGCCCTGGAAAAACAACAGACCTCTCTATTTCTCTTTTCAAATGAACATATAGATAGTTGCCTCATTACTTCCTCAGCAGGTCATTAACCATCATTACTTCTCTCTTTTTCTTTTGGTCATTTCTGGATGTTTTCTCACCATATAGTATCTGTGGTTCTAATGGAGTAAAAACAATTGATTCCTCCTTAGAGTATTGAACCCTTCTTCAAAAATACCCTCTCAGTTGCTTTTTTTTAGTTTCAGGTGTTCCATTTTCCTTCTTTTCTTCCTCCTCTCTGTGACATTTTTCCACTTAGCAACCTCCTAACACAGGTCAACATTCCCATCTTCCTCTTTTTCATCTTTGTTTTCACTTAAAACCCTTTCTTCCATTTTGAATGGAACATTTCACTTTCTTTGGCAATCTGTCTAATAGAGGAACATTCCTCAGACCACTTTCTCTTCTCTTCTCTTCTAGGACAGAAACAAGCCCACAAAGGTAACAATCACAAATATAAGCACTGCACATTCAATGCAAGCCACTGAAAAACAATCCCTGCTGTCCATACTTAAGTAAAGTTAGATCATCAGTCTTCATCATTCTTCCTAGTAGGTCCCCTGGACCTACTCTAGAAAATAGTGTGAGGCAACCTTTAGCTCCTGAGTTGACACATTGCATTTCTTATTCTTAATGCCTTTTTTGATACTATGACAGTCATATGAAACCTCCTTTTCCTCTTCTCAATACCCTATTAATCTTTCCAATACCTTTTACTTTGTCTTATTTAGCTCATTTTACCACCTACCCTCTCCTTCAATTCCTCTCTTCCTTCTACTTCTTTTCCCCATTGAGCCATTCTCTTTCTCCTTGGGTCCTCTCTGCTCCCTTTTTTTCTCCTCAAGTGCTCAGTTTCAGTCTTTTACTCCTTTTCCTTGAGTATATCTTCTCCTTCACCTCAATTGTTTCTCCTTCATCTCTTACCTTCTCCTTGTCCTGAAATCCCCACAGATTTCTCCTCCCCAAATTCAATCTCTGATCATCTTCACTATTCTAAGATCCTCCAAATCTCCTTCACAACTTGTTTTTTGACTGTTTCTTAAATTAGAGGCCTCCTAATCCTCTTATGTCTCCACATCCTACTCCTATATAAAATTTAAATAGACTAAATGGTCAGTGATCATGAGAGTTCTTTTCTATTCTCATTCTTTTCTACCTCTCTGTTGATTTTGACACAGTTCACAATTTTCCCCTCCTTGATATCCTTTTCTCTCTGTTTTTTCATGTCATTTCTCTTTCCTTGTTGGCCTCTTACCTCTCTAAAGTCTCCTTCTTAGTCTCCTTTCTTGTCTCACCTTGGGCAATCATCTTGACATGTTTTGCCACTGGGCTCCAGGAACTCTGGAGAACAGAATGAGGCAGATGACTTTGCAGGGCTCTGCCTTACTTAAACTCAATTCACTCTCAAGTCAAGACATCACCATTATAATGTCATTGGTCCTCTTCAAGAATGAAGGACCACCACCACCATGACCACCACCAAGAACAACAACTACAATCTTGTCTCACCATCATCTCATCCTCCCTCTAGACTCTGTCTTAGGCTTCTTCTCCTTCTGCTCCTCCTCCTCCTTTTCTCTCTGTCTCTCTCTGTTTCTGTCTCTGTCTCTGTCCCTCTCTGTCTCTACCTCTCTCTGTCTCTCTGTTTCTCTGTCTCTGTCTCTGTCTCTGTCTTTGTCTCTCCATCTCTGTGTCTCTCTCTCCCTCTCTCCCTCTCTTTCTCCCTCCCTCTCTCTCTCTCTCTCTCTCTCTCTCTCTCTCTCTCTCCTTCCTTGCAGACTTCATCAGTATTCATGTAGTTAAATAACTCACAGATCTATGTATCTCTTCTTAGTCTCTCCCCAAGGTTCAGTACTATATTACCAATTGCCTATTAGACATTTCAAACTGGATGTCCTAGAGACACCCAAAACTCAACATATCCAGAACAGAACTCACTATCTTTTCAATGAAATCCACCCTTTTTCTAAACTTCTTGATTTCTGTCAAAGGAATTCCCACTCTTTCATTCTCACAGTCCCACAATCTTGTTATTATTTTGAACTCCTTGCCCATGCTTACCCCACATATCCAATCCATTGTCAGTTCTTGCAATTTCTTTTGTTTTTGTTATTGAGTAAATTTTCAGTCCTATCTGACTCTTTGTGATCCCATTTGAGGTTTTCTTGGAAAAGATACTGGAGGGGCGACTAGGTGGTGCAGTGAATAGAGCACTGGCCCTGGAGTCAGGAGGACCTGAGTTCAAATTCGGCCTCGGACACTTAACACTTACTAGCTGTGTGACTTTGGGTAATTTACTTAACCCCAATTGCCCTCTGAAAAGAGAAGAGAAGAGAAGAGAAGAGAAGAGAAGAGAAGAGAAGAGAAGAGAAGAGAAGAGAAGAGAAGAGAAGAGAAGAGAAGAGAAGAGAAGAGAAGAGATACTGAAGTGGTTGAAGTGGTTGAAGTGGTTGAGGCCAACAAGGTTAAATGATTTGCTTAGAGGTAGTAAGTGTCTGAGGCTGAATTTTAACTCACATTGATGAGTCTTTTTGACTTCAGGCCTGGCAGTCTACCCGCTCTGCCACCTACCTACATACCATTTCTACTTTTGCAATATTTCTCAATTCAAACAACCACTATCTTAGTGGAGGCTTTCATCACCTCACATTAAGCTAATGAAATGGCCTCCTAATTGTCCTCTCTACCTTAAGTCTCTCAGCATGACATCTGATCCTACACATTATTGTCAAAATTATTTTTCTCAAATGTATACCTGACTATGTCATTCCTTTCAATCATCTCTGGGAGCTTCTGATTCCCTCAAGGATCAAATATAAGTCCCTCTATTTAATTTGTAAAGATCTTCAGAACCTGGTCCCAACCTATCTTTTCAGCCTCACCCTGTAATTCTTCCAAACAATGCTTCTCCCTGTTTCTTACACATGACACTGAATAAATCATTTCTGTACCTTTATACTGATCATCTTCCTATGCTTAAAATGCACTCCCTTCTTACCTCTGTCTCAGAGTCCTTTTCTTCCTTCAAGACACAGCCCAAGTATCACCTTTATACATCAAGTCTTGTTTGATTCCCCCAATGCTAGTGCTCTCCCCCTCAAACTACCTTGTATTTAACTGCTTTTTATATTTTTTAAAATTTTTATCTTATATTTATTTTTTTAAATATTTATTCTGCATGTACTTACATGTATATTCATTATCTTTCCTGATAGAAAAGAAAGTCCTACATCAAGAATGGGGAACCTGCAGCCTGGAGGCTATATGTGGCCTTTTGACTGAGTCCAAATTTTACAGAACAAATCCTTTTAATAAGGGAATTTGCTCTGTGAAGTTTGGATTCAGTCAAAGGGCCACACTTGAGGACCTAGGGGGCCACAAGTGACCTTGAGTCCAGATATTCCCCACTTTTGACCTCAACAGTAGAGATTATTTTATTCTGTGTATTTATATCACAAGTGCTCACCAAAGGACTTAGCAGCATTGTAGGAGTTTCATATGTACTTGTTGATTAACTGGCTAATTAACTCAACTGAATGGTCTTCAATCAAAATATTGTGAGGAGAGGTTAAAGAACAAGATATATAGTTCAAATATGGCAGGTACATCTAGGAAGGATGTCTAATTTTTATTAGGGTCATAGAATCATACATCTAGAACTAGAAGGTACCTCAGAGGCACACTGGCCCAACCCTCTTATTTTATAGATGAGGAAATTGTGGCCCAGGATTTTTAAGTGACTAGTCCAAAGTCACACAGGTGGTAGAAGAGTCCCCAAAGAATAGAGAGGGGGTATTGTGTATATTTCTACAGAATCAGGTATTAATCCTATTTTTGTGAGCAATTAGGCAAGCTAAATTTAACATATTATTCTAATCCAGTAAGAGAAACGTTGACTTTAGACACAATTTTTGTTGGTTTTGTCAGTTAAACTATTAAAACTTAAAAGTTTCCTTTCACAAAAAGGTTATCAATATTTTGAGTTGCTTTTACTTAGATAAAATTAACTGGTCATCTAACTTTCCCTTCCACAAAAGTCTTAGAAGATAAAGGGTATGGTGAAAATTTGCTGAAGTTATTACTGAACATTCTCCAAGAGGATGATTTTGAATTATTCAAAAAAAACCAGTGGACTAGTCACATAGTAAAAGCAAAGGAAAACCAGTTAACAAGCATGCATATTCCCTTGGAATCCATTCAATATGATCTAGAAGAAGGCTCTCAGAATGTTGAGTGGACTGCTATCTGGGAGGATATGGATAAAAGTCATAAAGCACGAGAAGGTATATGGGTTTTGATACTGCATTGCTAGAGAGAAGGAACTGCATCAATAAGCCTAAAAATCCATCAAGATACAAAAGTTAATTAAAAAGTAAATCAAATCTCGACAAGGAAGAATATCTACTTTCCCCAGTTGTTCCAAAGAGTACAAGGATAGTGCAGGACTCAGAATGTTATTTAAGGCATATTCAACAAGAGCAGAGGCAGTGCATGAATGTTGGACCTGGAGTCTGAAAGACTTAAATTCAAATTTCTCCTCTCCTCTGATGCTTACCAACTGTTTAACCATAGGCAATCAACAATATACATTTATTGAGCACCCACTCTGGGCTAGGTTCTTGGGACACAAAAACAAATATGAAATAGTTGCCCTCAAGAAGCTTACTTTCCATTAGCCAACCAATTACATTCTGTTGATCAGCTTCTCTGAGCCTCGGGCAACTCTCTAAGACTTACCTACTAAATTATAAATGAGATTCTGCCTGAAGTTTTAACGTACTCAAAGCAAATCTTATTCTCATTGTAGAAGGTTTATATAGATGCTGGAAAACCATAGAGAAAATCATTTTAATATTCCAATGCTTTTCCTTAGGAAAAGATGAATTACTGGATTAAAGAAAAGAAAACAAGTGTAAAGATCCCAGACAGCAAGTAATAAAATAGTTGGCAAGATAAAGAAAGGAATCTGCTTAAACCAAGTCACAAGTATGAACCACTGAGAAAAAGACTATAACCAAAGTGGGGGAAATTGCACAGAGTAGAACTCCATTCATTATCAAAGATCTCCCTGCTAAACATGGGAAAAATCAGCTAAAATATGAGTTAGATCATGTCTCCCCAACTGTAGCAGTTACATAGGGTAAATGGAAAATAGTCACTGTATGAGGCCAATATTTTCCATATTACCCAGTATCAGCATCATAATAATTCACTGCATATACAAATACAGAACCATGGAACTTCTGAACTATAAGAGACTTTCAAGATCTTTCTGTTCAATTCTGAAGCTGAGACAGGTGAAGTGACTCCTCGAGGTCACATAGCAAGTTAATGGCAAACCCAGGTCTCTTGACTTCTTGTCCACTCTTTCTTCTATGGCATAATGTTGTCCATTCACAACACCATTAGTGTTCCTTTTTTGAAGGTCAGGGAAATTAATTATAAAATTGTCATTCATCTAGTGGTTCACAAATCTAGAGCTATAAGGGACTTTGAAAGCCATCTAGTTAGCCCTCCTATTTTATAGATGAGGAGACTGTCCAGGAAGATGATATTAAAAAGTCCAAGGTCACACATGACACTCCATCTGACCATCTGACCATCATCTAGGATTCTAGGTGGTAAGCAATGAAAGCAGGATTTAATTCCAGAACCCATCTTTTTTTTTCTACTGTACCACACTGCTTTCAGAAGTCACAATGTATTGCAACTACAGGAAAGTAGGGATTCTATATAAGAATAAATTAATTGTACTAATAGATGAATGTTTAAGATCCTGAGCCATATAGCACAGGGAGTAAGCTAACAAAACAATCCTCCAAAACTCTTCCAGTTGCATTTTATTTTTCCTAGCTACTAGGGATTAAACAGCCTTCTCATTCCCCATAATTTATGGGTTCCTGTTATTCCAACCTCAGACTTACTGGCAAGGAGAGAGAGGTACAGTTGACAAAGCTCACATCTTTGGGGTACATGTTACAACATATGGATTTTTTTTGGGGAGAGGCATTCCTCCACCCTCTTAAGAGCTGCTTTGTTCATCTTCCATGTTTCAAATTATTTCTTAAAAATTGAATGAGACATCTGGGATAGCTGCCTGTTCTTGCTGATTAATTCTTGTATTTAGGGCTCTACTGTTAGTACCATCCACTTGCTGTCTGCTGTTATCATAACATTTGTTTATCTCACTAAATAAACTAAATACTCAAATTCAGAAGTAAAGGAGAGTGAAATAAAGCTTTTAGATAGAATGAAGGAGATAATAGGAAGGCCATTTTAGCAAATCATGTTTTTACAAACCAATAGTAAAAATATACCTGAAAAAAAAGTTTAAGTGATTGATATACTCCAAGCAAAGGAAATATAGAAATATCACTAAAACTGAAGAGGATCCATTCCAGGGTTATACTTGAGTATGAGAAATATCATTCCAAGAGGCTGAGATAATAACCTTGGATGGTAGTAATACACTCGAGGACACAAATTTTCCCTCCTGTACCTCTTCTGCTCCTCAGTGGAGCAATCTCCCTTTTTCCTCTCTTTGTGAGGCAAGATAAGTGAGGTTAAGTATAGAGGAGTGATCTCATGTTTTTAAGGGTGTCTCTCAATTAGTGATGCAAAAGTCATATATAGCATGGCCAATACAATACCTCTACTACATTCTGGTCACTGAGCCATGTAAGCAAGGGTAATGTGATACTCTCCTCAACTGACTCTGGTCCATCTATAGCAGTGGTTCTCAACCTGTGGGTCGTGACCCCTTTGGAGTCAAACGACCTTTTTACAGAGGTCACCAAAGACCAGAAAACATATATTTCTGATGGTCTTAGGAACCTCCTCTATCCATCTCCAGGCAGGTCCGCCTACATGCAGACATGCCCACATACTACTATTAAAAGGGTCAGGGCATTAGGAAGGTTGACAACCACTGATCTGTAGAAAGAAAACCTCTTTCTCTTCAGTCACCATGGCCTCAACCCAGTGGTTAGGGGACCAAAATTTGTCACAAACTTTTGCACATCCAAGACATCTTTATCATAATAAGTTTTCTTCCCAGAGGGTTTTTTTTTAAATAAAGGCATCACTGTAAAGCAAGAAATATTTGTAGAACCAGTTACCAAATCAATTAAAAATTGATCTATCTCCATATGAGGCTCATATTGTCCCTCCCGTAGAAAGGGACATAGATACTTGGTGGGCAGGAAATAAAGACCTGCCACAGGACAGGAACTGCCAAGATTCTCCAAGTTCCTATGGCATTGATCTTGAAGGATTTCCACAGAGAAGAAAAAGCTAAATGAGACTCTTGGGGGTATGGTTCAGAAGGGAGCAGCCTCAAGGACCCTATTCTTGACTATCCAAACACAGGGCAGAGGGATGGCCAGAGGCTACTGCTCACCCCTGGGCTACAAGCAGAGAACAGAAGAGATGATCAGATCACAAATGGAAAAGAGCTGCTGACCAAATGTGAGTGACGAGTAGGCAAAATGAAACAGTCAGAGATACAGCAAGTAGGTTAAGGAAGCAGGTGATGGTTGGTAAAAGACTGAAGTCCAAGCCACAAGCCATCACAACCCCCTCCATCTTATTTCCAATTATCCATCTACTATCTGCTTATTGCTTTTCAGAGTTGGGGGAGAGGGATTGGAAGTTGAGAAGGGAGGGAAAAAAAGAACTTTATTTTTGTTTTTTTCTTGGCTGCCAGACACAGCAGCCTGAATTTTGGAAGCTCTTATTGCTTCAACTGCTTGCTTCCTCTCCATGCGATTTGAAAGTATTATTAAAAACTAGACAGCCATCTACCATGAGTTTATTTATGAATTGTGTAATGGAATTGAGAAAAGAGAATTTAACCCTAAAAGGAAAGAGAAGTGGGAAGGGAACTGAGTGTCTCTGTTATTAATTAAAAACTTTCCACAGTACATATGCATAAATATATGTTCAAATTATGTGCACTTGACTTTTTTTTCTTTTGAACCCAGGGAGATAGAAGTAAGAAAAAGAGTAAGAAAAATTAAATAGAAAGCTTCCTAGTGTGAGGGATTGGGTGGAGTTTTTTGTTTTGTTTTGTTTGTTTGTTGCTTGAAGACACCTTGGCTGAAGCTTTGCTGCTGCTGCTGCTGCTGCTGCTGCCGCCGCTGCTGCTACTGCCTCGCTGGGTGTTTAAGGGAACAAGTCTTGCTGCTGATACTTCTGTTGGTCTTGATGAGCACCAAGGTTATCTGGCACATGCTCCTTCCACATACACATGTATGCACACATACATGTGCATGGACACACACAGAGCACCTCAATTACTCATATTCAACACATACCCCATTTAGCACAGGCTCCAATACCAGGGAAAGTCATGCAATCTCTGACCAGAAAATCTTTGTTTAACATTCATTTGGATTTTTCCATAGTACTTTTTCTTCTCAGTAATTTTAGATTAATCTAATTTAAGTCAACTCTATTCCCATCAACTCTGCTCCTCTCAAATAGGAGAAAATATATGAAATTTCTCATCAGAAAAAAACAGCTGACCTGGAAAATAGATCAAGGAGAGATAACTTAAGATTCATAGGACTACCTGAAAGCTATGACCAAAGAAAGAACTTAGACATCATGTTTCAAGAAATTATCAAGAAAAACTGCCCCAATATCCTAGAAGAAGGTAAAGTAGAAATTTAAAGACTCCACCAATCAACTTCTAAAGGAAATCCCAAAATGAAAACCCCCAGGATTATTATAGCTTGAAAGCACCCAGGTTGAAGAGAAAATATCGCAAGCAGCTATGAAGAAACAATTCAAATATCATGGACCTGTAGGCAGGATCACACAAGATTTAGCAGCTTTCACTTCAAAGGAATGGAGGGTTTAGAATATGATATTCCAGACAACAAAGGAGCTAGGATTACAACCAAGAATCACCAACCTAGTAAAAGTAAATGAAACCTTGGGGAAGAAATGGTCATTCCATGAAATAGAGGACTTTCAAGACTTCTTAATGAAAAAAAAAACAGAACTGAAAAGGAAATTTGACATTTAAACACAAGACTCAAAGAAGAATAGAAAGATAAACATGAAAGAGTAATCATAAAGGACTCAATAAAGTTAAACTTTATATTCCTATATGGGAAAATTATACATGTAACTCCTAAAAACTTTATTGTTATCAGTGCAATACATAGAGGCTATGAGTCAGTTATGTTGAAATGATCTCCCCCAAAAATTAAGGGGGAAGAAAAAAAATGCTCTGGGGGAAGGAGGAAGGGAGGGGTAGAATGAAGAAATTTTCCCACATAAAAGAGGTGCTCAAGGAAGAGCTTTCACAATAAAGAAGAAAATGGGGGTGGCTAAATAGCACAACTCAGGAGGACCTGAGTTCAAATCCAGCCTCAGACACTTGACACACTTACTAGCATATGACTTTGGGCAAGTTGCTTAACCCCAATTGCCCTTCAAAAAAAAGAAGCAAAAAAAGAAGAGGAAGAAAATGGGAGTGGATTACAAGCAATGTTGGAACCTCACTCTCATTGAAATTGGTTCAAAGAAGGAAATACACACACTCAGTTGTGTATAGAAATGTAACTTATGCTTACTCATTTGGTAATTTACATTACCTATAATAGGGAAAGGGAATAAGAAAAAGGGGAAGGGAAAGGGGAAATAGGAAGTAGATTAAGGGAGGTGTTGGGTAGAAGCAAAATAGACTTTTGAAGAGGCACAGGATAAAGACAGAGGAAGAAACAGAAGATAATGGGATGGAAAGAAATACATAGTTAACAATCATTAATATGAATGTGAATGGGATGAGCTCGCCCATAAAATGGAAACAGATAGAATACATTAAAAATCAGAATACAATAACATGTTGTTTACAAGAGATACATTTGAAACAGAAAGACACACATGAAGTTAAAATAAAGAGCTGGGTCAGAATCTAATATGCTTCAACTGAAATTTAAAAAGACAGGAGTAACAATCATGATCTCAGATAAAGCAAAGGCAAAAAAGGACCTAATTAAAAGAGATAATCAGGGAAATTATATTTTTTGAAAAGGTATCATAGATAGTGAAGTAATATCAAAAAATTTTATAGCAACTTTCTCTAATAGAGGCCTCATGTCTTAAATATATACTGACTATAGAACTGAATCAAGTTTATAAAAATAAAAATTATTATCCATTAATAAATGGTCAAATGATATGAACAGGCAGTTTTCAGAAGCAGAAATCAACGCTATCTACAGTGATATGAAAAAAATGTTCTAAATAACATTCATTAGAGAAATTCAAATTAAAACAACTATAAGGTACTTTGTCACACCTATCAGTGTGACAAATGCTAGAGATGAGGGAAAATAGATACACTGTTGGTAGAGTTGTGTACTATTGCAAACATTTTGGAAAACAAGTTGGAACTATGCACAAAAGGCTATAAGACTGCATACACTTTGACCCAGCAATAACAATATTAGGTTTGTGTTCCAAAAAAAATCAAAGAAAGAAGAAAAGGGCCTATATATACAAAAATATTTACAGCAGCTCTTTTTGAGGGGGCAAAGAACTGGAAATCAAGGGGATACTCATCAATTGGACAATGGCTGAACAAGTTATGGCATATATAATTGTGATGCAGTACTACTGTCCTGAGGGAAATGATGAAGGGGTTGGTTTCAGAAAAACATGGGAAGACCAATATGAACTGATGCAAAGTAAAAATGAGAAAAATCAGGAGATCGCTGTGCACAGTAATCACAATGTTGCAATGATGATCAAGTGTGAAAGACTCGGCTATTCTGATCAATACAATCCAAGACACTTCCAAAGGACTCATAATGATAAAATGCTATCCACCTCCAGAGATGGAAGTGATGAACTCTAAATTCAAATTAAAGTATAATTTTCTCACTTCTTTATTTTTCTTGCTTTTTATGGAAATATGGCTAATATGAAAAAGTTTTGCATGATTTCACATGGATAGTTGATATTGCATTGCTTGCCTTCCCAGTTGGTGGTAAAGGATATGGGAGGGAGGGAGAGAATTTGGATCTCAAAAATTTTTGAAAGAATGTTATAAATAATAAATGATTAAAAAATAGCCATTTCTGCATGTAATAGGATACTGACTTGTGGTAGGAATTTTCCTATATACCTAACTGTGTAGTTTATTATTAACTTTTGCCTTCTTCATGATCATTTTTTTTCCCAAATTTGCCTTGAAATCTCTTCCTTAGGTCCATGTCCTTGCACTCTTCTGGATGCCAATTGCTCTTAGGAACTCCAATTCCCCTTTTTCTAAGGAGTGGTCTCTCTGAGCACCAAATCCCTGCATATTATACAATGTAAGGTCTTCATCTTCCTTTATATAATATCTCTTTTTCCCAAATGGAGCATTCATCTGTGGTATCCCCTTCTACCCCTGAAATAAGATTTCCCACTTTTGCTGTCTCAGTCTCTCCCTTTGCCTTCTCACCCTTTCTCTTGTTGGCTCTCTTCTTCCTGAGAGTCTACTAAAGTTATTGTTCCCTCATTGTTAACTCTATACTTGATTAAGGTACATCACATATTCACCTCCACTTTCATGCTCCCTTCCATTCTGTAGTTTAATCCCACAAAAACATTGATTCTCCTGAGAATGGATCAAGGTGTGCTGTGAGATTTGTCCATAATGTTTCAGGTCTGTCTTTTCTACTTATGCTTTCATACTTACTCCTTGATTGTCACATTGGTTTGCCTTACTTGTTTTTCAGTTGTCTTTGAAAAGCAAATTATTTGTTTGGATCTGGTTCTCTTTTGGGGAATGTTTTGATTGTCTTTTTTTAATTGAAAATCCATCTTTTTTCATTACATGTCACCTACACAAAATTTGAGCAGGTATCAGTGCACAAAAACCTCACAATCAAATGTAGAAAGGCAGGAATATTAAATGTATCCCATCCAGATAATAATTCAATAAATTTATATTCAATAAAGGGCAATAAAAAGATAGATTAAAATTTTAATGGGAACTAAATAATCTAATCCTAAAGAATAAGTGAATCAAAGAATGAATTACAGAAACAATCAATATTTTTCATTTCAACCAATTATTTTCATTAATGGTTAGGCTCAAGCTTGAAAAGTATGTCATCTTCCATCTTGAGCTATATTGCTCTTTAGGACATGTTTCATTCCCTCCTGCAGTTTCTGATGGAGGCAATGTAATTTTACGTTATTCTAATTTCCTTTGTATTTGAAGCACCTTCTCCTGAGTGCTTGAGAATTGTTGTTCATCATTGGAATTATTAAATTTAGCCACTTTATTTCTTGGAGTTTGCAGCATGAAGTTATTGAGTTTTTTTAAATTTTCTGTAGGTAATCTGTAAATATTTTAAAACATTTTCCCCTGTGTTAATAACTTCTTGAAAGGGGCAGCTGGTGGTGCAGTGAATAGAGAGCATTGGCCCTGGATTTAGGAGGACCTGAGTTCAAATGTAGCCTCAGACACTTGACACACTTACTACCTGTATGACCTTGGGCAAATCACTTAACCCAATTGCCTTGCCTTCTCTGAAAGAAAGAAAGAAAGAAAGAAAGAAAGAAAGAAAGAAAGAAAGAAAGAAAGAAAGAAAGAAAGAAAGAAAGAAAAGGAAAGGAAAAGAAAGAGAAAAGAAAAGGAAAGGAAAGAGAAAAAAAAGGAAAGAAAAGAAAAGAAAAGGAAAGAAAAGAGAAAAGGAAAGGAAAGGAAAGAGAAAAAAAAAGGAAAGGAAAGGAAAGAAAAAAGAACTTCTTGATAGGTTTTTAAATTATAATTTCTTTCATTCTGATACTAACTTGTTTTTTACTTATCATGCCCTTGTGGGAGACCTCTGATCTTTAAGTTATCTCTACGTATCCTTTGGGTTCGGTGTTTTCATTTTATGAAATCATCTTTTCTTTTAACATTATTGCTTTTTGCTTTTCTTCTTTCAGATTGTCCTTCACTTCTGTGTTTTTAAATTCCTAATCAATTATTCTCTCTTTTGTTTTTTAAGTGAGATTTGCCACTGTGGTTTCAAGTTTTCCTATTCTGCCAAATATTTCTGTTGTGCAGGTCATAAATTCGACTTTCACAATTCTTAATTCTCTTTTAAGCCATCCACCCTGCTATGGTTTCATGGTCTCTTGGGAATCCACAGCATCCTTTGCCTCATTGGGTATTTAGTGATTAATTTTTTTCTTTTTCTTGCAATATTTATGTCTAGACTCTTTTAGCTAATCTGGAGGCTATGTTCCTTTCTGCTATTAATATTTTCCTTGTTGGTTTATCTGCTTATGCTAAAGGTCTTTAATTGAGTTTCTTTCTTCAAAGATCATCAGTAATTCCTATCTTTCCCCCTTACATTTCCCTATTGCTTCCTTTCAGAGTGCTTCCCCTCTGATGGTGGTTCCTCTGGGGGCAGAATCTTGAAACTGACTGAGCCTTCTCCCATGCTCCACCTTTTACCAGCCTCAGTTTCTGCCTCAAGTGACTTGGGGCAGGGGGGAATAGTACTGGAGGTTGGAAAGACAGTTTGGCTGTTTCCTCCACAGAAGCAGACATGCTTAAATGCCAGCCTCTGTGGCCATTGTGGATGGGAGAAATCATCAGGGAGAAGGAGCTCACATTTCTCATCACTGCTAGCAACAACTATGGACCAAATATCATCAGGAGGCAGATGAGGCTAAAAGTTATAGGAGTGACAGCACCTTCTCACCAGTCCTGACTCTGTTCCTGCTTTCAGACCAGACCTAACAATCATCATCTGGGGAAGCAACTCTTGTAGAAACCTAGCCAGTCAGGCAAGTTGACCCATCACCACTATCTTAACTACCATCTCCACTCAAACCCTATTAGAGACTACCCAGGATCCTGGACCCAAGAGCTTTTGGAATAGCAATGCTTCTAGCCCCTTGGTCATAGACAGCATCCTGGGAATCATTGTGGAAATGTAGCCTGGCAACTGCAGGTGATGCAATTACATCTATTGAAGACCCAGAAAAGAAGGTTCTTGTCTTGTCACCATAGTCCTTAGCACTGTCAAACAGGTCAGCATCAGAAATTGAGATGATTTTTACAAGTGGAAATAACATTAAAGAGGAATGAATACCCATCTGCTTTGCCATTGTACCCTAAGGACCATGTGACCCTTCCATCTGATTTGCAGCAGAACCTTCCGTGTGTGTGTGCGTGTGTGTGCGTGTGTGTATGTGTGTGTGTTGTCCTCACTGGAATATGACCTCCCTGAGAACAGGAACAATGTTATTTTCGATTTGTAAATCCAAAACTTAGCATAGTGATTTGCACATAGTAAGAACTTAATAAATGCTACATTCATTCATTAATGCTAGAGTCTTTCCATCAGGTTTAACTAAATACCATACAACTGTTCCTCAGTTCTCCAGCTAAACATTGCAAAGCACAGAGCAATGAGTAGATGTTGTCCCAACCTCTGCAAGGTCCTACATTTTGGTTTTATTTACCATGGGGAGTATGGGGGAGGGAAAGAAGAGATGAGTTCTATTGCAAAGCAGCTCTTCCTTGGCTTATGCAGCCCTGACCTACAGCAGTGGGCAACGGGGTAAGAGAGAGCTAAATGCACATGTTACAGATCAGGGATTAACTTTCTCTGCTCTTAATTTATGGGGCTTTTATCTTATTGGGGTTCTTTGTGCCCTAGACCACAGAGATAGCGAAAATTGCTTCAATTCATGTGTATAATTCCTATTTGCGAGAGTTTTGAGATTGTGATTGTGATGAGAGAAAATTTCTATTTTTTCTCTCTCGTTGGTCATGTGATCCAGAACAGACTTGCTCAAAGATCTAATAGAATAACTCAAGTTCCCTTGGGGAAGTCATTCTACAGAAAAGGAAAGGAAAAATGGAATAAAATGAGGACCAACACCATACCTCGGAACAAATCTCAGATGAGTGGAATGTCACTATTGGTTTGTTCTGGGAGCAATCAGGTGAATGAGTCAAATTTCTCATCATCTTGTCATTAGCATTTACTCAATATCAAAAGTGGACTCTGCAGGAAACATATTTAGACATGGCCCCATTCAAGGCACTGTATGTACAGTTCTTGACAGGGTTCTAATGTATTCTCTGAGGCTGGAATCTTTGAAACAGAGACAAAAAACTCACAATCTCACAGAAAATAATAATAAAATAATGATTCACATACTAAAAAAAAACACTATGTTACTCCTACCAAACTTGAAGATAGTTCTTAAACATTCCATATGTTTCTACAAAGCCCTTTCACATTCTACCATTGCCTTTCTGGGCCTCAGTTTCCCCATCCTTAAAATGAGAATATTGAATGGGACTATCTCTAAAATGGATGATCTAATGATGGAATTGCTTTTATTCTCTTTTATAACACATTAAAGGCTTAACCATAATTAATTCCCCCAAATTATCCACACCATTGCAATTCAGTCATGGAACTATGCAGACAAAGCAGTAAGAGTTTTATTTTAAACAAAAGCTAGCTTTTAATCACTCTGTTTGGCCTATGAGTCCATCAAAGGACCAGAGTTGTCTCAACTGCATATTGTGGGAGGGATGGGAAATACATAATAAAGGATTTGAGGAAGGAAAACAATAGAATTAACCTTCCCATACTCTTATAGCCCTTTAGTATAAAGATTCCTGAAACTAAGACAAAAGTTCTAGGTACCTGTCTGGCAAAAATACTAGCTATAGCACCTAGGTGCAGCAAAAAAAGGACCGTATTTAGAGTCAGCAGAACATTATTCAAATCTTGCCTTTCCCATGTACTTCCTGTGTAACCTTGGGCAAGTCATTTCCCTTCTGGGCTTTTGTTATCTTATAAAAATCAAGAGGGTTGGACTAGATAACTTATAAGATCTCTTCTAGCTCTTAATCTAAAAACTTAAACCTAAAGGGAAAGCCTGACACAAAAGAAAAAAGAAACAAATACTAATGTTAGACCTTAAGGAAATTTTATTTAAATTATTACTTATTGTTATAATTACAAGTATCACCGCAAATTCACTTTAGTATCACTGTAGACAGGAGGAAGTTCCAGGGAGTTCTCCTATAATTCAGAATTAGTTAAATGTACCATTAAAATAAAATATGCTCATTTTATTCCTGTTAGATTCACCCTGACACCACCTCTCCCCAGAGCCCTACTCTGGTTTTCTGTGTTTCTGAAAGATAGATTCCAGCCCTCCTCGCTATCTGCACTCCCTCTCAGCCTTTTCAGTCAACTTTGGGAGTCATTCATCAACTATGTAGTTTCCAAGTCAGAATGTCTGTCATTTAACCTTCAGCCTTGAATTTTCATCCTGATGCATTTGGATTAAACCACAGACTGATAAATGAGCAGTGCTTTGGCGACACAAAAGGCAGTCATTAAGGAGCCCTCTCTTAGGTATGAATCAAAGACAGAACCTTTTGGTTTTTCCCTGTGTTTTCCTTCTAGTTCAGGGATTGCCTGAAGCAGTAGGTTTTTCTTATTTTTATTTATTTATTTTTCTCCTTGGGTCTCCAAGCAGTTTTCATCAGCATTTTCTGGTTGTTTTTCTAAAAGAATGCAGGTATGCCCAGATGGCAGACAGTCCTGTGTTTATTGCACTAATGTGGCTAGCAAAAGCATTTTATCAATTTGAAATTTAATCCAAGAGCAGGAGGCATGGGGGGGGGTGGGAAAGTAGATGAAGGTTAAGTAACAGGCACCCTGATGGGAAGTGCAAGTCTCACTCATAAAGATATAGAATAATTAGGGAAGTAATAGCTTTTTCTCTAAAGAGAACCTTTTTGCAAAATTGGAATTTGTAATATGAAAAGGGAAATGGGCATTCCCTCTGTTTATTTAGCTCCCAGCTTCCAGGTTCCTTCATTAACCCTCCCATACTCTTATAGCCCTTTAGTATAAAGATTCCTGAAACTGAAGACAAAAGTTCTAGGTACCTGTCTGGCAAAAATGCTAGCTATAGCACCTAGGGCAAAGTATTCCCTTACTCTAAGCCTCTAGGGAAAATGGTAATTCGACTGCCTTCCTCACAGGGTAGAGAGGAAAGTATTTTGAAAATACTATAATGAGAACTTTAAATGAGATAATCATTCATAACTTCAGAAGACTTGATGAAGAGTGTATTCCAACTCTTAAAGATTAGAAATACAGAATTTGGCCTACATTTTTAAATAAAGCCAGTGTACTGATGTATTTTGCTTGGCTACACACATTTTTTTTACAGTATAGCAGGATTCTCCAGTCAGTACTCCAACTCAAACTTTCTGGTCATGTTTTGGGATCCCCAGGGGGACAACTGGCTACTCCAACTCTCTAGGATCTAGGGACAGGTAATTCTGAGGGGATGGATTTTCTAGAACTTTCTTTCCCAAACTCCCAATGAGTGTATTTCCCATTAAAAATCAGTCAACCAAACTACATAGCTTTTAGAAAAAGCATTGTCTGAGAAGATATTTCAAGAATCATTGGAATAGAACATTTTCTCCAAACTTGGGATGCACTGTCTCCTTACATCCAATCCAATTCAATAAACATTTACAGGCACACCTTATTTTATTGCTTTTTCTCTTTATTGTGCTTCACAGATATTGCATTTTTGTTTGTTTATGAATTGAAGGTTTGTGGCGATCGTTCATCAAGCAAGTCTATTGACACCATTTTTCCAACAGCATGCACTCACATCATGTCTTTATGTCAGATTTTGATAATTCTCACAATATTTCACATTTTTTCATCATCATTACTATGGTGGTCTGTGATCAGTGATCTTTGATGTTACTATTACAATTGTTTTGGGATGCCAAAAACCACACCCACATATGAAGGAAATTTCATCCATAAATGTGTGTGTTTTGAGAGCTCTACCAACTGGCCGTTCAATCATCTCTCCCCCTCTCCTTGGGTGTCTCCCTATTCTCTGAGACCCAACAATATTGAAAAATACTACACAAACATAGTTGATAAAGCAATCGCAGGGTTTAGTAGGAATGATTCCAGTTTTGAAAGAATTTCTACTGTGAGTAAAATGCCATCAAATAACATTGCAAATAACATTGAAATCTTTAGTGAAAGGGAGAGTCAATGTGAAAAACTCAAATGTCTTATTTTAAGAATTTGCCACAATCATCCCAGCCTTCAGTGACCACCATCCTAATTTGTCAGCAGTCATTAATTTCAAAGCAAGACACTCCACCAGAAAAAAAAAAGATTATCTGAAAGCTCAGATAACATTTAAAATTTTTTAGCATTTAATAGGGGATTCTTTAATTAGGGTATGTACCTTGTTTTTTGTTTTGTTTTGTTTTGTTTTTGGCATAATACTATTGAACCCTTAATTGACTATAGCACAGGGTAAATACAAGGTTTATATGCATGGGAAATTTAAAAATTCATATGACTTGCTTTACTGTGATCTTTGCTTTTTTTCAGTGGTCTGGATCCAAACCTGTAATATCTCCAAGGTGTGCCTATATTAAGTGCCTACTATGTGCCAATGACAGCCCCTGACATCGAGGAGCTACAGTGGTTGCCTCACACCTCCTGGGATGTCTGGACTTTTTGAAGATCACAAGATCACTATCTGTACAATTCCATCTCAGGACGCTAATTTGTCTAAGATCAACATATGTGCAAAATGGCCATTTTTTTCCTGCTGATTGGTTGGACTAGATGTCTGCTCAGGTAGGGCTTATGCAGCTTGAGAAAAGAACAAAGCATGAAGGCAATGGAGAAGCTGGGTCTCTCAATTGCCTTTTAACTTATAGGACAACTTTGACCATTATACATTGCTTAGTAACTGCTTATTGATTGACTGACCAAGTGGCTTAAAAATTCTGAGTCTCAGTTTTTTCATCTCTGAAATTGGGGGGAAAATACTGCTAACCTAATATTTAGGACTTTGTGAGGAGTAACAATTGAAACAAATTTCATTATAGTTTTATAATGGAGAGAAAATATGTTACAACAGATGGAAACATAGCCTCAGAGTCTTTAAGACCTGGGTTCAAATCCCACTTCTGACACATAGCCACTGTGTGACCCTGGGCAAAACACTTAATTTCTCAGTGATTCAGACAATTCTAAGACTTGAAGTCACAAATCTGCAATGGTAGAAGGAGTATTTTACCAATAATTCATCATGATAATTTTCATGCTTCAAAATCCATTGCCTGCCTCCCTCCTCACATTAGATTATCTCAGAGATGATTAAGATATTTGTCCTGTAACCTGTGAAGTACTCCTGGACCTTTGAAAGGATATGTCCAGTTCACTTTGTAGAACTTGCTTAATTCAATGCCTTTCTATAGAGGCTAAGTTTTTAAGACCTGGCCTGCCATTTCACCTTTTTCAAGGCCCACCCCTGAGCTCCCAAAAGAGTCGATAAGAATCCTATAACTTATTACAAATAATCACATGCAAATATCTTCAGGCTCTGTGCTTACCCCAAATAAAATAGCAAGTAGCCAGATGCTCCTAGCAGGATCCAATTAGATTTCTATTTTTCCTTCCACTGTCCCAAGGTGAATCATGAGACTTAACAACAGAACATGAAAAGACAGATTAAACAATGGGTGAGCAACAAAGAACCTTTTTCTTCCTGAAATAAATACTTCCTGGGCTAAAAAAAAAGCAGTAAATCATCTATCACACACACACACACAGACACACAGAGACAACTTTAGAAGAGAGAACTGATGATGGTGAGATTAATTCAGGTATCTAAATGATCACTGAGACCTCAGGCTTTCCCCTGCTAGGATGAAGACCAAGAAACCCCATGTCAAAACTTCACTAACTGTCTTCACCGAAACCTTCTAGACATATCTTACCATGAACCAAATAGCTAGAAAGAGAAGAGGACAGTGTGAATGGACTAAGGAAACAAGGTGACATGATTCTGAATAATATAGTGGGACAGAGTGTGTAGAAATTGCCCCAAATAACAGAGCAGGTGCCTGAATATTTTTGTTCTGCCTGACAATTCTCATTAGCTTATGGTATCTCTATCCTTTATGATCCTGAAGGACCCTAGTTCCATGAGTCTTAGAAACTCAAGTCAAATAGGATGACATGTTAGGAGGAAACACTACTAGAATAGAATCAGAAAATTTGAATTCAAGCTCTGTTACTTTTGACTTGGGTAACCCTTAGGCAAGTAATTCACCATCTCTGATCCCCAATTTTCTCATCTGTAGGTTGAGAGAGTTAGGTTAGATAAACTTTGAATTACCTTTAAAATCCCTTCCAGCTCTGAAACTTTGAACCATTTAGCACCCAATACTCATTCCTGTTCATGGCATTTCAGTCATGTTTGACTTTTAGTAACCCCATTTAGGGTTTTCTTGGCAAAGGCACTGGAGCAATTTGCCATTTCTTTTTCCAGCTCATTTTACAGATAAGAAAATGAGGCAAAGAAGGTTAAATGACTTGCCCAGGGTAACACAGCTAGTGAGTAAGTATTTGAGGTCAGATTTCACCTCCTGTAGATGAATTTTCCTGACTTCAGGACCCACATTCTATCTATTGCACCACCTAACTGCCCACCCAATACTTACAGCCCATATAAATATATATAATTTGAATTGTTTTCCTTTAGATGACTGATTATGGCAGGTTACAGTATAAATAGCACTGACTCTAAAGTCGGAAGCTGTGTGTTCAAATGTCACCTCTGCCATTTACTATCTTGGAGAGTATCTCTAGATCTGTTTCAGCTCTAAAATAAAAGCTGTCTGAAGCATCTCTGAGATATCTTCCAGCTCTCACTTTATGAACCTATGATCTTATGACCTTTCCTATCCTTGCTCACACTGAAATTCATATATCACTTTTTTGCGTAATCCCTCAACTTTGTGTTGATCTCACTATGGTTTATCTCTATTGACTTGACATTTCAATAAAGTCTCCAGTTGGTTTAGACTTGGGCTTTCTCAAGATAAGTCAAGTCAATGAACATTTAAATACTTATTGTGAGGGTAAGTACTGTGCTAAACTCTGGAGATACAAAAAAAATAAAAATAATGCCTGCCCTTAAGGAGCTTTGAGAGGGAGCATGTAAACACAACCACACACATAAAAAAATATATACTGCACAAATGTGATGTAATCCCAAAGGGAAGGCACTAGCATCAACTTGGCTCTCAAATAAATTGGATTTATATGAGGCGAAGTTGCACAAAGTCATCTCTTCTACAATCATTAGTCCAGTGGCAAGACAAAATACAAGACAACTGGTGATGACCCAGGATGCAGTGGGTGACCTTGGCATCTCTGATGTCTGACCAAGTTGTAAGCTATCCACAGCACCTGCTATAGCCACCTTCATGGCCATTGGAACAAATTGTTCTCATCCACCCATTCTACTAAAGAAAATCTTCACATGCTTGGGGTAGACATCTCCTCACTCAGTGGTTCTCAATCTTCCTAATGCTGCTACCCTTTAATATAGTTCCTCATGTTGTGGTGACCCCCAACCATAAAATTGTTTTTGTTGCTACTTCATAACAACAATTTTGCTACTGTTATGAATCTATCTGATATGCAGGATGTATTTTCATTGTTACAAATTGAACATAACCCACAGGTTAAGAACTGCTGCCCTAACTCATCAACAGGTTTGAGGTCTGTCAGCTACCCTTCAACCTGGTTTAGCCTGTCTGAGAAGACAGGTGTGGCTGCTGAACATGTTACAGTTTCTTGGAGCCACAGATAGGAATGGAGTGCCAAGTGGACATCAAAAGTGGATGAGCAACTCTGAAAAGTACTCAGTAAGACCTCACACCAGAGGTGCTGGTCCTCCCTGAATGTCCCATATACCTCACTAGATACTAGACACTATGGATAGATACAAAGGCAAAAACAAAATAGTTCATGCCTTCCGTGCACATCTTGAGGGATGTGACCTGTACAAATATAAACACAAGGTATTTATTATGAGCAGAGAGAGAGAACACTAATAATTGTACTTTTCAGAGAGACTCCACAGAACAGGTAGCATCTTAGATAAGGCCTGCAGCAAGATAATGTTTCAGAGACGAGTTTATTTCTATCCTAGGGTGATAGATCTATTCATTTGGTTTTGCTTAAGTGTGTCCTGATATTATTTTTTTAGTATAGATTCCATCAACTGGACACTTTTAGACATGCAGCTTGCTATTCTATAATTTGCAGGATCTCTTTTACATGGGTGTTTTCCATTGGCAACCTGGCAGAATCTTTTAAATTACAGGGTATACATTTTAATTAACTGTCACAAAATTTTACCCTCGAGTTCCTTCAAAACTCCTCAGTGTATTTCATCTAGTCCTGATGATTATTTTTTTTTAAATCAAGCCTATCAATTAGTTCTGGTACAGTGGGGTAGTTGATAAGGAACTGGCCTCAGAATTCAGGAAGTCTTGGGTTCACGTCCCACCTCCAGTACAAATTAAATGCATAAGTAATGATTTAGTATGAGTTACCCAATACCTCTCAGTGTGCTCAGGAAACTCTAAAGGATTGTTAGTTGCAGAAAAAATGCCAATCAGCATAGGAAGAAGGAGTTTGTTCACTGGGAGTTCCCTATGCCAAACCACAAGGCCAGTTTAAAATCCTATGCATTTGCCACAACTTATTCTGGCATCTTTTACTTATCTATTGAGAAAGTCAATTTGGAAGCAGAATTCTCCCTGACAGTTTCATCAGGAGAACCCTAAATTAAGAACTCAGCGAATTACCTACTCTCAATTTTATCCTTAAGTTCTATTTTTGTAATATGTTAAGGAAATGGTTCCATCAATTCTCTAGGTAACTCTTTTGATTTTAATGTTTTCAAATGACTTTTTATTACCAGTTTTAGAGATTTTTTCCAAGGCATTCTTCACATTTTTACTTGGTCCTACCTGATTCCAAGTTCATAAACATGAGCATATAGGTTTTCCTGTTCCCTTCATTGAGGCAATTGTTCCAAACCTGAAAAATGTTCATTTCCCAGAAATGGCCTCCAGTTAACTACTCATGGTCTTGGTTGACATGTCAAATCTTTTATTGATCTGCAGCACACATTTTCCCTTGGCTATTAATACGTTGTGGTAAGGAATGCATGTTAAATTTCAGTTTCATAGGATCATAAATTTAGGGTTAGAAGGAACTTTAAGGATTATCTAATCTCATCCTTTCCTTTTGAAGAAATTTGGTTAATTACTCCTTCTAAAATGATTTTCATTTTTCTCCATGCATTCATTTAGAGTCCCTTCTTATAGAATTAAGTGATAGATTTCATACGATTATGAGATTTAGAGCAGAACAGGTCTTAGGGATCCTCTAATATGTTTCTCCCATTTTACAGATGATGAAAGTGAGATCCAGAAGAATTAAATGATTTGTCCAAGATCACCAAGACAAGGAAAATAATAACTGACACGTATTATGCTTTAAAAACCTCAAAGTGACAAAATATAAACTCCAGGTCAAGAACGTTTGTCTTTCCATCCCTGGTGGTTCCTACTGAGTCCAGCACTTAAAACATAGTAAACTCTTGATTAATGTTTGTTGATTGATTAGCTCATTTAAGTCTCATAACAAGAATGTGAGGTAAATACTATGGGGATTATTATCCTCACTTTACAAGTAGAGGAACTGAGTCTGCAAATGATAGAGATTAGCCTAACTATAATTTAGAAACTACTTGCCATAGGAAGTGACATAATTTTGTATATATGATGGGCACCTAAATAAAACGTGACATTTTATATAGTTCTTTAAAGTTTATAAAGCACTTCACATTTATATACATTAGGTCATTTGAGCCTGGCAACCGCCCTGAGACGTAAATGCAACAAGAAATTTTACTCCCCGTTTTACAAAGGAGAAAACTGAGGTGAATTACTTATAGTCACATGGCTGGTAAATATCAGAGGCAGAATTTTAATCCATAGCATCCTGATTGAATTTAGCATTCTACACACTACATAAATCCACCCCTCGGCTTAATGTATACCATGGTTTTTGGAAAAGTGATTACTTGAAAATGGATTTCTACATCTCACTAAAGTAATCTGTCTGTAAATCTTGATCATTCAAGTCTGCCAGAACTGTTACTTCAGACTGATTTGTTTGCCCAAACTCAAGTAGAATTGTCCTTTAGTATGAAGAATTCTACTGTCCATTAGCAACAAACATATATAATACTGTCCATTTTACCCAAGATCACTGCTCTGCTCCTCTCATTTGCCTCAGAAATGGAAACCAGGTTCCACTTTATTTTATTCTACACTGCAAGCCCACTGTTCCACAGCAACCATAGCAGATGCTTAATGCATCCACATTGATTGAAGAGGAGCTTCTCTGTCCTTTGAATAAAGAAGGCATGACTGGTGGCATTTGGACCACAAAACCCTCATGAAACATCTTAACATGAATGCATGTGCAGAAAATCTCAATACCATAAAGGATGTTTTGGATTTCAGTTTAGCTTTTTCTACCTTCAGTTTCCTTTCTTGGAATGTTTCTTCTTCTTATGGGGTTTCTATATCTTAAGTGAGTTTTCTTCCCCATATTCACTCATTGCCTTTGTAGGCTTAGACCATACAGGCGCCATCAGGGGTAAGGAACCTGCAGCCTCAAGGCCACATGTGGCCCTCTAGGTCATCAAGTGCAACCCTCTGACTGAATCCAAACCTCACAGAACAAATCCCCTTAATAAAAGGATTTGTTCTGTAAAACTTGAATTAAGTCAAAAAGCTGCAGTCAAGGACCCAGAAGGCCACATGTGTCATCGAAGACTTCAGGTTCCCAACCCCTTGATTATTTACTTTTTTTAAATCCATTTTAAAAAAGATACTTACTCTAAAGAAGATGGGCTGATGAATGTACTCAAAGTATCTCACGCTGCAGAGCCACTTTCTTTATCTTTGTTCTATTCATAATGCATAACCCTTCTTTCTTTAAATGTGTATAAAAGGATCAGTATCCCACCAGCATTATTTGTAACTGCAGAGCTTGAGGTGGTACTAGTTGTCAAAAATGAAAAATAACTAAATTTAAAATTGCTTCTCCTTTTGTTTTAAAGGTGACCTGCAAGTAGGATTTTTTTTTATTTTTTAAATGAACTAATTGTAGGATTATGTGCTGAATGCCCCAAATAGCAAGCATCAGAGATGAACACTCAGCAGATATATATATATATATATATATATATATATATATACTCCTAAAGACTTGGTATTGTTTCTAAGCCCCTGCAATGCCAGATTGCTGACATCCACACACGTGCCATGTAGCCCCACCAAAGCCTACTACAGAATGAGGTTTGGCCTAAGCAAGGAGAGGAGAAAAATGGTGGGGTGAATTAGGAAAGGGGAGGGTGGTTCTAGCATTCAGGGGTGGAGAGATCTCAGTGGTGACATTAGGTCTGTCTATAGTACCCTTTGGCACCTTTGGACTGTGCTCACAAGTAGAAACAAATCCTATAGAGGCCATCAAATCAAAGTATCTGATTTTGCAGATAAAGACAAAAGCAAAATGACTTGCTAAAGGTTATTGAGTAAAAAAACAGCAGTTAGTATTTGAACCTAAATACCATGGTTCCAAATATAGAGGAAGTTCCTGGAACCATCCTGGGATTACTGACAAGAGAATGATTTCAAAAGAGTAACCTGAGGGACACTTTACTGGCCAAAGGTGCATATGTCATAAATATGGAACTCCCATCTTCTGTAACATGCCAGATTATGAATCAGGATGCTTTATGACTTTTCTATAAAGGAAAAATCCTTCTTTTTTAGCAAAGTCTCCAGGAATCCGCTCTACCTTTGGGTGATCTGTACTGTCAAACAAGTAAAATAAAGCTTGGATTTCAACTCAGTCATCTGGTGTCTTTTGTTCATTGTTTCTGTATATTTATTCCATGTGGATACAGCCTTCATTGACATGATTCACAATTCCTCTATATCTTCATAGACGATTATTGAGAAGCCATGGCCAAAAAATCCACAACCCTGTAGCCACCTTAATGATGACTTACCTTTGATAGTAGACATGATAGTAGATATGTCTTTCCAGCTTCCTAGGACCTACCAGAATATGTGCTCCCTCAGTCTTTTCTCAACCAAAACCCATTGCCAACATACCACAATAAGGCACCAGAATAAAGACTTTGCTCAGAGAATATCATAATCATCTCATATTTAAAGAAGGATGTGATTTAATGGTGTTTTATATACATGATCTAATTTGACATAGTTAATCGCTATCCTTACCTTATAGAAGAGGAAATATGGACTTGGAAGTTTGTCTAAAGTTACAGAATGGCACGACCAAACTCCAGCCTATATCTTCTAACACCAAGTTCAGGTTTTTTTCCAAATTATTACAGTGATTTGCATTTTACAAAATACTTCCACATCTATTAATGCATGTGTTTCCTCTGTATTAGAAAGTATGTTGGATTCTAAGTCAGTAGACATAGGGCTGTCTCTCAGCTTCAAAACTTACTGAGTTGTAGCTGTGGGCATGGGCAAGTTATTTGACTTCTGTCAGGATCAGTTTCCTCACCTGTAAAATAAAGATAATTACATTTGTGCTACCCACATTCTTATGGGGAATGCAGTTTATATACTCTATAAATGTGAATTATTATTGGTCTCCAATAACAACTATGTGAATTAAGTAGAACAAGAAAGTGATAGAACTAATATTTAAACATGTCAACAAGCATTTATGAATCACCTATTATATTCCATACCCTATCCTATATGCTAGAGATAAAAAGAGAGGCAATTTTTAGAAAATAATCCAAAACCCTCTGGTGTTCTAACACCATATTCAGCATTATTTTCACCATTACACTAAGTCTTATAATGAGATATTTGTAAAGCATTTAGCTTAATGTCTGGCACAGAGTAGATGCTTAATAGATGCTTGTTCTATTCTTCCTCTTCCTTTTTAAGTGGTATTCTCATTTTAAAATTTTGATAGTATCTTAATTTTCCCTCAATGTTGTGTAAAGAAAATTGTTACCATTCATTCTTAAAAAATTTAAGTTCCTGGGGCAGCTAGGTGGCACAGTAAATAGCGCACTGACCCTGGAGTCAGGAGGACCTGAGTTCAAATTCAGCCTCACACACAACTCTTACTAGCCATGTGACCTTGGGTAAGTCACTTGACCTCGGTTGTCCTGCCCACTCCCCTCCAAAAAAAAGCAAAACAAATTTTGAGTTCCAAGTTTTCTGTCTCCCGTCCTCACCTCCTCCCTCCCTGAGAAGGTAAGAAGTTTGATATAGGTTCTATATGTGCAACCACTAAAATATATTTCCATATTGTTCATGTTGTAAAAGAAGAAACAGATCAAAAGAAAAAAAGTAAAAATGGTATGCTTCAACCTGCATTCAAAACTCTATCAGTTCTTTCTCTGCATGTGAATAGGATTTGTCATCATGAGTCCTTTGGAGTCATCTTGGATCACTGTATGACTGAGAACAGCAAAATTATCTCATTATACGATGTTACTATTACTATGTACAATGTTGTCCTGGTTCTGCTCATTTCACTTTGTATCAGTTCATGTAAATCTTTCCAAGTTTTTCTGAAACCTGCCTGTTCATCGTTTCTTATGGTATTATTATATTCATCTACCACAACTGATTCAGTCTTTCACCAAATGATGAGTATCCCTTCCATTCCCAATTCTTTGCCATCACGAAAGGCTTACTATTAATGCTTTTTACAATTAAGCCCTTTCCCCTACCCCCTCTTTTATCACTTCAAGATGCAGATCTGGTAGTTGTATTACTATGTCAAAGGATATACACAGTTTGATTACTTTGGGCAAGAGTAAACTTCTCTTGAGAATGGCTGGATCACTTCATGACTCCAACAACAGTGCATTAATGACCCATTTTTCCCACATTCCCTCCAATATTTATCATTTCCCTTTTCTGTCATATTAGCCAGTATGATAGGGGTGAAGTGATATCTCAGAGTTGTTTTAATTTGAATTTCTCTAATCAATAGTGATTTAGAGCATTTTTATATCTTTGATTTCTTTGTTTAAAAAACACCTTTCATATCCTTTGATATTTTATTAATTGAGGAATGACTTGTATTCTTTTAAATTTGACTCTGTTCTCTATATATTTAAGAAAGAAGGACTTTATCAGAGACACTTGCTATAAAAATTGTTTCCCAGTTTTTGTCTTCCTTCTAATCTTAGTTGCACTGGTTTTGTTTGTGCAAAGCCTTTTTAATTTAATATCATCAAAATCATCTGTTTCATATCTCATAATGCTCTCTATCTTATTTGTTTATAATTCTTCCCTTCTCCATAGACATGACAGTTAAATTATTCCTTGTTTTTCTAATTTGCTTATGATATCACTCTTTATATCTAAATCGTAGACCCATTTTGGCATATGGTATAAGATGTTGGTCTATACCTAGTTCTGACCTACTCTTTTCTACTTTGCCCGGGAGTTTTTGTCAAATAATGAGTTCTTGTCCCAAAAGCAAAGATCTTTGGGTTTATCAAACACAAGATTACTATGGTCATTAACTACTGAGTCTTGTGTGCCTAATCTATTCCACTGATCTGCCACTCTATTTCTTAGTCAGCACCAAATAGTTTGGATGATTACTGCTTTATTATGTAGCTTGATATCTGGTAAAGCTAGGCCACCTTCCTTTGCAATTTTTTCATTAATTCCATGATATTCTTGATCTTTTGTTCTTCTGGATGAATTATGTTATTATATTTTCTATATCTATAAATAATTTTTAGTAGTTTGATTGATATAACACTGAATAAGTAAATTAATTTAGGTAGAATTGACATTTTTATTTTTCCAGTTGTTTAGATGTGACTTTATTTGCGGGAAAAGTGTTTTGTAATTGTGTTCATGTAGTTCCTGAGTTTGTCTTGGTAAGTAAACTCCTGAATATTTTGCATTGCCTACAGTTATTGTAAATGGAATTTCTCTTTCTATCTCTTGCTACTGAGCTTTGTTAGTAATGTATTGAAATGGTGATTATTTTGTGGGTTTATTTTATACCCTAGAACACTGCTAAAATTGTTCATTATTTCAAATAGTTTTTAGTTGATTTTCTAAGATTTTCTAAGTATACCATCATCTGTACATAGATGTATACATACATCTGAACATCTATAATCATACATCTGTAAAGAGTGTTTCCTCATTGCCTGTTCTAATTCCTTCCATTTATTTTTTCTTTTCTTATTGCTATAGCTAATATTTCCAATACAATACTGAATGCTAGTGGTGTTAATAGGTATGCTTGCTTCACCCCTGTTATTATTTGGGGAGGCTTCTAACTTGTCCCCATTACAGATGGTTTTACTTATCATTTTAAGGAAAGCTCCATTCATTCCTATGATCTATAGTGTTTTTAATAGGAATGGATATAATCAGGATTAAGTGACTTGCTCAAGGTCACACAGATAATAAGTGTTAAGTATCTGGGGCCAGATTTGAACTCAGGTCCTCCTGACTCCAGGGCCAGGCTTCTATTCACTGTGCTACCTAGCTGCCGCCTCTGCTTTTTTTGTACTTCAGCTGAAGCATAATACATTGTGCTCCAGCCTTTTACCTTTACTCTATGTGTGTATCTCTCTATGTCAAGTGTGTTTCTTGTAAACAACATATTGTAAGATTCTGATTTTTAATCCACTCTACTGTCTGCCTCCATTTTATGGGAGAATTCATCCCATTCACATTCACAGTCACGATTACTGTGTATTTCTGTCCATCCCATATTTTCTCCTATTTATCCTTCTCTTTCTTTCACCTTGTTTCTACTCACCAATGTTATGCTTCCGACCACCGCCTCCCCCAATCTGCCCTCCCTTCTGCCAGTCCCCTTCCCCTTTTTAGCCCTCTCCCCTCCTACTTTCCTATAGGGAATTATAGATTTCTATACCCAACTGATTGTGTATGCCAGTACTTCTTTAAGACAATTCCAATGAGAGTTAGGTTTAAGTGATGCCCACCACCACCTTCCTACCAACTTCCCCTTTACTGTAATAGATCTTTCATGACTCTTCATGTGAGATAATTTACCTAATTCTATCTCTGCTTCCAATGTAATCCTTTCTTATCCCTTAATTTTTTTATGTCATCCTATCCTATACTACTTCCTACACCCATGGTTCTTAACCTTCCTGATTCCACGGCCCTTTAATAGTCATAGGTGGGAGTGTCTGCATGTGGGCAGATCTGTCCGAAGATAGATAGAGGAGGTTCCTAAGACCATCAGAAATGTGTGTTTTCTGATGGTCTTAGGTGACACCTGTGACCCCTATGAAAGGGTTGTTCAATCCCAAAGGGGTCATGACCCACAGGTTGAGAACTGCTGTTCTACACCCTCACACTCTGTCCATGTATACTCCTTCTAACTACCTTAATATTGACACAGTTCTTCAGATTTATAAGTTTCATGTTCCTGTGTGGAGATATAAGCAGTTTACCTTTACTGAATCTCTTATGTTTTCCTTTCCTTTTTGCCTTTTTATGCTTCTCTTGAATATTGTATTTGAAAATCAAAATTTTGTTCAACTCTGGTCTTTTCATTAGAAATACTTGAAAGTCTTCTATTTCACTGAATGTCCATTTTTTTATACCTTGTGGATTATGCTCAGTTTTGCTAGGTAGGTGATTCCCTGGTTGTAATCCTAGCTCCTTTGCTTTCTGGAATATCATATCCCATGCTCTCCAATTCTTTAATGTAGAAATTATTAATTCCTATGATATTTGAATTGTTTCTCATTGGCTGTTTGAATTATTTTCTCCTTGATCTGTGAGTTCTGGAACTTGTCTATAATATTCCTGGAAATTTTCACTTTGTGATATCTTTCAGGAAGTGACTGGTGGATTCTTTCAATATCTATTTTACCCTCTGGTTCTAGAATATCAGGACAGTTTTCCTTGATAATTTATCAAAGCATGATGTCCAGGTTCCTTTTCTGGTCATGGCTTTCAGGTAGTTTAATACTTCTTAAATTGCCTCTCCTAGATCTGTTTTCCAGATCACTTGTTTTTCCAAAGAGATATTTCACATTTTCTTCATTTTTTCATTCTTTGTATTTTGTTTGATAGATTCTTATTGTCTTGTGGAGTCATTAGCTTCTACTTCTCCAATTCTACATTTTAAAGAGTTGGGTTTTTTTCCAGTGGATTTTTATAATTTTTTCCATTTAGCCAATACTGCTTTTTAAGGAGTTTTTTTTTCTTCAGTAAAATTTTGCATATCTATTTCCCCTCATTTTTTGTGCTTCTTTTATTAAGCTGTTGACTCTTTTTTTCATGATTCTCTTTCATTATTCTCATTTCTTTTTCCAATTTTTCTTCTAACCTGTCTAAATGGACTTTTAAAACCCTCTTTGAGCTCTTCCAAGAGTTCTCTTTGGGTCCAAGACTAATTCACATTTTTCTTTGAGGCTTTGTATATAGGCATTTTGACATTGTTGTCCTCTTCTGAGTTTGTATTTTGATCTTGCCTAACACTATAATAACTTTCTATGGTCAGGTTCTTTTTTGGTTTTTACTCATTTACACACTATTTTGTTTCTTTTAAAGTTGACCTCTGCTCTTGGGGTAGAGGAGAGACTGTCCCAATCTTCTCATCTCAGCAGCTACAGGCCCTGGCTGCTTGCTTGATGCTGCACAGGTGCTCACCTAGCACTTCCGTGGTGTTGCAGAGGGCCTGGTGGCTGGATTGCTTCTGTGCTGGGGAGAGCAGACAACCTGGCTACTCACCTAGTCCTTTGCTGGGAATTTCAGTGGGCCTGGTACTGTGCCAGGGCAGTGTGGGGCCTATCCACTCACCTGGTGCTGCATTGGGGCCCACAGGAGAGCTGGTGCTGTGCTAGGGCCCACAGAGAGAATGGTGCTATGTTGGACCATTGAAGGTGAGAGTAGGGGTGTCATGACTGCTCACCTGTTGCACCAGGGTGTTGGGGCCTTGGTCACTGATCTAAGCTTGGGGTCAGGGTCTCCTGCTGGTCTGCTAGAGCATGGCTTGATGCTAGCTTGCTTGGACGCTGCCTGCCCTGGATTGTGTTCCCTTTTACCTGAGTAGGAAAGACCTTTCCTTCTGACCTTAGTTATCTTGGCTGGAAAATTGTTTCATCCTGTCTTTCTGTTGGTTTTGCCATTCCAGAATTTGTTTGAGGTGTTATTTTATAGTTGGTTAGAGGTGAATGTGGAAGAATTCAGATGATTTCCTGCCTTATTTCATCATCTTGGCTTGTAGAAGTATTACGTAGTATTCTCAAAGGAACAAGTGAAATGCTCATCTGTGTATACACTTGCAAAATTTAATATCTATGTTTCCTAAATTGAGTATTAAACTCTTGTTGCTTACACCTTCAGTTTCTAAATGTGCCACCTTTGCCAACAATATCAACTAACTTTTCCTGTCTCTATAGGTCAGACAGTGGTTGTAGAACTACTAGAAGAAAACTCCCCCATGGAGCACCACATGCTGCATTAGAAATGACCTGGAGATAGTTAAGGAACAGTACACAAGCTAATTGGTCATGAAGAATAAGGGATTTATAGGCCTGTTAAAGTACATTGCCTTGTTCCTCATTCTCGCTGTTATAAAATCTCTATTTGGCTGCAGTGTCTGCTCCCCAAAGTCACAGAAGTATATTTTAATTAAACCAAGGGCAGTGAACAATATGGAACCAAATAAGCAGTTTAATTACAACTTACCTGGGCATTTGGGTGCATTAGTGTCAAACAGCAATCTTCAGTATATGCAGAAAATACCAACAGTAGCTGGCTGTTCCTTCCTTTGTCTACCTTGAGCATATCTGGGAAAGTTTCCCACATTTCATGTCTATACTTTAATATTTATCAAGCAATAACTTTGCAGAACACAGGATAATGCCTTGGAGTAGGTTAGACACTTCGAGAAGTTGCAATAATCTTCCAAGTTTTTGATGATCCTTTATAAGGTTGGTCTTTCACGAAATCAGAGTACATGTTCACACACATAGTGTGGTTTGAGTGGTGTCATAAAAATTCCCAATGCTGCCCCTGTTTTGTTGTTCTGTCATTTTAGTCACATCCAACTCTTTGTGACCCCATATGGAGTTTTCTTGGCAAAAAGACTGGAGTGGTTAGTCATTTCCCACTCCAGCTCATTATAGAGATAAGGAAACTGAGGCAAGCAGAGTTAAATTATCCAAGGTCCCATAGCTAGTAAGTTTCTGAGATCAGGGCAGCTAGGTGGTGCAGTGAATAGAGCACCAGTCCTGGAGTCAGGAGGACCTGAGTTCAAATCCAGCCTCAGATACTTGACACACTTACTAGCCATGTGAAGTTGGGCAAGTCACTTAAGCCCAGTTGCCCTCCGAAAAGCAAAAAAAGTTTCTGGGACCAAATTTGAACTCAGAAAGATGAGTGTTCTTGACTTGAGACATAACATTTTATTAAATGCATCATCTAGTTTCCCCCTACATTGCTGTATAGGTTGTTATAGTAATATAAAGTGTTTTTTTTCTCACTTTAGTAACCAGAAACATGGCACCACAGGCATACACATTTAATATATACTATTTTTTTTGTCCACACCAGTGATTTTATTGGAATTATGAATTACTGGTAAGGAAAATTCTTCTACCAATGTAGATGAGCCATTGTCTATAACTGTAAATAATACATGTTAGCATAAGCCTGTTTTTGTGAATAATCATGATGCTTATTCTGCCTGAAACTCTCTGTCTTTTGTGGCATTCATTTTTAACTTGAGGAAGCTGTACTATAATGGAAACACAGCTGATTTCAAGGAGAAAGGCATGAGTTCAAGCCTTGCCCCTGATACGTATTAGTTGTGTGACTATGGGCAGGACATTTAACCTCTCGGCTTCCCAACTAATATTCTGAGATTAAGCTGCAGAGGAGATACCCATCCCCATCTGTGGAGAAAGTTCCCTAAACAGATGAAGTTATAGATCTAGTCCAAAAATACTTCTAAATTTAAGTCAGGAGTTCTTGTTTTGTTTGATGGAAAAGCAGTTTTGTAAAGCCTATGGACCCTTTCTTGGAATGTTTTGTTGTGGGTTTTTTTGTCTAGTAAACAGAAGTCCCTGGATTTATTTTATTAATTATTTTATTTTTAATTTAAGAAAAAAATAAACATTCCCTAACATAGTATAATAAAAGATGGTTACACATGAAACAGCAAATCTATTATGTACCACTTGCTATTCCTTTTAAATATACAATAAATTTATCATATAATATTTTCTTTTTTTTCTTCTCTCCCCCACCCTTGAGATAGCAACCATTATACACAAAAATGTGTATTTAAATTTATTCAATATGGACTTATATTTATCAGTTCTTTCTCTAGATGCAAATAACATGTTTTTTCACATATCCTTTATACTTAATTTGGTTATTTATAATAGTTGAAATGACTTGTTTGCTCAAAGCATGTTTTTAAATACATAAAGGTAGAGCTACAGAAGAAACCAATTATACTGAAACACAGTCATCAAACTATTTTTAAGAAAAGTTCACAGACCTCAGGGTAAGGATCTTGATTTAAATATTTACTGACTTTGTTCATTCAGTAAGTATTTGCAAAAATACAGAATACTAGAATACAGTATACTCTGATGGCATATGATCTATTCTATGAAGATACACCTCCCACAATTCTGCGACTGGGAGTCAGAACTATTATAAAATCTAGGGCATACAAAGGTTTACCAAAATGCGCATACCCTCTGACCCAGCAATATGACTTCTAGGGCTGTATCCCAAAGAGATCTTACAAGTGGGAAAAGGACCCATATGTACAAAAATATTTATAGCAGCTCTTTTTGTGGTGGCAAAGAATTTGAAATCAAGGAGACGCCCATCAATTGTGGAATGGCTAAACAAGTTGTAGTATATGAATGTAATGGAATACTATTGTGCTATAAGGAATGAGGAGCAGACAGACTTGGTAATAACATGGAGATACTTATATAAACTGATGCTGAGTGAGGAGAACAGAACCAGGAAAACATTGTACACAATTATTGACATAGCATATCTGTGATGATTGACTTTGACAGACTGGGCTCCTCTCAGCAATGCAAGGTTATAAGACAACTCCAAAAGACTCATGATGGAAAGGGATAACCATATCCAGAGAAAGAACTGCAGAGTCTGAATGCAGATTGAAGCAAACTACTTGCTCTTTCTCTCTCTCTCTCTCTCTCTCTCTCTCTCTCTCTCTCTCTCTCTCTCTCTCTCTCTTGTGTTTTGTTTTGTTTCACTCCTTCTTTCTCACTGTTCACCCCATTGTTTATAATTCTTTGCAACTTGACTCATGTTTGGTGTGAAAGTATTTGGAGAACCTATATCAGATTGCATGACACCATGGGGGGTGGGGCAGAGAGGAATAGAAGGGAGAGGAAATTTGGAACTCAAGAGATTGTGGAACTGAATGTTGTAAACTAAAAAATTTAAAAAAAATTTTTAATCTAGGGCATAAGTACAGTCATCATATTTAAAGGTCATTCTTTAGAACACATTATGGTATTGATGAGATCCCAGAAAATATCTACTTGCTAAATGAACTATAAGAGAAAACTACCCACAGTAAGGTAATTCCCATCATAAACTTGATGAGAAAATAACTCAGAAGCCACCAAATGGCTTCTGCCCAAAAAGGTGACTAAGGTGGAAGACCTGTGGTTGAAAGACTAACAGAAAAAATTAATTACCATAGCTTTTTATGATGTGCTGAAAGCCAAGAATCCTCTTCTAGACCCACATGATGTTACAGCAACTGCCTCCTTCGCTAGCACCAAAGTGTCTCACAGGCTGAGCCCAAAGCAAGGCTGATTACAACCAGGAGTGTGGATGTGGAGCAACACTGAACACAAGAGAACTGATGATGAGCGTGGGGGCCTATCTGCGGCCACTGGAGGCTTGAGTCTGGAAGACAACCATTTAATCCATTCAGCAGCTAATCATCAGCATACAGAAGAAGCTCCATTTTCTCAAACCGGTTGTGATCATGTTCTTAGTTTTAAGATCCAGAGGGAAACTGATGAAATATGGACTCTGTAAACCAATGGCTAAATGCCACTGAAATCTGGGACTTTGACTGATGTACCTGGCAAAAAAGAAACTTAAGTGTGACCTCTACCTTCTTGCTTTCTTTTTTCCCTCATTTTTCCTTTAAAAAAAAACTTCTGCTGATTTTAAGTGGGAATACAAAACATTGGTGAGGCAGAGAACAACCCATCAGGAGAAAAGCATCCCCAGGCTGCTTTGGATAAATGCTTACAAACCAGAACATAACATAGTTGGAACCAAAAGAAACTGGGGTAAGAGGTAAGTATAAGATAATGAAGTCAGAGAAAATTGGGGATTGACAACTATAAGAAGATATCTAGGAACTAACCAGCTTGGGGAAAGGGGGTTGGAGAATGATAAGAAGAGGAAAAGTACAGAAGGTATGGCTACTCTTGGAAAATATATCCAGGGTTCTCGTTAAAATAAAACAAAACTCTAATCTCATGATACCAAAATGACCACTTTGTCCTTGTAGTCTACCTAAAAGCAATGTTTCTAGCTGAAAGAAAAATTTTAAACACTGTAGTCACAATAAATCAACCTGCCACCCTTTCTGCTTGTCTAATTAGCTGTCTCAAGGGCTGGAAATGCTATTTGGAGAAGAATAAAAATACAGTGCAAACAAGATTCAAACAATATAGATACGAGTGCTGAATTGCATGAGGAAAAAAAATGCCAACTTTCAGGCACTCTTCATTTTAAAAACCAAATTACAATTGTGATGACTAGGACCACAAGAGCGGGTTCTATGTCCTCTACCGTAAACAAAAGAAAAAACAAGGGATGCACCTTTATAGTATACAGAACAACACTAACATCTACTTGGAAAAGATAATAAAATGATAACAGCTAATATTTGTATAGCATTTATGATGTGTTACTTAATGTGCTAAGAGCTTTGAAATTATCATGTTACAACATCCTTACAACAACCCTGGGAGAGAGATGCTACTGTTATTCCCATTTTATAGATGAGGAAACTAAGGCACAGAGAGGTTCAATGACTTGTCCAGAGACACACAGCTAGTAAATATCTCAGGTCAGATTTGCACCTTTAGGGCTTCCTGGCTCCAGGCTCAGCACTCTATCCACTAACTCTCTGCCTTCACATTCCCCAGAGGGCTCTGTCTAGGCCTGATATGTCATAATTAGTATTGTATTCCTCAGGCTTGAAGCTTCTATCCTTAGTCTGAAATATTAATACCCCAGGGAGAAGAAACACATTAGTCTAATCAACTATCAGCAGCTTACACCAGGCCTCATTGTGGGACTTGGAAGGTGATCTTGGGTTTTCAAAGGTTTTACCAGCAGAGAAGAGGTTCTGTCTGGCACCATTAAACTGGAAAGGCATTGAGTTTGGTCTAACAAAAGAATATATGTCTTTTCAAGGAAGCCGAGCCAGCCCAAGATTAGAAAGGCTCACCACTAGAAAGCTAACCGCCAAGGGATGAATTTCTTCTGCTACAGCAATTCATGAAGACTGTCTAATAAGGCAGAAAGGAGTTGTGATCTGCATCAGTGAAAGGAGTACCCACACCAATGAAATCATTGATCCTTGAGATACTGAAGGAAGTGTGAGGGAGTTTTCATCTCTTTCTAGGACAGTGCATAGAGAAAGTATGTGTGTATGTACATATATGTATGTATATATACACATACATGCATAGATAGATAGATAGATAGATATGTGGAGAGACAGAAACAGAGAGAGACAGAGACAAAGACAGAGAATATCATGGCACTAGAAGCCTGAGAAATGAGGGAGGGGGGCACCATTGAGAAGTGTTTTTGGATCCCTAGAACCATGCACATAGCTGGTGCATAGCTATAAAGGGGGAGGGGACAGCTAAGAACATTGAAACTATAATTTGGCTACTCTAAAACATTTCTGACGACAGGCCCTGCTCCAATAATTTTGTTTCATTTTTTCATGAATTCTGTTTTTTACTTGGAAATCATATCATCTTCTTACCAATGTAATAACTTTTTTTTGGAGGCCAGTTGGGGTTAACTGATTTGTCCAAGGTCACAGGGCTAGTTTTTCTGTTAAGTGTCTGAGTACGGATTTGAACTCAGGTCCTCCTGACTCCAGGGCCAGTGCTCTATTCACTGTGCCACCTAGCCACCCCACAATGTAACATTTTCAACTTTATTAAATTTAAATAATGCTTATTTCAGTGCCTCTCCTCATTACGAGGTCTTTTTCTTCACACTGAAGGAGCTATAAAGATAAATAAAGCATGGTCTCAAGGAACTTACGGCCTAGTAAGGACAATAAGATAGGAATTCAAAAAATTCTAGCACAAAGTAGAATGTAATGAGAGGTGGAAAATACATTTTTTGTTCAATTTTTTAAAATAGTATTTAATTTTTTAAAAAAATTTAAAAGCTAAAAAAATGTAATAAGAGGTACAAAGTCCTATGGAAGATCAGAGGAAGAAGAGATCACTTCTGACTGGGGGAAGGGAGTAATTAGAGAAGATTTCTTGGAAGAAGTGGCATTTGATCTGAGCCTTGACACATTTTATAGGATTCCAAGGGGGGAGGGGGAAATGTAAGAAAGAGGGTAAAGTGTCAATGCAGCTTATATTCCAGGAACATAAGAAACTATTATCAACAAAGGAACAAAGGTGAGAAATCAGGTAGTGCCTTCAATAGCTGGGCTTTCCAGATTCCCTCCTATCCAGCTCCTCTCAGTCTCTGCCTCTTTCTCTGTCCCTATCTGGCTGGCTCTCCTCTTTCTGTTTCTCTGTGTCTGCTTCCTCTCTCTGTCTCTCTCCGTGTCTATCTCTCTCTCCTCTTTCTGTCTCTATGTCTCCCTCTCTCTTTTTCTCTCCATCTCTGTTATGTCTCTGTCTCTCCTCTCTCTCTCTATCTCACATAGTACTTTAAATTTCTTGATATATACTTCCTACTAAC
This sequence comes from Pseudocheirus occidentalis, assembly GCA_028646575.1. Classification (NCBI taxonomy): domain Eukaryota; kingdom Metazoa; phylum Chordata; class Mammalia; order Diprotodontia; family Pseudocheiridae; genus Pseudocheirus; species Pseudocheirus occidentalis. Next base: position 118,261,251 of record CM053599.1, on the reverse strand, counting down.
TTGCTCTTACACATACACACACATACCCCCAGTAGAATATAAGCTATTTAAGGGCAGAAATTGTTTTTGCTTTGTCTTTTTGTTTCTAGCACAGTACTTTTTATACAATAGGCACTTATTAAATGTTTGTTGCACTGCACTGAATTTCAATTAAATAACTTTTTTGAAGCATTACAAATAACAAAGTCTGTGGCTGCATAAGGTATATGAAGGTTAATAAATTACATATGAAACTGGAAAGGAACCAGAAGGAGCCAGATTGTAGGGGGGCTGAATAGTAGGCTTAGCCACTTGAATTTTATTTGCTAGGCAATGGAGAATCAATCAAATTTTGTGAGCACTGGAGTGATATGACTAAGGATGTGCATGAGAAAGATTCATCTCAAAGCAGCATGTAAAGTGGATTGGAGGGGATGGAGTAGAAAGACTAAAAGAAAGCTGTTTCAATAATCAAATGAAAGGTAATGAGATCCTGAAACAGAATTATAGCAGTGGGAATGGAAAAGAAAAGTTGTAAGAAAAAAGATTTGCCTAAGGAGAATCAATGAGACTGGTCAAGTGATGGGGAACAAGAGAGCATCTGGATCTGGAGTCAGGAAGATCTGAGTTCAAATCCTAGTCCAGATACTTACTAGATGTGTGATCCTGGGCACTAAGCTGCCTCTCCTCAGTCAGCCTCAGTTTCCCTATTCATGAAATGTGGATAGTAACATCACCTATTTCCTAGATCTATTGCAAGTATCATACAAGATAATATTTGTAAAATATTCACAATTTGTAAATTTATGATTTTCAGTTCATAAAATATTTGCAAAAAATTTACAAAATATAGAGTTCTATATAAATGCAAACTACCATAATTATTATTCGATGACATTGAACTGATTGTGTCAAGCCTTGAAACATTATGGAGCCATCTAAATGAATTCTGTAATCATTCAAAAGAACTTGGCTTAACTATCTTCACAGAAAAATCAAATGGATGAAGAATGTCTGTTATCCAAGTAAACAGGCAATTTGATTGACAGCCTATAGAGTTGTTCCATGTAATGCCATGCATAAGCAGTTTTTCAGAAGAATGCTGCTGTGAACAGCTTTTAAGATTCTGATTAGATAGTATAGAGAACACTCTATTTATTCCATAACAAATCAAATCAAAACATTCACAAAAATCAAGGTATAGCATTCACAATGTTACAACTTATCACAGATAATCAAAATATAGCATTTACAAAAACTTATCACAGAAAATGGCCACATAGTTTCCACCACAGTGGTCACAAAGTTTTGAACAAAGAACAATAATTTAGTAACTCAATCATTCAATCATAAAGTACAAAAGGTCAAAGTTCTCCACTCATGGGGCACACTAAGTTACAAATCAATTACTTATTTGGTCATCAGTCACTAAGTACAACCATTTAGTTAATCAATCATTCAATCAACTTAATCATTCAATCATCCTTCATCATTCACTATTCAATCATCAGAAAATACACAGACCCTCCACTCCTAGGTCACTAGTAAATTACAATTTCATCACTACTTGGTACCCATGGAGAGGTCTTTTCATCTTGACTCAGGTAGGCAGCTCCTACCTGAATCTACTAAACAGTCACCTGGATTCAAAGGCAGGCAGCTCTCAGTTTCTTGCCCAGCTCTCTGTGCAGTTCCTGCTCCACACACAGTGTCTGGTCCATCTCAAATCCTTCACAGTCTCTATTCCTGGGAAGACAAGGCTGAACAAAGCCACCAACAGGTTCATACAAAGTACCAGGATCATAGTCATGCTTTCTCAGCCTTTGGCAGCTCCGGCTGGCCCTTGGAAATTCTCAACAGTCTCAGCAGCTCTGGCTTTCCCTCAGCTCTGACTGGCTCTTGGAAATCCTCAGCAGCTCCTGCTGACACTAGGACTCATCAGAAGTTTCAGTGATTCCCAGAATCAAAATCACTTCATCCAGGTTCTCCAAATAAAAATCATTCTCTCTAGCTTGGGGGACGTTTCCTCTTCAGCCTCCTTGGAGGCAGCAGCTTCTGCCTCCCTGTTGGTTTGCTCCAAGATCTATCTCTCCCTCTCTGGGGCTTTTCCTTATATATAGTATTGCCCCCTCCCTGTTCAGCCTCTTCCTGTTACATCAGCAACAGGAGACAAGAGTTCATACCTTCTGTTTCTTTAACAGAGGCTTAATCTGAAGTAGGTGCTAAGTACCTCTTAGCTTAGCAATACAAAAGGAACTTCAAATCTCATTGCTGTTACTATCCATCAATGTACGTATTTACATATACATGTACATGTATATAAATGTGTATAGATGTGTGTACACATATATAAGACAGTTAACTATATCTATGTCTGTATCTATATCTATATGCAAACAAATAGGCAGTGCGCTGGGCCCACGGGTAAAGAGGAAGAAAGATGGTAAGATTGTCTTTGGAAATTCTGCATGTTTTAAATTACCCTAAACTTCTCCCTGAAATAAAGACCTTTCTTTAACAATAATATTCCTCTGATGATGTATGGCTTCAAGTCATGGAATGATACAGACACAAAGAAATGAAGTTAAGTTTCACACAGAGGACAAGGAGAGGGGCATGGTGAGGCATGATGGAACTGAAACATATCACCAACCAGAAATTAAGCAAACCGTGTAAAGGATATTGTCAGAGAAATTGATTCATAGGTGCTAGAATATATATTAAAATTTGTATTGTCAGGAAAGATTCTGGGTGCCAGTAAAAAAATAAATTTAGGAACAATTTAAGGACTCTAGGTATTATTATTATGGCAAATAGGTATCACTGTTGAACAATAGACTACACACATAAAACATCTTAATGAGAAAAAGAATTACAGAAATTTGAGGAACAGTTGTTAGTGTGCAGATTTTTCCTACTGGCTTTTAAATCTCTGTATAGTGTGCATGTTGTACTATAAATTATGTCATTACAGATTAAGATGTACCATATATTTGTTACACATATTAATTCAGAGTGGTACACAGCCTGCACATTGTACCTGGAAACCAGAGTTGGGGGCAAATAAAGCCTCTTCCCCAATCAAAGTCACGTCAAAGTTAGCCTCCCAACTCCACTGCCTGTTCCCAGGCACCATCTTCTCTTCCTCTTCCTCTGATCACTTTCTGTTTCTCCTGTTCTTGTTTCCACTGCTTTTTTCCACAAAAGAAACTAGTGATGATCCAAGTCAATTCCATTCAACAGAAACTCACTCAGTACCTACTATAAGCCAGGCACTGTGCTAAGCACTAGAGACACAAAGATAAAAAAAAAAATCTCTACCCTCAAGGAGTTTACTTTCTATTGGAGGAAACAACAGACAGGTGGACAGACAGACTGACAGATAGATAGATAATAATAGATAGATTGATAAAAAGATGGATAAGCAGACAGACAGATAGATAATTGATAGAGACCGACAGACAGATACATGATAGAGACAGAAAGGTACAGATGGACAGAGACTGATAGAAAGATAGATTATTAGAAAGATGAACAGAGATAGAGGGATATACAAAGTAATTGGAAGGGGAGAGGGACACTAGTAACTGGGGTGCATCAGAATAGGGATTCCTATAGGAAATGGCAATTAAGTTGAGTTTTTAAGGATGCTAAGGAATTCTATAAAGCAAAGGTAAGGAAGCAATGCATTCCCTTGGGTGACAGTCAATGTGGAAACATAGAGACAGGAGACTAAATTCCATATATGGGGTAAAGAAAGTGGAGCAGCTTGCTTGTTTGCCTAGTGCATGAAATTATATTGTACAATAAATTCAGAAAAGTATATTGAAATCAGATTAGGAAGGTCTCTAAAAGTCAAACATAGGTGGTTATATTTTATCCTAATGACAAGAGAGGGCCATTGGGTCTTCTTGAAGAGTAGAGTGATATATCGGACCTATGCTTCAATAATAATCAATTTTTCAACCTGTGGAGGTTGGATTATAGAAGGAAGAGACCAGAGACTGAGAAACCAATTAAGAGACTATTGTAATATTTCTGATGAAAGGTAATGAGGTCCTGAAAAAGGGTAGTAACCCTAGAAGTGGAAAAGGGGTTACCCTTTTCATATATATGTATGGATTTTCATATATATGTATGGATATATGTGTTTGTGTGTATAATCACATACATGCATTTGTGTGTATATGTGTATGTGTGCATAGATAGATGAAATAGATATAGATACATAGAAAAATCAATAAAGCTTGGAAACTGATTGGATGTGAAGGGTGAGAATGAGGAGTCGAGAATGACTCTGAGGTTTCAAATATGAGTGCCTGGCAATATGGTAGGAAATATATAAATTCATAAACAGGCAGAGATTAGAAGAAGAAAAATAAAGAGTTGTGTTTTGGACTTATTGAGTTGAAGATGTCTATGCAACATATAGTTCTAAGTATCCAGCAAGCAGCTGGCAATGAAGAAAAGTTAGTGTCCTTGAATGGCAGTCTGAACAAAATGAATTTCTGATCTCTCTACAAATTAGCTTATTCGTGGTTGATGCCTTGAACTCAGAGAAATAAAGTGAAAACAAGATTAATAGGATGTTAAAAAAAAGATTAATATAACTGATGTCCCTAGGTAATTCACCCACATGTAGCCTCCTGACTATCCTGCCAGAGAATATACTAAGACAAAAGGACACCACCCATGGGATCTCTGTACAACAACACTGCCTAACTGCCACGAAATGACATGCTACATGGCCCCTTTCGTTCTCTGCCTGAACTAAATGTCCACAGAATCATACATAGTAAATTGGTCTCAAATATCAGCCATGACTACATTAGATATTATTGAATAGTATTGAAAAAGGTACCTATATACACACATACATATGTGTGTGTGTGTGTGTGTGTGAGAGACAGGGAGAGAGAGAAGGAGAGACAGAGACAGAGAGACAGAGAGAGAGAGAGAGAGAGAGAGAGAGAGAGAGAGAGAGAGAAGGAATGGATAAAGTGCTGACCCTGGAGTTAGGAAAACCTAAATTCAAATTTGATCTTAAGCACTTACTAGCTAAATGATTCTGGGCAAGTTACTTAATCTGTTTGCCTCAGTTTCCTAACCTGTAAAATGGATATACCTACCTCCCCGAGTTGTAGGGAGGGTCAAATCAGATACTAATTAGCAGTGTCTGGCACATTAGGCACATAATGTAAATGTTAATTGTTAATATTATGGATATTAGAAAACTTATTATCAGTATATTCTTTCATGGCCAAAACTGAATCTGATTTCTATATGCCTCTGTGATTCAGTGATAAGTCTTTCCTTTCCATGTTAACATACATTTTCTCAAATACTAGAAGAAGAAAATCTCTTCAAGAGGGGTTGGGAGGATGGGGAGACAGGAAGGAAAGGTGCAGTCAGGAGACTTAAGAAAAGAGTTCTGATTGACTGTGATATCTCCATTGAGATGATATTACTTTGCAAACTTTTGGTGCTGTATATAAATGCTATCATTATTAATATTATTATTGTTATTGGTAAGGTACTCAGATTTCAATGTAGAAAATATGCTGGATTTAGAATCAAATTGCATGCTGATTCTGTTACTTTGTATCTCTGTGACCTTGGACAAGTCCCTTACTTTCTGTGAGTCTCAGTTCCACATTTGCAAAATCATCAGGCTGGACCCCTCCAGCTCTAAATATCCTGGATGAATATCTGATCTCTGCTCCTATATACCTGAGAACCAAGGATGAAGATAAAAGAGTAAAGAGGGACTGAGAGAAGATTGAGGCTTAAGCATAATGGGACCTGAGGCTTGTGAATACTGCTCAAAATAGCTAGAGTTTTTATGCTTCACTTGGGACAAGAGAACAATGATTGATAGGAATTTTCTTTGGGATAGATGGAAAAATCATGTCATAAGATCACAGATTTAGGGATATTAGAAATCATCAAGTACAAATCTCTCTTTTTAAAGATGAGGAGCTGAGCCTAAAGAGACCCAAATGGCTTGCAAAGGTCATAGTGTTAGGAAATATAAAGAGGAACTCTTTGAACTGATTGCAAATCAAATGGAGAAAGCTCTGCTGTGTTCCAGGGCTTAATATAATAAGCAAAATGTTGTATGCAAATAGGAAAATTGAGAGGTACTCCCTACCTAGAGCAGGATGTCTTAACCTGAGGTCCACGAATTTGTTGTTGTTTTTCTTAACATTTTGACAACTGCATATCAGGATCGTTAGTTTCCTTTGTAATCCTATGTACCATTTTATGCATTTGAAAACATTACAATTATCCCTTCCACATCTCAACTTCCTCCATCACAGTTGCAATGTATCAGAGATTGGGCTAAGAAATTAAATGGGAATTTGGGGTGGAGAGTTTTGTAGAAGATGCAGACAACACGTGAAGACCAGCAGATGACACAGAAAAGTTTAGAAACTCAGAAATGCGTAATGTATATACATATATATATACATATATATATAAATGTTACATAATATCAACATATTTTGTATTTTAATATTATAATAATTCAGACTTCTATGGTATAAAGGGAGGGCCTAAAATTTTTACACAGATTTTCCAGATCACAGGGGGCATTATTAGCATACCTAACTTCCCTGTGATACGGAAAGGCTAACTGTATTCTGAGAAGAGGTCCATAGTATTCACCAGACTGAGAAAGGGGACTAGAACATACACACACACCCAAAAAGGTTAAGAATTCTTAATCTATAGGGAATTCTCCCTCTCTTAGGACTCTGTCAAACATCTTCTGTGACAATGACACTTTTGGTGAGTATGTTTCATGTGCTTGAAAATAATAATGAAAAGGCATTAAACAAGAATATTGCTGGGGCAACTAGGAGAATGGAACACCAGCCCTGGAGTCAGAAGGACCTGAGTTCAAATCCATCCTCAAACACTTAATACTTACTAGCTATGTGACCTTGGGCAAGTCACTTAACCCCAAGTGCCCTGCCTTCCCTCCTCCAAATACATACATACATATATATGTGTGTGTGTGCGCATGCATATGTATACATATATATACATATATATTTCTATATACATACACACATATCTTTCCTCTTTTAGGGCTGAGTAAATCTCCTCTTAAAAAAAAGAATCTTGTGATTTGAATATATGTGGGAGACCTCAGACTGGAAGAAAGCCTTGAAAGCAGCATTTTATTCCATTAATCAAATGCTTTCTTACAGTTGAGAAAGGATAAGCACATTGAGATCTTGTTTTCTCTAAATTTTTCAAGAAATTGTTGACTGTAAAAGAAGTAATCTTTTACATCCACTGAAATCCCACCTGTTTCTAATATTATCAAAAATACCTTCAATAAGTAAATAGATAGCCTTTATGAAATTACAGTTAAGAAAATAAGCATGAGGTCAAAAGTTCTTTATGTTCCTTTAACTGCCTTTTTTCAGGGCTTGGAATACAAAGGCAGAAAAGAAACAAAATTACCCTGCTGCCTCCCACAAACTTCTAGTCTACATCATTCAAAGATGGTAAACTGTGAGCATTTAGAAAGGACAACAATTGCTGTGAATCAATATGCATTTCATGAGGACTGGTTTATTACTAGGCACTAGCTAATGGAAGTGACTAGATGTTTGACTACTGATTGACCCACCTAGGTACCGTGAAGTTTTTATGTACCTCAAGATTGATTTAGTATGCTCCATGTAGGTAAGAAATGCAATTCTCTCCCATCTGAGTTGAACAAACTTCATCTAATCTATGTGTGCAAAGTTAGCAAACTTTCCTATTCATAATGTCCTTAAGATTGGCAGGGATAAGGAACCCACTCCAAGGCACCCACTGATTGACTGCCCCTCAACTCCATTCCCCACTTGGTCCCCGTGAATCTGTCCAGCAACAACAATCAGACGTAAGAGCGTAGACTGAGGGTTCTTTTCTCAACCTAGGAATGCATCCTACTATATGTCCAGGATACTGTTTATATTTGCCCATAATAATAAAGGTCAGGGGAACTATATGCATGCACAGCTGCCCACCTGTGAGTTATAAACTTCCTAATCTGCAATCCTCATGTTCTTTCTTATTACCCCACTGAAGATGTTCTCAAAAGTCTACAAAGACTGACATACCTAAGTAACATTATTTTATTTTGTGATTGAGTTATTAACCTAAAAGCTCAGAAAATATTTGTTGTATGTCAAATGAACAAATGTTTATTAAGAGCCCACTGTGTGCCAAGCACTGTGCCAACTGTTGGGGATAAAAAGAAAGACAAAAGCAATCTCTACCCTCAAGGAACTCACAATGGTGTAACTGGATGTTAGCAAGGCATTTGGCGAAGTCCATCATCAAGATGGTTATTGGCAAGATAGAAAATTCAAGTTTAGATAATAGCATAGTTATGAGGGTTCAGAACTAGTTACCCCATATTCTGTGATTTATAGGTATGGATCAACAAGGAGCAGGGCAGACTGCCTTATGACTCTGTTCCACACAATCTTCCTTTCAATATTTTTATGTCACTTAAACAAAGGCATAAATAGCATATTATCATGTGTGGATGACAGTGAATATACTGAATGACAGAATCAAGATCCAAAAAAACTTCAGCAAACTGGAATAGCAAGCTGAAACCAACAAACTGATACTTAGCAGGAATAAAAGTAGAATCCAACATGGGGATTTTTTTAAAAGACCAATTCACAAGAAAAGGATAGAGGAGATATGGCTGGAAAGTAGGTCATGTGAAAAGGACTCTTGGGTTTTCATGAATTCTACAACCTCAATATGGGTCAGTAGTGTGCTCTGGTAGTCAGGAGAGCTGATTCAGTAGGAGGCTGCATTAATAACAGCATAGTGTCCAAAGCATTGGAGATGAGAGCCTCCCTATGCTCTGCCTTAGTTGATATCAGGATACTCATATTAGAACCACCTTAAGGAGCAATACTACATTGATAAACCAATGCACATTCAGAGACCTGCGACCAAGATGTTTAAAGGGAACTGAAACTGTGTTCTATAATGATTAATTGAAGAAATGACTTAGCCCAGAATGCTTAGCTTAGGAAAGGAAAAGACTAGGTGTAACTCCCACCTTTGAATAGCTGAAGGGTTACTGAGTGTAGAGAAGGGACTGGTGGCTTCTACATTTGTGCAAATAAAGAGCAATGAGTTGGTGTTTACAAGGAGGTGTGTTTCAGTTCATCATATAAAAGAACTTCCAGACAATTAATTACAGCCATCCAAAAGTGAGACAGGCTGCCTCTGAGGCCAGGGAGTTCCTTGTAGCTTTTGTTGTGGTTCAGTCATTTATCAGCTGTGTCCAACTCTTTGTGACTCTATTTGGAGATTTCTTGGCAAAGATACTGGAGTGTTTTGTCATTGCCTTTTCCAGTTAATTCCACAAATGAGAAAACTGAAGCAAACAGGGTTAGGTGACTTGCCCAGGGTCACAGAGCTAGTAAGTCTCTGAGGACAGATTGGAACTCAGGTCTTCCTGACTCTAACCAACACTTTATCCACTAACCTTGTCACTAGGGGTCTTGAAGTGAAGGCAAAATGACCACTTGCTGGAAGCACAATGCAGAAGTGGCCTTGAAAGAAGGTTAAACTTAAAAATGGGAGAGATGAGATCTAAATCTTGCCTCCTGTACTTACCGATGGTGTGATCACAGGAAAATCAGCCCTCTGGGCCTCAGTTTTGTCATCAAAAAAATAAGAAAACAATGAGTCCTACCTCACAGGTTCTCATAAGGCTCGAGATCCAATGTGCAACAGGATGTAAATGTCAACTATTAGTATAATGATAGTTATTATTAAATGAGATCCATGATTTGAACATAGGTTAGACCAAAAGGGTAGGACCTCTGAGGTCCCTTTGAATTCTGCACTTAGAAGTTCTCATCTCCACATTGAGGATCCATGCTTCATTCCCGTTAAGGACATCACCTCTAGTAGTCTTTCAAATGATAATCCTGAACACATAAAGAAATGATTCCGGCAGTCTGGTTCCCTGCTCTCTTCTAGGAAGGAAGCATCCAAGATACTAGAAGTGAAGAGGAAGAGATTACATATTTGTTGTTGTTGTTCATCCTTCATTCTCCAAGAGGACCAATGACATCCTGAGGCTGATATCTCCACTCACAAGTGAATTGAATTTAAGTTAGTCAGAGCTGCACAAAGTCCAAGGTTAAATTTTAGAGACATGGGGGCACTTCTCTATGCAAGTAAGGACTTCCTCTCCGCCTAGAGAGCATGTTGAGTAAGGGGCCAACAACGACACCCTAGAAGAATTCCAAGACCCCACTAGATGGTACAACTTGCTTGTACCAGGCCAGTTTCTTGATGAGTATGGATTCTCTAAAAAATACCACACTGCCTTGTTGAGACATCAGGAGCCTGGACCCTTGTGTAGTTCTGTTATTGTCTCTGATCCCAATATAAAACACTTTGTAGCTTCTCCGATCTTTTCTGCTTTGGATTTTACCTTCATCTGCTCTATTGCACCGTGATCCATCTTGCTGCCTGGCTCAGGGGTTGTGCTGATAAATATTTAATAACCAGCTCTCTGAGGGGAAAATGTAGGTATTACACACTTTTAAGCTTAATCTTCATTATTCATATTTCCCTCATTACTTTCTTAAGTTTAGAAAATCCACAAAACAATAAATCAAGTCCTATTTTGTGCCATTTACTAATTACCCAAATATTAATTATCAATGCAGAGGTGGCTCTGGTGTCCTTCTGTTTTACCCTTGCTGATTGCTGATCCATGCTTATATTGCGAAATTCATTCAATCAATCAACAACAATTTATTAAGCACTTCCTGTTTGCCAGGAACTGTGATAAATGCTAGAGAAATAAAGAAAGGCAAAAATATCCCTGGCCCTCAAGAAGCTTACATTCTAATCAGTGAGACAATGTGTATATAAATAGGGACATATAAGCTACATAGAGTAGGTAGAAAGTAGTCAAAGAGCAGAAGGCCTCTCCCAGCCTTGAACCTCACTGTCATACTCTCTCCAGTCTTACCTGACCCTGATGAGTTTGGTCAACTTCCATCAACCTCTTATAAGATAACTCTTCCCATCTTTCTCTTCTCCACACCTAAATTTATCTTACATTCTCCATAGCAGCCAAGGAGCACAGAAAAGAACCTAACTAACCAGGCTGCCCCATACCAATTAGCATCAAACCCATTCGTGGCACCTTTCCTCTCAAAGTCTTCCTATCTTTAGGGGAAAATCTTTGTCCTGGCCTTCAACTCATGTAACCTAGAGGTTACATAAGGTGTCATAGATCCCAGCTTGAGGGAGGTGTCATAAGTCACAGCTGCCAGGTTCTCAGAGGCAACATAATGTAACAGCATGGTCATTGTATTTGGAGTCAGAGGACCTAGGTCCAAATCCTCCCTGTGTCAGGAGTATGATGTTGGACAAATCACCAATTGTCCTCACTAGTCCTCAGTTTTTTTTTTATTTATCTGTAATCCTTGTTCCAAAGCCCATTAATATCGAACTCTCTCCTTATTGGTGGAAACCAAGACCCTGTCCTGTACAAGGAGTGAGGCAGAGTTAGCGAGGGGCATGGGCTTCAGTTCTTGGTCAGTTCCCTTTCAATACTCTTCAAAGTCCCAGTAAGTCCTGCTCCTCCCTTTGGGAACTGGTCAAGCTTCCGATTTTCTTTGAGAGTCCAGTTGGCTTCCAGCTTCAAGAGAGTCGATGAAAGACACCAACTCCACTTCAGGTGACTGAAGGAAAAGACTATGGAAAGCTATGACAGCAGCTAGCAGTCCTGACGTGTCCCTGTCCCCAGCTTGCTACTCTAGAGACTTCAGGGAATTCTCTTTGGAGTGAGATCTAGGGCTCTCTTGGTTGAACTGAACTAACTTTCATTGAAGGAGAGAGCTCCTTCATTCTGTATTGCCTGGTGTAGTTTCTTGTTTGTATAGTTTCTCTGATTTCTGTTTTGCTATGGATTTGCGTAAATAGGTTTCCTGGCTACTTTCTGTATAGGTTCATTATAGAATTGGTAGTAGGTAGGAAAGAGTCAAGTCATGTATATAGAACTTGAGTCCTCCTTTCCCTCAAAAATGACAAGCAATCAGAAATTAGATGGAACCCAGTCATATCCCCAAGATTAATAATACTTAAGGGAGCTGATAGATAAAATTCTAGTCTACTACTCACGAGCCCTTCCTCTAAGCTATGCAGAATAGTAGCCTCTAGCCCCAACATCCTGCTTCCCCTACTGTAAAAAAAGTTTCCTTTGGAGGAGGGTGGAAGGAGAGGAGGCTTGAGATGTCCATTCCACCTCCCTTCAAGAGACACACAAGGACAACACCCCCACCACATGTGGAACCTCATTATACATGTGAGGCTCCATGGTACTAAATATAAATTGAACTTGTTGGGACCCCTGAGGTGGCTTCTAGCTCCAAATCCTATGATCTGCTCTGTTGTTTCAAAGAAAGAATAAGTAAGACTTCTAATGGTTCAGTTCTTTGAGAGGTAGCTGCTTTCATTAGTAGAGTTAGAACTGTCCTTTGTCCAGTGATAAAGATTAGCTGATTTAGAAGACAACGAGGTGGTATGGGGGATAGATCACCAGACCTGGAGTCACGAAGATCTACTTTCAAATTCAGGCTCGGACACTTAATAGCCATGTGACTTTGGGTGAATAACCTTGCCTCGGTTTCCTCATCTGTAAAATGGGAATAATAATAATAATAATAATAATAGCACCTACCTCTTAGGATTATTGTGAGAATAAAATAGAAATTATAATTGTAAAATGTTAAGCACAGTGCCCCAGCACATAGTACACACTACATAAAGGTTAGCTATTACCATTATATGAAATCAAGAAGTGATCAGAGATTGCCCTAACATATACATGAAGGGAAATAATAGTGGCCATGAAAAAGGAGAGAATAAGCCCCTCAAATTCAGTATTTTCCAGAGCATAGTTTCTCTCTAGAACAGATTCATGAAAATGATTGAGCCTAAAACAATGTAGTAACAGTGGGAAAAACAGCAGATCTGAGAGCAGATCTGGGTTGGAATCCTTTCATTTAGCATCTGTGTGACCTTGGGTATATCCCTTCATATTAATAATAGCTAATATTTTATAGCACTTTAAGGTCTACAAAGTATATAACAAATATCATGTCATTTTATCCTCACAACAACACCAGTGAGTAGGTGTAGGATTCGAATTGGGGAGAAAGTCCTAAAATAAAATAAAAAGTGAAAAACCATAAAAACTTAGACTCTGTGAAAGGTAGAAACCTGGACATGGTGACCTGTTTACAACTATGATTCAATTACAAAATTATATTTATGTTACAGTGCTAAAACTTAAGATACCGTGACCTATGAAAGTCATAATAAGAATATTGTGACCCGTTTGTGACTGGTACATGATCCATATACAAACTTATGTTTGGGCATAATGGCTTAACTTCCAAGTTCATTACTAAACAGAAAACCAAAAATATCTACCAATCAGTGGTGTTGCACTCTCTAGCTCTTCCTGCCTTTGGCTGCTTCTTATAATCACCATGGGGATTTGGGGGGTTCTTCAGAGAGGATCCACAGAACTGTCAGGTTCCTGCCCAAGACCAAAGACTGCCCATTTGTAAGTATTCATAATGATTGATGAAACTACTGCAGTCAACAGCAGCAGTTCTCAACCTGAGGGTCGCAACCCATTTGGCGGTCAAAAGACCCTTTCACAGGGTTCGCCTAAGACCATATTTCTGATGGTCTTAGGAACTGAGACACCACTCCTCTATCCATCTGCAGGTGGGTCACCCACATGCAGATATGCCCACATACATGTATTAAAGGGTCGTGGCATTAGGAAGGTCAAGAACCACTGGTCTACAGCTCCGTGGCCTCTTCCTTTGCTATAAAAAGAACAACCAACAATTATGGGGGAGTTACGGGGTTCCTCAGACAAGGGAATTCTGCACCTTACAGTAGGTGTTAATATTATTCCCATTTTATAGAATAGGAAACTGAACAGGTAGAGATGAAATGACTTGCTAAAGGTCTCAAAGTTATTAAGTGTATAAGGCTGCATTTGGGACCCCCTGACTCCAGACCTAGTGCTCTATCCACTGCACTCCTTAGATATTTCTTTTCATCCCTTTATCTCCCTGAGCTTCAGCTTCTCCACAAGTAAAATGAGAATTTTGCACTAGATCAGCAGTTCTCCAACTTTCTGGTCTCAGGATCCCATGATACTCTTAAAAATTATTGAGGACCCCACCCAAGGGGCTTTTGTTTATATAGGTTACACATTGAAAACTAAAACATCTTAATGTTATTATCAAAATAGTTTTGACTTCATGGATCCCCTGAAAGGCTTTGGAGACCCTCAAGGACCCCAGACCACATTTTAAAGACTGCTGGACGAGAGGACCTATCTCTTCATATCCTGCATCTGCCTCCTCTAGTCTAAAGGATGTATACAAGCATTCTTGTCACAGAATTTTTGTGACCCAAGGGTCACCTATATTTTCATTGCTTTATACTGCCCAAAACATTACCCTATTTACATCCCTTACTTTCTAAACAGCCAAGTTTCTAGTAGATTACATCAGCTACCTCCTTCTGATGATTTCTTGATTATCAATATTTCTATCAACTGCAAATTTCTGCTAGTTCTTTTCCAAACCAATAGATATAATTCTAAGAAACTATCCTTTCATTTCTCTTTGCTTCCCAAAGTTGTTTGAAAGCATCACTTTCCCTCCCCAAAACCAAACTTGGTTTCCCCCCTCACCCTTTAAACATTAAAAAAGCCCCAACAAGAAGAGCACTGTGCCCTCAAGCAGTGATACCAGCAGACTGCCTACTGAGCTGGGTATCCAAGGTTTTTCCTTAATTTTTTACCTCCTTTTTCTTAACATTTACACAAGTCTACTTGATGGTTGAATTTTTCCACATAATGTCTTTATCCATTATCCTTTTTGTTCTTTGACTGAAATTCATCTGTTTTTATTCTCAGGCTCTGGCACTTAGATATTTTATTATGACTTTTTCATATCCAATCCCATTCCGCACCTCATCCTTTCCTTCTTTTACCCTGAGGGCCCCTGCCAATATGACTTTAGGTGAGGCAAATGAAAATGTTAGCCTTTGCCCTCATCCTTCATGTTCCCTCTACTGAAATTAAAACATAAAAACAATAGATGGATTTTAATATTAAATTCTCTACCCTTCAAACTGTCTGTAAGGTCCTTGGGTCTGTCAGTCAACATTTACTGAACGTCCATCATGGGCAAAGCAACATACATGGCATTGTAGACAATTACAAGGAAAGGATACTTTTGGCTTTCCTTCTACCCATTTTGCTCTGTTCCACGTCCTCCAATATTAGATACTCTTTACAGGGCCATCCATCTCTGAATGTGAGACTCTCTCCTTCTTCCCCTCTGCCTCCTGGCTTTCCCGGCTTTATTCAAACCTCAGCGAAAATCCCCCCTTCTGAAAGATGCCTTTCTCAGCCTCTCTTATTGTTAGTATAGCACCTTCCCTCTGAGATATACACCAGCTGATCCTGTCTCTATCTTGCTTGAACACAGTTGTTTGAATAAGATCTCCCCCATTAAACTATGTGATCCTTGCGAGGAGGGACTATTTTCGCCTTTTTTCCATATCCTTAGCACTTGGCGCGGAGCCTGGCACATTTATTATTCAGTCATTTTTCAATCGTGTCTCATTCTTTGTGATCCCATGTGGGGTTTTCTTGGCAAAGATATTTGAACAGTTTGTCATTTCCTCCTACAGCTCATTTTACAGATAAGAAAACTGAGACAAACAAGGTTAAGTGACTTGCCTAAGGTAACACCTGGGGCCAGATTTGAACCCAGGGAGAGCAGTCTTCCTGATTCCACTCTAGGCACCCTATCCACTGCACTTCCAAGCTGCCCTAGGCCTGGAGCATGGTCGGTTCTTCATAAATGTTAACTGACTTGCCTCTCTACAGCTATAGGATGATCACTGTTGCAAACTGCTATCTTCCTCAGAGGCAGTAGTTCATTATGTTCCCTAGAATTCTCATTTCACCACCATCCCCTCCACATCCATTGCTATGTTCCTCTTCTCTCATTGGCAAGTTTGTTTTGAGAAAGGGCCCAGACTAGGCATTCATCACTCTCTGCACTTGGTACTAATAGCTTCTTCCTGACCCCAAGATATCTACCCTGTCTCTATGCTCTTCCTTTTCAGCTGCCTCTTATGTATTTTCTTCCCCTATAAGAACGGAATCTCCTGAAGGACAGGGACTATCTTCCTTTTTGGTTTATATTGGTATTCCTAGCACTTAGTGCATAGCCTGGCACAAAGGAAGTGCTTAATAAAAGTTTGTTGACTTGACTGGTAATGAGGTCCAGGAGGGTTTGTCTCACTCAAAGTGAGAACCTGAAAAGGCCTTAGCCTAAAAGGGCCAGGGTCTCCCATGACATCCTGGGCCATCTTCTGTCATCCTGATGAATATCTGGCCACTGGACCCAGGTGGCTCTGGAGGAGAAGGTAAGGCTGGTGAGCTTGCACAGCCCTCCGTCATTCAAGTCAAAGCCAGCTGCAAGTCATGTCATCATCTCCATGATATCATGGTCCTCTTCAAAAATGAAGGCCCAGGAAGACTGGGACTGCATTTAGCATTTTTCACATTCTTTGTAAAACCTAGCACAATGCTTTCTCCTAAGTTCACAAATTTAGAGCTGAAAGTGGCCTAAGCGGTCATCTTTTCCAACCTCCTCATTTTAGAGATATGGAAACTTGGGCCTCAAGAGAGGTTATGTGACTTGCCTTAGTCACATGGGTGGAAAATAGAAAAGCCATATTTTGCACCCAGATACTCTAAGTTCAATATTCTTTCCATCCTACCATATATCCTACCATATTGAGCAGTAGCTGCTCAATCAATATTTAGTAATTATTGGCATTGACAGCATTTTAAGATTTATATAGTCCTTTCCTCATAGTATTCCTATGATATAAATAATGAAAGTATTATTATCCTTATTGTACAAATAGAGAAACTGAGGATCGGAGAGAGGAAATTACTTGTCCATTGTTAACACAAATATTAAGTGGCAGGAATAGATTCAAATTCAAGTTTCTCAACCAAAAGACTAATGACCTTCCCATGATACTATATTTAATGTTCAATGAATGTCAGACATAAATGCTGCCTTAGCAGGCCTAGCATTCCATGGAGAAAAGAGAACGAAAATGAAAAGACGCCCAGTTTTAAAGATCTGCCTTTTTAAATAAAGCTATTGTCATCTTTAACTTTTCTGAATTTCCTAATTCAAGACCCAGAATTTTAACTTTTGCCATTGATCTATTCAATCTGAGTCAATTCCACAAACATATATGTTGGTATACTATGCACCAAATACTGTTCTGGACCCTGGGCAAGTAAAATGAAAAACATCACAGTCATTATGCTCTGTTACTTTATAATCTAGTAAGAAAGTAGAAATGGGCATACAAATAACTGACAAAAGTTAGAATACTAATAAGTTCAAAACCAGGATCAGAGTGGCTTGAGAGAATCAAGAAGGAAGGAATCGTTTCTCAACAAGGAAATTAGGGATGATTTCATAGAGGAGACAGTGCCTGGATTTTGAAGGAAGAGAATTTCAACAGAGACATCCAAGGCTACTGTTCATTTGTTTTAGTCATTTCTGACTCTTTGTGATTCCATTTTGGGGTTTTCTTGGAAAAGATCCTGGAGTGGTTTGCCATTTCCTTCTGCAACTCATTTTGCAGATGAAGAGACTGAGGCAAACAAAGTTAAGCAACTTGCTTAGGGCCACACAGCTAATAAGTTTCTGAGGCCATGTTTGAACTCAGGTCTTCTTGATTGCAGGCATGATGATCTATCCACTTCACCGCCTACTTCAAGGCCAAGGAATCTTTAGATCCAGGGTTTTTTCCATTCTACCATTGTTTCCTGAAAACACATGGAAAAATGAAACGTGTACTCATAGTAATACTAGGTAGGCCATCAAAAGATTCAGAATACAGCTATCCCTTCCACATCTTAGGGTCAGGGGCACAGCACCCATCTACCGTGCAACAATCTGGAAAAACCACATAAAATTTTTTGGCCCTCCCCTTGTATAAGAGAAGTTTGATTTTTTTTTTTCATTTTCTTTTATGGGATGTTTACAGTACCTTATTGTAAAATTTGGTTTAATTATTTGGTCATAGGTTCTATGCATCTGCTAGTCTTCATGTGTTGTTTGAAGTTTCCATAAATTCCCCAAAAGACCCCATCTGATTTCTTCTGCCAACCCACAATATACCAAAACCACAATGAGGAAAGTCACGATGTGGAAGAGGTAACTGTAGATCAAATCTTGGTTCTGCCATTACCAGTTAGAATCACTTCACATTGTTAGGCCTAAATTTCTTCACCCTCAAAATGAGGAAAGGGGTCAGCCTAGAAGAACTCTACCATCTCTTCTAGTTCTTATGGTCTATGGAAAAGTGTAGGACAAGTGAGAGATCCATTGCTTGCAGGAGAGAGTGCTCAAAGGGGACGGAGTTTTTCCAGAAGTCCTGAGGAATCATATTTAAAGATTTTAAGCAAGATAGGAACATGAGAAGGCCAGACCTGGGCATTTTAGAGGGGTTACTTTGGCAGCTGGTTGAAGGATGGGTTAAAGAGGGGAATAAAAACAATGTAGCAAGACCAGTTAAGATATTTCTGAAATAATTCATGTAAGAGTGACTGTGATTTCCTGAACACATTATTCTCAACTATTGTCTGGTGTTGGTCCAGGGGTGGGGAACCTGCAACCTAGAAGCCACATGTAGCCCTCTAGGTGCTCAAGTGAGGTTCTCTGATTGAATTCACTTTGGATTCTAGCCAGTCACTAGACTGGGCTCTGATAGGTGAGAGTTCATTTGATCTTTGCTAGGTCCAGGCCTCCATCTCTGCACCAGGGTACCTACCCTCCAGATACTATGTCCATCTCCCCATGCTTGAATCTTAGACTCTGTTCCTGATACTCTTGTCTCTGATACATAAGTCTTCACCTTATCTTGCTGGAAAGCAGACTTCTACACCATTCCCTGACCATCTCTACACCATGCCACAGTACATTTAAGGGTACTTCCCTCCACTTCTCTTCCAGCTCTGTTACATAGTTCTTTGTGAGCAAAGACTATCTTGCTTGATTGTTCTATATTCCTAGTACTTAGCATAGCACCTGGCATAGAATAAATAATAAATGCCTTATCTATTTATCTCTCTATTTACCTAAGAAGGCATGGAGATATGGTTATTACCATATTTAGTAGAAGTCCATCCTTTCCCCCCGTGGAAGGCTCCCCTGCAGCTACTACCAACTCACTGATTTAAAGATTCATGGTAGTAGCAGCAATAGGAGGGTTTCCAGAAAAAGCCCTGAGCTCTGTCAATTAGACTTAAGTTCTGCACTGAGGGAAGCCGGGTGGTGCAGAGGATAGAGCACCAGGCCTGAAGTCAGAAAAACTCATCTTCCTGAATCCAGATCTAGCCTTTTATACTAGCTGTGTGACCCTGGGAAAGTCACTCACCCTTTTCTGCCTCAGTTTTCTCATCCATAAAATGAGCTGGAGAAGGAAATGACAAACTGCTCCAGTATCTTTGTCAAGAAAACTCCAAAATGGAGTCACAAAGAGTCAGAAATGACTCCACAACAACAAAGTTCTGCACTGATGGCTATGAAACAGCAGCACCAACACCACCTTGTCCCAAGGTACACTCAGCTCCAGAAGGATAGGCTCAATGATGGACATATGAAACAACTTCCAGACTACTCTTCAACAAAGCCAAATAACAGACCCAGGATTTTAAAATTATATCCCTTTACCCTCAGTCTAATGTGCTCTTCCCACTAGATTAGGGCTGGATGTAGATGGTTGTCAAAGAGAATCCCTAATTAGCAGAGAATTTAGTCTACTAGATTCATCACGATTCATCTTAATATGTTCAGATAGTCAAGCCAGTATTGCCAGGTCCACACAATTAGGTCAAGGTACAACCAACTGGCCTCTATGAATTGTTATTTTACTAGTCTTGTTCCTTGACCTTTTTCAAAAAACAAAAACAAATAGTTCTTTCTTCTTTTTTGATCTTTCTTAATGGAATGCCTACTTTTATATTTCCAAGATGCTTACAGAAATGCAGACTTCACCCTCCCCATTCAAGTGGAAAGTTGCTTTGAAAAAATTGGGTTTTCTGACTCCTGTAGGGTAAGGCCTTTTGATGTTCAAGGGTATACTGATTTCTGGCACTTATGACTTATTGAAAGCAATTGCCAATTGTAGTGGAATTTCTCATGCTTGTTCTCAGCTCAGAATCCAGCTGGACATTTCAGGGTTGTCAGAGCATGAAGTGTGTGTGTTGGGGGGAGGGGGAATGTTTATCACCTGCTTAGACATTTTTCAAAAGCTGTTTTGTGATTGGCTAACTCAAAAAGGGCTTTGTTTTTAACCTTCAAAGTTGTTATGATATAAATGAGAAAAGAAAGTTGAAAGAAAAGGGATTATTAACTTTTGCTCCACAGGAGTACCATAGGGGTAAAGAAGGCTCAAGAGGGGAAGAATTTTGTCAATACAGAAGTAACCCAAATAGCAAAACGCACCTTTTTTCTTAGTATTACAAGGGAAATAGGACACACCACATAAGAGGCATAAGTAAAATCAAAATTTTAAATTCAGAGATCTCTGACAGCCATGGTTTCCAACCCAGGGTGCACTTTCTTGATTATGCAAAATTTTTGCTTTGCAACGAAAAAAAATCAAGAGTTGGCTGTAATTTCCAACACACCATATTGTGATGCTGTTATTTAGAGAGCTAAACATATGTATATATATTTTTTTCAAACAAAGATGTTGTTTCTTTAACT
Organism: Pseudocheirus occidentalis; assembly: GCA_028646575.1. NCBI lineage: Eukaryota > Metazoa > Chordata > Mammalia > Diprotodontia > Pseudocheiridae > Pseudocheirus > Pseudocheirus occidentalis. Next base: position 118,240,357 of record CM053599.1, on the reverse strand, counting down.
GTAAGCCCACAGCAGTTGTATTTGTCGCAAATATTGGGAATGATCCAGGAAAGAAAGAAATTTGCTTCCTGGACACAAGAAATAGAACCACAGAGTTTCAGCACTGGACAAGACAGGAAAGGCCCTCTAGATCAAACCATATCTGAAAAGGGTTTCCCTCTAGAACATACTCAAAAGGTTGTACAGTGGAAATAGCGATGGCTATTGAATCAATGAGGAGATTGTATTAGATGGATTGTAGGAACCATTTCATCTCAAAAATCTATGGTCTTTTGATCCAATCCAGTTTCTGCTGAAAAGTCCTTCATTAATGAAACACCTACTTCAGAAAGGCAGGGTGACTGATGGGAATAGAGTGCTGAACTCAAAGTCAGGAAGATCCAAGTTCAAATCCTAATTCATTTAAGAAATGTGATCCTAGGCAAATCACTTAGGCTATAAGCCTCAGTCTCCTCATCTATAAGATGGGGATAACAACACATATGTGATATAAATACCTTTTGCTTGCTATATTCATTCTCCCTGCAGCCCTTGTCTTTGTCACTCTCCATGACTTGAGTCTTCCTTCCCTCGTTCTTGTCCCCTTCCTCTCCTCTCTCACACTTCTTATCCACTCTAGCCCCTAGCCAGCGTCCGAGGAAAAGGACTGAATTGGATTAGAGGCAGCCTGAAATGGAGGAGATTCAAGTATGATTGTGGTCTGTGATATTTTGTTTTAAGTTATTGACTTGAAATACTTACAAAAAATATGTCTTAATAGGATTGTTGTGAGGCTCGATGAGATAATGTATATAAAAGGGCTTTTACCAACACTCTGTAATTGTCAACTATTAATGTCCTGTCCATTAACTATTGAAGGCTGTTCTTCCCTAAATATTAGATTCCTTTGCTGACTGAGCTTAATTGGTCCTATCTATATGTCAGTGTACGGCAGCCAGGTGGCGCCATAGTGCACAGAGTGCTGGTCCTGGAATCAGGAAGACTCCTCTTTCTGAGTTCAAATCTGACCTCAGATACTTATTAGATGTGTGACCCTGGGCAAGTCACTTAACCTTGATTGCCTCCATTTCTTCATCTGTAAAACAAGTTGGAGAAGTAAATTTCAAAGCACTCAAGTATATTTATAAAGTAAACCCCAAATGGGGTCACAAAAAGACATAACTGAAAACGACTGAAAAATACTCAAAGCTTGCCTAGTTGATGCAGTCAATTCAAGTTGCCCTCTAAAGACAGAAAAATGAACAAATGAATGAGCACTTATAAAGTGCTTACTATGTATGTAGCAGGCGCTATGCTAAGCTCTAGAGACACAAATGCAAAATACAGTCCCTCTGTTTAAGAAGCTTACAATCTGAACACATATAAGTAGGAAAGTTGGGAGGGGGTGGTCCTCAAAGAATTTTTCATCAGGAAAAATCATAGGGATGATGAGTGGAACAATAGGGAGAAGGATTCTTGCACTCACTAAGCCTCAAAATATTAAATTTTCTGTTGTAGTTGTTATTAGGAATAACTCAGTAGAGAGTAAAGGGGGAAAAGGGGATTTAGAAGACAAAAACACAGGGTTTGTTTTTTTTTTGCTTAGTTGGAAAGGATCTCATAAATCCACTACTGAACAAGAGAAAAGCTAAGTGATTTGCCTAAAAAGGAAGTCATAAAATCTTCCTGTTTGGTCCCACGCTAAATTCATTACGACTGGGCCCTTTCTGTGCCATGACAATATTATTTTATTATTCTCTGATTGTTTGTCTATCAGGTGGCCCCAGCGGCTATTCCAAACAGCCTCCTGGCTCTTCAAGCCTCCCAGCAGTACCTCCGCCTTACCTCATGCTGACCAGATGGCCTCCTTTCGAGCTTTTGCTGAAAAAAAATAGCTTAGATTCAACAGTGCTTTTATTACCCACTTGATATATGCCAGGGACTGTGCTAAGAACTAGAAATATAAATAAATACATACAAAAAGTCCTGTCCTGAAAGAGCTTACAGTCTAATAAGGGAAGACAACATGTTAAAGAATGCAGAATGGATTTGGAGGTGGGGGAAGTAGAAAAGCAGTCTGGAGAGTTAGAACCAGGTTAAGAAATAAGCATGGGCACTTCCTCAAATGGAGTTTGGGAGAAGAACTCTCCAACTGGAGCAAGGAGCTACAGGAATGGAGGTATTCTGAGCTCAAGAATGTCTCCAGGAGCAGAGGTAGGAAAATCATAATTCAGGTTAGCAGAGGCCATCCATTCATCATGATCTCCCTTCTCAGTCCCACTCTATTCCTCAAAACCACACTACATCTTTAACCTGTACACTTCTCTACTAATAACTTGAACAAGTTCTTCTCTCTAGGCTTTAGTCTCCTCATCTGTACATCAAGGGATCAATCAAATTAACTCTAAGATCCATTCAGGTCTGAATCTGTGATCTTAATGGTCTTTTGATCGATCCTCTGAGCAAGATGGTGCCCTCCACCTTTCCAAGAGCAATCCACTTTGGTCATAATCATTCATCTTTCATTTTCAGTCTCTACCTACTATTGCCTTTGCTGCTGTCTATGAAATATGCATGGTCTCTTCATCCTTAAATGCTTAAAAGTCTTTCGTTGGATCATTCCATCCCTTCAAACTCTTGTCCTAAAACTCTTCTCCTTTCTAACCTCTAGAGAGCTGTCTAATAACAATAGTTAGCATTATATAGTGCTTTGAAGTTTGCAAATAACTTTATAAATATTTCATTATTTCCTCACATTCCTGTGAAGTGGTTGATATTATTATCTTCATTTTACAGATATGGAAACAGAATCATGGGTTCATGTGACTTATCCAGGGCCACAATCTAGTAAATGTTTCAGGCTGGCTATGAATTCAGCTTCTCCTGATTCCAGGCCCATCTCTCTATTCACTGTACCAAAAGTTCCCAAACTTATTTGGCTTACTGCCCCCTTTTTAAAAAATGACTTAGGGTCCTCCTGGAAATCTACTTTCTTTAACCCTTTAGTTTTTTTTAATTTGCAACATTTCAAAAATATAATTTTTAATTGGCATCTTAAATTTAATAATTTGTTGTAAAGTTGTGGGGTTTCCCTGGATTAAAATTTTGATGACATGATACTGCATTGTGTAACCATATAGTGTTGTATTGTAAACAAGTTATTACATCCACAAACCTCCAGATGCTTGTATGTGCTTATTTGGAAAACAATGTCATGACTATAACTCTGTTATATAACAGATGAACTATGAACAAGTATTTTTTTCAAATTTTCTTCTTTCCTTATGCTTCCACCATCCCTTTATTTTTATTCAATCCCTCCCAATTGCATCCAAGGCTACTACAAACCCTCTGGATCATTCCAGCACCCCCCAGGAGGTGGTATCAACCACATGAGAAACCTATACACTGTACCAACTAGATACCCCTATTTAAACTCATGGATTTCACTTCCTCATTACTCATGCCCTTCTCAATTCCTTATTAAATACTTCACTGAAAGGTTACCACTGATCCCTTAATTAGTCCATTTAATGACCCCCTCTCAGTCACTGATCCTTCTTGATGTCTCAGCAGTGTTTGACACTATCATCCACCCTCCTTTCCTTGTTACTCTTTCCTCATTCAGCCTAGGCCTCCTCTCGGTAATCATTCCATGATTATTTCTATAGTCTTTGTTCTATGATTTCTGTGAGTGCCTCCCCAAGCACTCCTTCTCAGGTTCCCTTGCTGAAATGCTATGCATCTCCTGTTCATTAAATATGCTCTGTTCTAAGACTTCTCTTTTTTCTTTATACTTTATATCATTTAGTGATTGCCTCTACTCCCATTTATTTAATGGTCACCTCTGTATAGATTACCCTTAATCTACATACCTAATCTCTCTTTGGAACTCCTATTTCACATCTCTAAATGCCAAGGGGGCCCCTTCTCTCTCTAGATGTTACATTGTCACTCCAAGCTAAATCCGCATCTCTTCCAAATTTCCTTATCTCCTTTCCCAACCTCTAGGATAAAATGCAAATTCTTTTATTCAAGGCCTCCCCCAATCTGACTCCTACCTACTTTCTAAATCGTGCCACATGTTGTTCCCCATCACAAATTCTGAGGCAGCTAAACCAGCATCCCAACTCTTTCCTAGACTTTCCTTCTCAAGGATCCACTCAAGCCATCCCCCATGCCTGGATTGTATTCCTCCATCATTTCTACCTTTCAGAATCCTTCCTTTCCCTTCTTTCCAAACTCAACTCCAATATTATTTTCTCCATGAAACCTTCTCTGACTTTCTCCCCTCCAGTTCCTATCATTCTTTCCTAATTCAAATTTCTTCTTTCCATTATCTCCATGCACTTAATGACCAATGAAATGGATTTAGTTTTGGGGTCATCAAGTTTTATAACAATTTATATAGAGCATACATATGAAAGCAAACAGGGAAACCAAACTTACAAACATAAGCACCTTTATCGTTGCCTACCAGACAAAGAGGGTCAAAATGAAAAAAAAAAGGGAAAGGGAAAGGATTGGCTGCCAAAGCAAAAGAAAAACAGGCTTCTTCCTGGAGGGATAAAAGCAAGGCGAAGAAAGCTATTGTTAAGGTCAATGCTCCTGGACCCGTAAGTCCTGGACCTGGACTACAGGTCACTCTCTCATTCCTTCCATCTGGAACCTAGTTAGTAACTAATATGAAGTCTTATCCTTTCTTTCTAATCTAATCATCCTGCACTCCTGGTCTTTGCTCTTCTCTGTACTTGAATGATCTGGAATGGAAACTAGGAAAGCCCTAATCTGATCCTCCATTAGCCCCAGATAGCATCTCCACCCTGTTGGCTTCTTCTCAGGAGTCCATTCAAGGTCAAAAATCAGGAACCCCAGGTGGTTTGTCTATCTCACACACAGGTACTTGGCTCACCAAGTTTCCCTGGCAATGACTTTGTTGATGGGACAAGCTAAAGTATTGCACATGCGTATGTGTGTGTATATGTGTGTGTATGAATACACACACACATATATATGTATATATACATACAGTATACACACATACATATAGAGATATATACATACATATACATATAGGGATATAGAGATACACACGTATGTCTATCATTTTTGCCTTCCTATCCTGGCAGAATGCCTAGTACATAGTAGACTCACAAGAGATTATCAATGAATGGACAGATAGATAGATCACACAAGCTAAGTCCCAGAATAGTATCTCTTAGATCTCTTACCTACAAGATAATTGTGTCTCTCTGCTGCTCACTAGGAAATTTTGCTATACTCAGCTATTTTTCCACCCAGCCACATGCCCATCTGTATAAATTATGAATTCCATTCTCTTTTGTATGTAGTAACTCCCTATAGTTCCTATAGTCAGTGACGACCTTGGGAAGTTAGAGTATACTCCGGCTGACTCCACAAGAAGCTAAAGGGTATAAGCCTCCATCAAAGCACAGTGTTCCAGGTATGGCTATCCTCTATATCAAGAGACCTCTTCATGGAAAAGGTTGTAGGCTCCTTCCCTATCACTCACATTATCAATCTGGTAGTTTACTACCCAGGATTACTCTCCTTCCTCTACATGTGTAATGGTAATTAATTTGTTTGATCAGATGTTAAGTAGATCCTAGTAACCTAGTGTTAAGTATAGAAAAGGTATGAGTTCCCAGAACTCTGTCCATTGGTGAAAAGGTGTGAATTCCCCTGTGACTTGGAAGAATGCTATTGGCTGAGACACTCCCCTGAACCATGTTGACTTGGGAGAAGGCCAGTGTTTATAAGCAGGAGAATTACAGAGACAGGACAGATCTTGGATTTGGTTCCTGAGTGGCTGACTGAAGATATGAACAGGATGGGACTTT
>CM053599.1:118211559-118234017 GCA_028646575.1 Pseudocheirus occidentalis | reverse complement strand
CTTCCCTTCCCCTTCTGATGTCATCTCAAGAGTGGGGTTAATAATGTGAGTGACAGTGTTGGGAGATCCAGTTCTATTTTCTGAAGGATCCTTCCAGATGGAAAAAAGACCAAGGTCTCCCACTGCACCTAGGAACATTTCCAGTTGTCCTGATCTATTATCCAAATGACTCTAGAGGAGAAAGTGAGGCTGGTGACTTTTCACAGCCCTCCCTTACTTAAATCCAATTCACTTGCAAGTCCTAGCATCACCTTCCTGAAGCTACAGTCCTCTTTGAGAATGAAGGACGAACAAAAACAGCCTTCCAGATGAGCTAGTCTAAGTGTTTTGTATACCAGTACATGCTCCTATCAACTTCTTTCTAAAACCTTTGTGACCAATGAGATTCTATCATAAGATATCAATATAGTTCTCTCTTTTTCAGAAAGTATGACTGCATTTGTTCTCTAACAAAATGTGATGACATTAATATAAGAACCCTTTTGGTTGTCAGTGGTGGCAACATCAACCATTGCAGGCATTTTAATATATAACTTATATATACACCCTCTTATTATCTGCCTTCAAGAAGAATTATGGTTGTGGCCAATCAGCAACACTGGCCTTCTTGGTCTTCTTCTTCCAGCTCCCAATTCTATTCCTTTGCACTGACTATCTCTCATGCCCAAATGCTCTCCTTCCTTCCTTTGCCTTTTGGTTTCCCTGCATTCCTTCAAGACTCAGTCTGAATCTTACCTTCTGTAAAAAGCCCTTCCCCTTCCAACCCCATGCCTTCCTTCTGGAATTGCTTCTCACTTCTATTTTCTCTATTTTGCATGTACTTAATCATTTCCATGTCGTCTCCTCCATTAGACTGCAAGCACCTTGAGGACAGGGACTATTTTTGCCCTTCTTTGTATCTCAGTGATTAGCATAGTATAGGCACTTAATAAGTATTTAAACATTGACAGACATCAATATTTCAATGCTTTAATGGTTTCATGATTCCACTGGTATGGGTACCCTTTGTAATGGTATAGATCCCAACATATCCATACCTTCTTATCCTGTACCATTATTGCCCTTGTCTTTTCAGAAATGTTCCTTATGTATCAACCTAACACCTTAGAGACCCTTCCTCTAGTAGACCTTTCAGCATTCCATGGATACCAGTGCAGCACAAGGACTGTCTGTTATTTATTACGCTTAGTACATCTCCTCTTTCTGAATAAAAACTTCCTGGATGAGTTCTTCCCTGCCATTTCTTGCATTTCATGTAGTAGCCTTTTGGTCCCACCATTTGTCTTTTTTTTATTGTTCGTTTTGTCTACTCAACATTTTGATCTTTTCAAGTGTGATATTCGGTGATTGGCAGGTATTTAAAAGTGCTAAAAAAATATGTGTGTTCACTCTTTCCACTCTTTCTTATTTGTTAAATTGGTGGGATGGAGGATTCTTACCTACCTCCTTTAGGTGGAAATTTTAGGGAATTATGAGATTTGAAAAATGCTTTGAGGAATATATTCCAATGGTATAAGAACATAATTTTCCCTTGATTTTTGCTCTAGGAACCTTCAAAGTCCTACAAAATTTTGCCAGAGTGTGAGAAAAACGTTGTTGAATATTAGCCTTGATTACATACATTATTTCAAAGTCATAATATACTTGAATAATAGTGAAAAGGTCAAGATTTCCAGAGGAGATTACATTTTTAGAATAGAGAATTATAGCCAGTTTGGGCTAGAAGAAATCTTAATAGACCATGCATTTTATCCTTATCCTACAGGCTGAGGTGATGTCTAACCTATTCCAAAATTCCACTGTAAAAGTGGTCTGTGCACACATCTTCTACTATAACTCTTTGCTATGGGTGAATCACATCTCATGCTCAGGAAAGTTCTTCCAGATATCTAATTTCCTTATTTTGCGTCTATGAATTTCTGTCGCCTCATACCTTGCCCTTAGAGAAAGTGGAGACACATATTTTAAGGAGGCAAAGTAACTCTTCTAGGGGCAGCTAGTTGGTGCAGTGAATAGAGCACTGACTCTGGAGTCAGGAGGACCTGAGTTCAAATCCAGCCTCAGACACTTGACACACTTACTAGCTATGTGACCTTGGGCAAGTCAATTAACCCCAGTTGTCCTGCCTTCCCCCTCCAAAAAATAAAAACAGCAAAGTAACTCTTTTAGTTCCTTATATTGTTGATGCTAATCAATATCCTCTCTTGATTCTGTAAATACCTCTTTCCTAATGGAACCCAAACTCCTCAGCAAGCTTCCATGGCACAGGGGACTTGTACTTGGAGTGAAGAACTTTGTTCAAATGCCACCTTAGCCACTTTCATACTTGGCTATCTTCACGAATCACTTCATCTCTCTGAGTCTCAGTTTCTTCACCTGTAAAATGGTAATATTAATACTATCTGGAAAGCTTGGTGGCACAGTGGATAGAGTCCTGGATCTGGAGTCAGGAAGGCCTGAGTTCAAATCCAACTTCAGATATTTACTAGCTATGTGATCCTGGGCAAATCATGTTAGCCCTGTTTACTTCAGTTTCCTCACCAGTAAAATGAGCTGGAGAATGAAATGACAAGCCATTCCAGTGTGTTTGCCAAGAAAATCCTAAATGGGGTCACAAAGAACAGGACATGACTAAATGATGGAAGTATGCTATCTGCCTACTTCAAAGGGTTGGCATGAGGATCAAGTGACCTAAGGTATGAAACATACTTCGAAAACTTTAAAGAACTATGTAAATGTGATCTATTATTATTAGTGCAGAAGTAAGGAGTATCCTCTAATCAGGGTCTAGTCGATCCATGCTGGAAGTAATGGGAGAATTATTCTGCAATTAAAATTCATCCTGTCCCTGATGAATGGGAACAATATGCGTCAAGGCAAACAGTTCTTTTTCTTCGTGGCTGCTGGAATGTCACTATACAATGATGACAACATACCTTGGCAGGGCTGACATCTCTTATAATAATATGAAAACCTCCTAGGATCAGCAGTAGCTGGATGAGACTTCTGGGCAGTAACCACTGCAGCCTGTAAAAGGCACGTGTATGCATGCTCATGCATGTAGGTGGGTGTGCACATGCATTGTGTGTGCATGTGTACAAAAAGCTGTCACCTTTACTGTTCAGCCACACAAAGGCAGTTGCTTCCCTGGTTATGTTCAGCAGAAACTTCCTGTTACCATTTCTTACCATTTTGCTAATGTATCATCTTACAGGTTGACGTGATTAAAACTGAAACACAAAGAGGAGTCTGTGTCTGTACCAGAGACAGTAGTGGCTGCCAATGGGTGTGAAAACCTCCTGTCTTGATCAACCATGCCGGCCCAGAGACTAAGGAAGAACTTTAGAATCTAAGCAGTGTGGCCCAATGAAGTTCAATATAATCAGCAATGTGTACAGAATCTCCATGGCACAGCTTGTATAAACACCTTGTTTCTTGTGACAATCTTTCATTAGTGTTACATACATGTCCAGTTTTTCTCTTTCACAGTTTTCTTTTCTGTATTGTTCAGGCTTCAATTGGATTGGGCTTGGTTTTATATTCAATTTACTTTATCCCTTTGATACTTTATAGGTAAGATTTGTTTTTATTAAGTATTTGAAATAAACTTTTGGTATCCCTTGAAAAAGTGAAGTTACACATATATTTAAATTTGCATTATTTAAAGTTGCAGTTATGTAAGATATGGTCTTTGGTTCCAGCCCAATGAAAGTATGCAAGTGAAAATTCAAATAATGTGATCACTTCAAGGGATTCATTATTTGTACTAATCATTTTTCACATATTATTCCATGATTTATATACCATGGCTCACTGGCCTTTTGAATATAATGCTGTATGGCAGATTCATTGTCATTTGTTTTAATTTTGTCATAACAACTGATTAAGTTGGCATTTTGCATATGTAAATTAGAATGGTCTCTTGGATCTGACCAATCCCTGTTTTGTTGATCATAAGGGCACAGGATGACAGACATGTCCTTTCAGGTTGGTTTCCCAGATGGATAGACTATCATTTGTTAATAGGATTCGATTAAATTCAACAAACATTTATTGAGTGCCCTCTGTGCAAAGCATTGCTCTTGGCACTGAAGATACAGATAGAGATACGATTATGGGCTCCATTCACATGGAGCATATAATTTTATGTGGGGGAGGACAAGTACACAAAAAGCTATACAAAGAGAGGCAAATGTGGAGTAGTGAACAGAGAGCTGACCTTGGGATAAGGAGCTCTGAAGGCAATTTATCCTTTCCTAGCTCTCCTTCTCACTCTTTGCATTGGGAAAAACCTTAATTTAGAAAGGCCAAGGTCATCTACTGCATTCCCAGCCATTGCTGGTCATCTTGACTTTTGTCTTGTCACTGGATTCTGGTGACATTGAAGGAGAGAGTGAGGCTGATGGCTTCATTCAACTCTGCCTCACTTAAATCCAATCCATGCATAAGCCAAGACATTACCCTTGTGATATGATGTCATTGGTCTTCTCAAAGAATGAAGGGCAAAGAACAACAGCTTAGCCACCATGCCTCAGATGCCTTCTCACCTGGGAAGATCCCTCTGCCCTTCTCCCATGGCTGAGTTTTTCCTAGAATCTTTTTTTTTTATGTGAGAAAGAGCCTAGGCTGTTCATCTTTCATTTCTCTTCCAGATGTGCTTATGAATCTCTGGACTTTGATATCATTCTCTACATGGATACTTTCCTCCATTTTTATGCTTCCCTTTTTAGCTCCCTTTAATGTGCTTGTTATCTTCTTTAATTAGAATGTAAGCTCCATGGGGTCACGGATCACCTTTTCTTTTGTTTGTATTTGTAGTCTCAGTGCTTTGCTCAATGCCTGACACATAGGAAGTGCTTGTTGCCTTGTTGATTTAAACTCTCAGTGCTCTAGACAAATCTCTAAGATTATAAATTACAAAAAAAGAGAGAGATTTCAGCCTGCATTGGATGAAGAAGTTTACTAAACTGGAATTCACAACATCAATTAAATTACAGGTCCAATACCCCCTTCTAGCAATTAGAACTATTTCAAAATTGAATATTATTATCTCAGGAGATATGAATTCCCCGAATTTGAAGTTTTCAAGTCAAACCTGGATAATCATCTCTTACCTATGTTGTATAGAGATTCCTTTTGGGGCAGCTAGGTTGCACAGTGGTTAGAACACTGGACTTGGAATCAGGAAGACTCATCCTCATGAATTCAGATCCCATCACAGGCACTAACTAGCTGTGTGACCCTGGGCAAGTCATTTGACTGTGTTTGACTCAGTTCCTCATCTGTAAAATGATCTGAAGAAGAAAATGGTAAACCACTCCAGTAGCTTTGCCAAGAAAGCCACAAATGGGGTCATGGAGAGTCGGACATAACTGAAATGTCTCAACAGCAATCAAGATTCTTTTATTAGTATATCTTAGATGAGATGTCTACCAAGGTCCCTTCTAATTCTATAATTCTGTGATATTAAAACAAGGATTTCCTGATAAAAATATGCTGTTGATTTTGCATACTCAGACAAAGAGAAGTGACATTTTAGATCTAAAAGAATATAGATAAAACTTTCATCGCAATGTCTTTCTCCCTCAACCCCTTCTCCTTCAGATTTCTTCATTATTATTGAGGTTAACACCAGACTTCATGTTGCCCACCAGGCTTTTAACTTGACAGAGTTACTCTTGATCCCTCACTCTCACTCACCTCACATATCCAGTCTATTGACAAATCTTGCCATTTCTACCCTCACAACATCTCTCATATATCCCCTTCTCTTCAGTCACACAGCCATCATCCATGTATAGGCCTGCATCACCTCTTTCCTCCAATAGCCTTCTAATTGACTTTCTTGCCTCAAGACTTTCCTCACTACAATCCATTCTCTCCACACAGCTGCCCATATAATTTTTTAAAGCATGGACTAGACCGTGTTACAACCTCCATTTTTCTCTGAGTTGAGCTCTAGCGGCTCCCTATTCCTCCAAAACCAATCCTCAGCCTGCTACTTGGCTTTTAAAACTCTTTATATCCTGGTCCCTTCCTACCTTTTTATTCTTCTTACATGCTAATCCTTTCCACACACTATAGTCCTGTTACACTTACAATTCCTTGAATAAGACACTCCATTGTCCCCCAGTCCTGAAATGCTCTACTCCTATCTATTTCTTAGTTTCTCTGGCTCCCATCAGCTCAAATAGTTCCTTCTTCAAAAGACCTTTCCCAGTATCTCTAACTACTAGTGTCTTCACCTTTCAGATTACCTTCCATTTTATATATATATATATGTGTGTGTGTGTGTGTGTGTGTGTGTATGTATGTATGTATGTATGTATTTGAGCATGCCTACTTATTTATTTATTATCTCTCCATTAGAATGTATACTGCTGCAGAATCAGGGCTTAGCACTGTGCCTGGCACATTATAAGAGCTTAATAAATGCATATTACCTAACTGCTCATTTATGCTACATTTCTAGGTAAAGTAAGATTTCCCTATTCTGGTTGGATTGACCTTCATTGAGCAATCTAATGGTGTGTTTATTAAACAAATAAATTTAAGGAGTTGATAGTTCTCATTAGTGGGTGTTAATATATTAAGAGGGACAATAAATTAAGTTGTCTTTACTCTGTTATTCCCCAGCCTTATTATTGCTTAAAAAAACACTTTTAATATGCCCTAATGAAGACTAACATCCTTTAGTGTCTGTTTGCTCAGTAAATAGACTATCAGATTGCGAGCAGAAGGTCAGACTTCCAAACCCAGGACATTAGTCAGTTGCCAGAAATGCTGTTGATATTGTTGATATATCCTATACATTGCTCCATTATTTTCACCGATCTTTGTAGGAGCAACTTAGGCCTGTCAGGGATACTTTTTTGTTCAGGAAGAGAGGCAGCAAAACTCAAAAGATCTGGTTCTCAAAAGGCATTGCTCATTTTTCTTCTTGTAGTAGTTTGCTATATGAACTCAGACATGAAAAGGGTACCCCTCTTCTTTTCTGCTTGCCATCCACAAAGTGGGAGAGATAAAAGAACCCATGTTTTTATAGTTGTTTTTTGCATTGTGTTGGGTGTCTGGTAGAGTAAGGTACTATGTCTGAAATATTACATATAGGCTGTTGAGATAGAAGTATCATGTAATGAGTACACCGTATAATTAAAGAACAATAGCATTGGAAAGGGACCTTAGAGACCATTTACCACAACCTTCTTAGGAAACTGAGCCCCAGGTTCATAGGATGACTGAATCATCATTGATTTATAGATCTTAGAGTTTATCTAGCTCGTTCATATTACAGATGAGGAAACTGAGCCCCAAAGAGACAAGGTTATGTGACTGGGATCTCATGGGTAGTAGTAAATGGTAAAACCAGACATTAAACCAGGATTCTCTGACTCCAGGCACACTTTCCCCAACTCTCATCCTATTTCAGCAGTATTGTATTGATGTTCCAGTCTCTCTAACAATGGTCATTTCCCTTTTTTTGTTATCTAGGCCAATTTAATGGGTATGAAGTAGAACCTCAGAGGTGTTTTAATATGCATTTCTCTAATTATTAGTGATCTGGATAATTTTTAATATGACTTTTGGTAGTTTTGTTTTCTTCCTTTGAAATCTGCCGATTCATATCCTTTGACTATTGAGGAATGACTCTGGGATCATTGTATTCCAAATTGGAAGGAGCCCTTAGATGTCATGTGATCCAACCCTCTCATTTTACAGATGATAAAGCGGAGGTTCAGAGAGTTTAAATGACTTGTTCAAGGTCACATAGGTAACAATAATGATAATTGACATTTATATAACTTTACAACAACCCTATGAAGTAGATATTACAGGTATCATTATTTCTATTTTACATATGAGGAAATTAAGTGTCTTGTCTCTGGTTACATAGCTGATAAATATTGGAATCTTAACTCCAGGTTTTCTTAACTCAAGATCAATACTCTATCTAATCAATGAATCAGCATTTAGTAAGGACCTACTATGTGCCTTACTTGTGCATACATATAGATGATTGGTGTTACTAGAGAGCTCAATGTAGGGTTATAGTTTTTTCTTTGACCTCCAAGGCAAATGGTCCTAGAGGTTCACATTGTTCTTTTCCCTTACTATTTCTGGTAGTTTAATTATGGTAATGATGAATGCAAGTCCCAGATTAGGGAAGATATCTTTTCCTTCCCTAAACATTGGGCAGAAACTCATCTCTCTGACCTTCTGTAAAGTCCTGGCTAGTCCCATAGTTTCCTTTATCCATACTTTTTTATGAGACATTCACTTAGAAAGCAGTAACATAAGATTTTCTTTATCTGGAGATAAACTCTGCGATAAAAGTACAAAGAGAAAGTAAATGAAACTTAAAAGGAGTCTTTTAAGGAAACTCCACAAAGTACTTGATACTAGTTTACCAGGCAGCACCAATGCAGGGGGAAGAGGGGAAGTAAATAAATTTACCAGTTCCCAGGAGTGAGGTAGGCATAGTCTGGCTGATGGCAAGTGCTGTCCAAAAATATCACTTCATAAACGAATCAGCAATAAGACTCCAGTTACTCATTATGGTCTGTCCGGCGTAGCAGTTTTTTCCGCTTGTGGTTGTCTACTGCCACTCACGTGTATCCACGGCTGAAGTCTCTTCTCTACAAACACTTCCATATTTCTGACTTTGACCTAGGCAGAACTCTTGATCCTTCAACCCCTCCCCCCTTTGTTTGCCTGCAAAAGCTACATTTCCTAGTAGCATCTTCAGACAATATAGGGCTAAACATAAATAGCAAAGCTGGGATACAAACCAAGATTCCCTAATTCTGAATACAGTTCTCTTTCTACTACAACACACTGGTTGTTATCGTTATTGATACAAATTATTATTATTATTACCTTTTATTAATAAACTCCCATGTTTAAGCTACTAAATTAAAATAAATATTTCAAAAAGGCTAACGTGTTAAAAAAAAGAATACAAAACAAAATTGGATTAGCTTAAGATTTTGCTGCATCTGTGAAATCTCTGAATAACCACAGAGTAAAAAACTATGGCTGTTGAATTAACCAATAGATAACATTTCAGTTCATCTAGGAAAATGTAACCTGAAAATATGTTTGTTCTTCTTTCTCATTTGTCTAAAGCCCCAGGATTTGGGTTTGAATCTTGGCTCTGGCTCTGCCACTTACTGTGACAAGTCACTTAATCTCTCTGGGCCTCAATTTTCTTCTCTGTGAAATGGTCAAGTTGTTAATCTAAATCCCTTCCTAATTGAAATCTATGGTCTTATTGCCTGTACTATTACTTCTTTCTAAAAAAATTGATTTATTTAGTTTTAGTTTACAGGATTTAGTTCCACAATCCTTTGAGTTTCACATTTTCTCCTCTCTCTCCCCCCCCTCCACCCCCCATGATACCATGCAGTCAAGTATAGGATCTGCAAATACTTTCACATAGGATATTAGTCTGGTTATATAGAAGGGCTGTAACAAATGGAGTGAACAATGGGAAAGAAGAAACAAAACCAAACATGGAAAAGAACAGTAGCATGTAAATTGCTTCAGACTCCATTTAAACTCTGTTCTTTCTAGATCTTTCTCTGAATGTAAATATCTCCTTCCATCCTGAGACTTGTAGAGTTGTCTTATAGCTGTGTGTTGCTGAGAAGAGTCCAATTTATCAAAGTTGGTCCTCACACATACAATGTGTCTGTGATTGGCTACTTTTTTTGGGATACAAATGTTTCTTGGTTCCGCTCTTCTCACTTAGCATCAGTTTGTATAAGCCTCTTCAGGTAAATATGAAGTCTATCTGCTCCTCATTTCTTATAGCACAATAGTATTCCATTACATTCATATACCACAACTTGTTTAGCCATTCCCCAATTGATGGGCATCCCCTTAATTTCCAGTACTATTACTTCTAATGGCAACATTGTGTAGAGCAAAGATACCAGACTAGTTATCTGTAGTCCTTGGGCAAATCAGATTGGGAATTGTTAGGTAGTGTTGTAGGTAGTGTGCTGGATTTAGAGTCAGAGTGACCAGAGTTCAAATTTTACCTCAGGCATTTACTAGATATGTGACCCTAGGCAAGTCACTTAATCTCTTTTAGCCCCAGTTTCCTGATCTGTAAAATAAGAAGCTTTTAAGTCCTTCTTCAGCTCTTATGATCCTATATTTTCATCTCCCTGAGTTTCATTTTCCTCCTCTCTAAAATGGGACAATGGCCCTTGCGTTGACCCTACATGCCTCACAGGGTGGTAGTGAGAAAACAGCAACAACAGAAAAATGTGTGAAAGAGCTTTGGTGATTTTCAAGTACTCTACAGATGTGGGTTATTATTATACATCATAATACAAACAACAGTAATATGGTCTGCGAGTTCATAAACATTTCTAATTCACTGATTTTCCCCTGGGGATCTTTGAGAGGTCAAAGTCTTTGTAATTTTCCCAGCATGACTTTGCTCGGTTGAGAAGAAAGGGAAATCTGTTTGTGCAGAACAAGGAACCAGGAGAAGCAACACTTTGATAAATGGTGGCAAGATGAGAGCATTTTTTCCCCTCACCATCCTAAAGAGATGTCTATATTTTGAATGTTTCTGTTTTTCATAATAATATAAAAAGCCCCACTAAGAATAGGAAGTTAGTGTAGGAATGAAACTCCCTCTCTGGCGAACAAGGCTATGTTTTCCTATGCAAATGTTGCAAAGCCCAGAAATTAGCAATGACTGCTAAATTAACACACTTGAAGAGCTTGGCTGGTTCTAATAGGCAGTCAAATGGTCTTGTTACATTGTAATGGTGCCAAGCTAATTGAAGTGATTACTGTTGCTCCTGAGCAGCCTTGCTGAAGTACAAGTCTTTTAAATTATCCATAGACGTTAAATGTCAGACACTATTGTGTAATTATACTTTGTAAACGCTGAATGTCATAAGGCATCACAGGTAATTGAGGTTTACAGAGAAGAGCTTTTTCTAAACCTAATTGGGCATCAACTCTTTGTCACTTTTTCTAAATCTAATTGGGCATCAACTTTTTGTGCCAAAGGATACTCCAGTTCCTCATAGTCCCTCTTTTTCTCTCACCTTCTCCCTGGTAGGCTTACCCATTGGTAGCGATATATCACTAGGATTCTGACCAATTGAGCTTAGGACAGTCCTTGTTGTCTCTCTGCTTCCTTGTCTGTCTGTCTCTGTCTGCCTCTGTCTCTGTCTTTATCCCTTACTTTCCTCAGTTCTCATTGATACCTGAATCTGCTGGACATGTTATTGAAAGTTCGATATCCACCAGAAAGACAGAGTGTAGTAAAACCATGATAGCAAGCATTTATGTACCACTTTAAGATTCACAGTGTTTCATATGTTTATTCAGTTGAGCCTTACAATAGCCCTATAAGGTAGGTGCTATTATTATTTCTACTTTGCAGATAAGGAAACTGAGGCAGAGAGAAATTGACATTTAAAATCTGAGACAGTACTTGAACTCAGGTCATCTGATCTCCAAAATCTGTGCTCTATCAGTTGTGCTCCCTGGCTGTATCCCGGTCCCCTGGACAGAGCAATAGACTTGTAGTCAAAAGACTCATCTTGAACAAGTCACTGAACCCTTTCTGGCCTTCATTTCCTCATCTGAATGGAGTTAATAATACTCTTTAGGGTGGTTGTGAAGTTTAAATGAGATAATATGAAGAGCTTTGCTAACCTTGCAGTGATTCGTGCTTATCAGCTAATACTAAGAGGTAAATCCATTTTGGAACATCAGAATGACAATCTATTGGCCACACTGGGGTAATGAAACTTCAGGGTGACCCCAGAACAAGCTGCTTACAATTATGCTGATGCAGAGATGTTTTTCATGCAGGTACCCCTTTGATTAAAAAAACTAATGTTGGTGGTCATAGGAAGGGAGGTACTAATGACCCTACTCATTGGTGCCATAACTTAAACAGGACCATTAAGCAGCCATTTTGCTTTTTTTCCCCTTGTGCTTTCTTTTCTTGACTAACATGGAGTTCTTTTAGTTTAAAAGAATTCTACAAACATCCATTTGCTTTTGCTTCTGTTGTGGAAGAGAAATTGATAGTACACAAATAGTAAGTTCCTTAGAGCTGTCTTGGCAGTCTTTCTTCTGCCTGGGCAGCCTACGCCACAGTGTAACAGGAACCAAAAAGTCGAAATTAGAATTTTTGGATATTGACATTAAAATTTGTGATTAATTGTGGATTTTTCTCTACCTTGACTCCCCAGGAATACATTCTAAATTTTACTTCCTGCACAAAAAGGTTTTGTTATTACATAATTTCTAGAGCTCATGTTCTATTGGTCACCAAGTTTCATTAACTAAAACTGCTATTATCTCAATATGATTTCATGACAGTTTCCCCATTGTACACTTTTAGTGGGTAGTAATTTATGAAAGTCTTAGCTTATTTGTAATGCTATCTTTATCTGTGCTTTTTTTTAAAGAAAGCATTCATTATTCTTTATGATAAATTGAGTCTGAATAATTTTTTTTGTCATAGTGTGAAGAACCAGATGTCAGTGCATAGAAAAAGGGTATGTGTGAATTTTCAACAATGGGAAAAAAAGATAACAAGCCAAGTGAATTTTTTCCTGTCTGTTCAGAGATCATTATTTGGTGGGTATCATTGCTTCAAAGCTGTTGGCATGTGGGTGCTTTGGATGGGCAGTCTAGCTTTAAATTAAATGCTCAAAAGCTGCTGTTTTTTCCTGTTGCCTGATTACCCTTCTGTTTGTGCAGTGATGGTGTGAAGGTACATTGAATGAGGGCTTTCTACTTGCTAGTTATTATAAAGGGAGCTTTAGAGGATACTATGCAGGATGGTAGAAAAAGGGCTGACTCTTGAGTCTGAAGATGTGGACTCATATCATAAGTCTGTCATTTATGACCTATGTGACCTTGGGAATGTCACGTGACCACATGAGCTGGTGCCAGCTCAAATTAGCTAATTGTTAAATTTTCAGTGTGAGCAGGAAAATGGTAAGTGCTACAAATTTGGACTTAGTTTATTGTTTTATTGATCCAGAGGTTCCCAAATGTATTTGGCCTATTTCCCCCTTTTAAAAAATTACTCAGTGCCCCCCTGGAAATCTACTTTCTTTAGCCCTTTATTGTTTTCGTTGTTGTTGTTGTTGTTGTTGGAAATTTGTGTCATTTCAAACTACTATCCTTCCCCCTACCCCCACTTGTTCCAGCATCCTCTAGTGGGCAGTATTACCCACTTTGGGAACCTAGCTAGAATTTTAAAAGTGAATAGAGAAAAAGGTTAATAATGTAAATTAAACTTAAATATAGGAACACCAGGTGGTACAGTAGATAGAGTGCCAGGTCTAGAGTCAGAAACACCTGGGTTCAAATCTGATCTCAGATATCTACTAGCAGTATGACCCCGAGCAAGTCACTTACTTCTGTTTGGCTCAGTTTCCTCATCTGTAAAATGAACTAGAGAAGGAAATGGCAAGCCATTTCAGTATCTTTGCCAAGAAAACCCCAAAAGGGGTCATGAAGAGTTGCACATGACTGAAACAATTGGACAACAACAACAAAAAAGCCTTAAATATATGTTGTCCAAACCTTTCCTCTCCTGGGGAACCAGTTGTTAAATATTTACCAGCACACCATTGCACATAATCCTATGAGCCTCGGTTTCTTACCAGTAAAATGTAGCCTTCTTGAGATCACCTATATTTTATTTTTACCTTTGTAGTCTCCAATGCCTTGCAAAATTTTAGGTGTAATTGTGATTTCATTAGTATGTGGGTACAACATTTTATTAACACAATCATCATCTTCTTTGCAGTTTACAGTCTTAGAAAGTTACTTAAATCTTGAGGTGTTAAAGTGACTTGCTCATGGTTATCCAGCTAGTTTTTATCAAGGGCAGGACTTAAAACCAAGTCTTCCTGGCATTAGCTTTTTATACAGCATGCCAGTTGTCTCCACACTTTTTTGATTAAGTACTTCTATTAGTGAAAAATGTCAAATAGAAAGGAATAAGGGCAAATGAACATAAGAGAGTTTCATCAAGAGCCGTGTTTCTCTGTGTATAGATATTTACCAAATACAATGTAAAATCCACAAGCAAATGTACTTTGTCTCCGATTTCAACTCAGCAGAATTTCTTTTTAGTAGAAATCCATTCTCTTTCTTTATATAGTTCTGCTTAATGGCTGGTATCATCACCAAATTTCCTGTTTACTTTTTGGACATTTTAATTCTGTTTTTGTATGAACATGATAAATAGCAAAAAGGGTAATCTAACTAAACCATAGAGTGTAGGAGGTGATGCAATGCATAATAATACTGGAAAAGTAGAGTGGGACTAAAAAGTAAAGGACTTTGAATGTCAACTAGAGAAGCTAGCTGTAGTAGAGAGCATTGGAGTTTATTGGATAGGGGAATGACATGGCCATCCTGAACTTTAGGAAAACCACTTTGTCAGAAGTGCAAAGGTGGGGATTGGAGTAAAGAGAAACTTGAGTCATAGAGACCAAAGAGGAGGGCATCACACTAATCTAGGTGGGAGGTGATAACAATTAGAACCATAGTGGTGGCCATGTAAGTTGAAAGAAGGGAATGGATTAGAGAGATATTGTGTTGATAGAAATGACAAGATTTGGCAACTGCTTATAAATGTGGGGTGAGTGAAAGTAAAGACTTGATGATGGCACCAAGGTTGTGAATCTGGGTGCCTGGAAGGATTGTGGTGCCCTTGATAGAAAAAAAAAGTTTGGGAGAGGCATGAGTTTGGAGAAAAATGTAGCATGTTTTGATCTATGTTGTAGATTACTACATCACTCTGTCCTACTCAAAATGAAGAGGGTGGGATGGAATTCTCATTGGGTGGCCCAGGAGGTAGGGCTCACTCTCTGAGGAACACATGCCCAAACTATGGAGTTCTAAGGGAAGTGATGAGGGAGATTAAATAAACTGAGGATGGGGGGTGATGGCATAGGGTGTGGGATGGATTTCCAATGGTACCTAGGCTTCTGTTGCTGGGGGTATTCAGATGAGGGCTAGGTTATAACTGTCCTGAAGGGCTAACATTCTACACAGAAGACTGAACCTTATGCAATAGCCATACAGCAACGGGAGGGAGTTGAATGGGGATGTATTGAACTGTTATGGGAGAAGGATAGATGTTGTTTTATTGGAAGCAGATCACATAGTTGGATGCTGAGGGGAGGGTGAGATGAGATCCATAGCACTAAACCAAGCTGTCAATCACATAGTTAGAGCTTAATAAATGCTTAGTGAATTGAATTGGATCAAATCAACTCTGTCATTATTCTTGGAAATGTTTTCCTAATGGCTTCACTCACCAGTTCTGAGACCTTACTGTCCAACACTGCCCTATATGTGTTGTTTAAGCTACTGAAGGCAGGGATTGTCTTTGCTTTGGTATTTTTTCCTAGAGTTTAGTATTGTGCTTAGTGCATAAATGCTGGATAAATATTTTTTCATTCATTGATTCAGAAGAGGGCTGGACTTTTACTGTCCCTTCCAGGCTTAAATTTGTGATCCCATGAATCAGTGCTTTGAGTTCTTCAGGCAGTACCTTTGAAGGTAATTCCTTTATTTATTCCCCCAGAAGAAAAAGAAAGTTCAAGGATGTTTTCAAGGTTATTTAACATTTTTAAGAGCCAATAATATGCAAGATGACACATGAAATATTGAATTAGACATGGTCTTTGCCCAATGGGCTTATACATCTCATCTCATTTTGGTTTCTTTCACAAACAAATTACACCTCTCTTGACACAGCTCTTCCTCCTGTGGTTGGAAGCCTTTGCTTTCTTATCAGTCTGCTTGTACACAGCACCTGGTGTAACAGGGAGCTTTTAGATTACAGGTGCTGGGTTGCAAATATAATTTATCATGGAGTTAGTGGGAATGAGACACAGCACCTTTCTTGTTTACATTATGCTAATGGGGAGATGTGTAGGATGCTACATCATTCTCCACCTATCTGTAATACTTTTCATTCAACTATCTCACATTGTCAGTGAATGCTTAAGGAGAAGTGACAGCTGAAAGTGAGGCTGCACTCATTGCCCTATGGCTTTAAAAAGAGCTTTTTGTGGACCCTGAAAATCACTTGACGTTTAGAATGAAGTAGTCAGAAATGGCTGCTTTCTTGCTGCACAGACCTATGCTTTTATTTTTCCTCCTGAAGGCTGGAATATTGGCCTCAGACTTTTTCTCTAGCCATCTCCTATATTGAGTCCCTGGGGACTTAAATATCTGTGTGTATAGTAACTAGATGGTCCACTATTGCCATTTAAAGTAAATCCAATTCCTAAAATAAAAAGGTATGTTATGGGATGTAAACCACTTAATATTATATTATATGGGACAAAATGATGTGAAACAACAAATAATTGATTGACTATGACAAATTACCTTTAAAACAAACTTTGAAATTTACCAACTACTCACAACCTGGTGAGACCGGTAGTATAAATATGATTATTCCCATTTTATAGATGAGGAAATAGAAATTTGGAGAGTCGAAATGACTTGCCCAATATTACATAACTGACTGGGAACAGTGTCAGGATTTAAATTCACCCTCTATAACTTCATGTCTAGCTTTGGTCTCTTAGCTTTGATTTCTTTATTTGTAAAATGAACTGGAAGAGCTTGGTAATTCTCTTCCAAATCTCAAACTCTGTTGTTTTAGGAAATAGAGAGCCATGGAAGGTTTTTAAATTGGGGACTGACGTGACAATGAGTGTTTATGGAAGACGATATTTGGAGTAATTTGGTAGTGAAGAGACTAAGATCAGGGAAGTATCAGCATCTATTCACCCGGTGGAGAAGAAAGAGCACAAGTTTTGGCTTTACAAGATAAGATTTTGTTTTCTGGCTCCAAAACTTTCTAGCTGTAAGCCAATGGGAAAGTCACATCTTTGAACCTCAGTTTCATTATCTGTAAAATGGGCATAATATAGTGAGTGGTAAGACCTTATTCATAGAATTATGGAGCAGAAAATATTTTGTAAATTTTAATGTGCTATGTAAAGATGGGGTATTTTGTATTCTCTTATCTCTGACTCGATAAGCTTCAGTTTAATACTTTAGCATTTAATAAATCTGTGCTCTCATTTGTAGGGATGCTTTATCCAGTGGTGCAGATCCATCAACCAACTGCCCATTTGTACATTCTTATCATATGCTACTTTTGTCCAAATTTTCCTTTGAATCCTCAGTGGAGGCTCTACCCAATATGCTTTGGGTCATCTATTCTTAATATTACCTTACTACTAGTATAACACATCCTGTCTGTCTGTTAAATCCTTGTTCTTGCTACAAGAAAGGATGTATTACTTTCTTGTAATCACCTATTGGCAATATTTTCTATGCTGTTTCTTCATGCATTTCTTTGTTGGTAATACTTTGCCACCTATATACACCTACCGTATATTTCATCATGGCTCTTTGAATGACCTGGGATGTTCATTGGAAATTGTTCTTTCATGTTTCACAGCCATATATAGCCTCATTGGAAGAATATTCATATAAAAAAGAAAGATTTTATTTAATGGGGAAACTCGGGATTATTACAAGTGCTATATGGTTACTCAAATACTTTTTCTTTCCTGTTTAAAAATGCAGTCATCTCTTGTCCATCTGCAAGGTATGTCTAAGATGTATGTATTGATGGTCTTTCCAATCTCATATCATGACCTGTAATAATAGGCATCCTTTATCCCCTTGGTTTTTCCTGTGTGGAAACTCTTTGGAGCAGTTTTAAGTCTTATTTGGGAGATTCTCCAGTTTGCCTTGACTTGAAACAATCAATGCAATGATATTTGCAAAAAGGAATATCTGGAAGAACTGATCTATTGGGAACCTGATTTGATTTGAACTCTTTGCTGGATATCCTTTATCTCTTTTGCCCTTATTGTATTTCATTACTATTATTATATTATATTATATTATTATTGTATTATATCTTCCTGTTTTATTACTCATTGTATTTTAACAATCAGAGGGCAGTTGAACACCTGGTCTAATCATCTCATGTTACTGAGGCTTAGAACATTAAGTGACTTGTCCATGTAGTACCAAAGCCAGAACATGAATCTAGGTCTTCTGTCCCCGGATTCAGTATTCTTTTTCACTGCATTATGGTAGGTGTTTATGAATAAGTGAATATATTAATATAGCATTTACAATCCATAACTTGTTCATTTGTTAATGTTAGTAAGAGATGTGAGAATTGGTAACTGAAATTGCTAGTGGTGGGGAGGAGAGAGAGATATACAAAAGGGAAATCATTACATCAGTTTTGTTTGGTCAACTGAATAATGGAAATAGACTGTGGGAGGAATAAAATTTTAGAAAGTTTTTTAAGGAAAGACAAAGCGGTGTTTTTGGTACCTGCAAAGATTCAGAATTGAAGTTGGGAAACCTGACAAAAGGAATGATGAGATGAGGCATAAAAGTGCCAATGAGAGTGTGTGTGAACAAGGCTGGGTAGTCTGTTTCCTTTAGGAAGAAATTTATTAAAAGGATTGTAGCAAAAATGGAAACAATCAATTGAATAAGGTAAAATGATGATTTGATTATAGATAAATGTAATGCAGATTTAGTCCCACCTCAAGAACTGAATTGCTCTTTTGCTTAGTCTACCTCTTTCTACATATACTCTCATTTCCCTCTTCTTGAGCTTACAGAAAAATGATGTTTTTTTTGTGTGTGTTTGACTAGGATGTGTTCAAACTTGTTGTCAAAGAGGCATTTCAGTCCCAATTGTCTAAAGAAATCCCATGCAGAACTGCTAAAATATCAAGGAATGAAATTAAATTTGATAACTCTGCAGTTCCCATAGGACCAGAAAACTGACTTCAATTAAGGCAGAATGCACTAATCCATTGTATTAGCAACTTGCCAAAATTGTCTGAATCAGTGTTTGTTTTTGTCAGGAGCAGGAATAAGGTAAAGCACACATGGGAAAATACGTGCAGAGAAATTAATGGTAAATTAAGATGTGAACAACAATGTTCTCACAAGTCCTGAGGATGGAAAATAATTTAGGGAAATAAAGCAATGGGTAAATAGTATTTGTTACATTGATAAATGGGATTTGGCAGACTTCCAGGATTTTCATTTAATTTGGAACCAAAATGCCTTTTGATTTGACAAAGGAGTTTTATGTATCCTAGTGATGCCCAAAGGTTGCCAATTGGTGGTATATGTTAGTAGGAAGATGTTTGAATGGCATCACAGAGGTGAAGATGGAATGTCCCCTCAGATCACCAATAGATTTATTTGTATGTCACCCTTAAAATTGTATAACTGAAACTGATCTCTGTAGACCAGGGATATTGAGAATATGATAAATATGGTTTCACCACCAGCTGTGAAGGAAAGGAAATATGAATTCTCTAGGTTCTGGTCCATCTATCAAATGATGGAAAGGAAAAGAAAAATGGTTGATATACAATCCAAAATAAAATCAAATTCAGCACAATTTTATCAATTGCTTTCCATGTTAAAGGAATTGTGCTAAGTATTGTAAAGAATTCAGAATTCTAAAACATAGTTCCTGCCCTCAAGGAGCAGAGAATTTGGTCCAAGATTTCTTCCTTAACCTGATTGCTTATTTATGTTTTTACTTGTAGAGCTAATGGTATTGATTTAGAATATTAACTCATTTTAAAACTTTACTGAGAGGGATGGTGGAAGATTCATAGAAACCTAGCCTCACAAAAGAGAGAAACAGGAGGAAAACTAATTTAAAAATAGATTGGTGAAACATTCAATTAAGTAAAGTCAGTATCCAGGAGTATTTAAGTATGAAACAAGAATGATAAAAAAATAGACAAAAATGGAAAAGATCTGCAAATATTTTCATTTTAGACTCTTTTCATCATTATTGACATGGGGGCATAGCATTTAAACTTTAAAAGCACAGTCTCCGATGTAGAAATGACGCTGAAAAGAACCCAGATGGGAAAAGCAGCTGAATTAGGACAAATGAAAACAGAAGGTTTGGGTTGGAAGTAACACAATTTTGAAGGCATTAGGTTTTTGATTCTCATGATACCTGAAGGTAGGGAAGATACTAATGGTAGGAAAAGAAATCTCAGACCTTATTATTGTACCCCTGAAAGGTAGCTGAGTATATAACTAACTGCTGTCCATTTGGTTCCTTTCTCCTTGATATAAAATTTAATGAGAATAACCTATACATATATTATGGATAACTTTGGTTAGGGTATTAGGAATAGGAAGAGTTTTTATAAAGTGATATTCTAGAATAAACCACATCTTTACTATTATATATTTGACTAAAAGATATAAAAACCACAGAATTTTGCAATGTCTATTATTTGTTGGTGATAACATAATTGAATAAAACTCTGACTTTAAAACATTCCACCAATAATGTGAATTCCAAGAATATGACAAAATTATGCAAGATTTCTTGAAAGATATAGAAATAATTTTGTTCCACAACCCTGTGATCATTAATATCAAGTAAGGAACAAAACAGAAACATGCATACCAAAGGTATTTGCCACTGTCATGGTAGAGATTCAGTGCAGAATACAAGTCTAAGAGAAATTCCTTATAAAGTGAGGGCCAGTGCACACATCCTTGACATTGTTGCTTGAGAATTGTTCTTAATAGTATCTCTCGTCACTTTCTTTCCTTCTTAAGTTCCACACAGCTTCCAGGTTGGTTTGTTTCAACCATTATTCATCAAATTCTAGTAGTAGTCTTCTTTGTGTTATACCAACTTGTCTTTTTTTCCCCTCATGGTCACAAAACACTAGCAGAGATCTTTATTTCTCCTCCATCTTTTCAGGATTCTTCTTGTTTCAGTCTTCAAGTTACTCTACTCCCTCCTGTGAATTGGAGTAATCATTTTCTTCCAACCAGTGCTTATGCTTGGTGCCCAGGCATACTGGAAATTGTAGTCTATTTCATATCTATGTCACCCATTTTGCATTTAAAATTATAGGTATGTTCTATAAAATTTTATCTATTACATATATAAAATTATATCTATTTATCTTTCACTAGTTCCCATTCTTACCTGAAAGGATATGTGTCCCTGCCTTAGGTAAGTCAGAGGCAACTCCATTGGTTGGAGAAAAAGAAAGGCAGAAATTGGTAACAAGTGCAAGATGGCAGGTAATGCTAAAGCTTGGAGTCATGTCATGAGTTTTGTGGGATCGTAGGATTTAGAACTAGTAGGTCACTTAGAGATTATCTAGTGCAATGGTGCTTAATTCTTCTGTGTGTGTGTATGTGTTATGGATCTCTTTGGCAGTCTGGTGAAACTTATAGACCACTGATAAGAAAAATTTTAAATGCATAAAATAAAACACATGAGACTGAAGTGACCAATTGAAGAGGATGAGAATAATTTTAAATGCATATAATAAAACACGTAAGATTGAAGAGGAAATAAGTTATCAAAATATATTTTTAAGAGGATAGACCTGAGGCATAGCCAAGATGGCTGTGTAGTAGCAGCAAGGTCCCACAGCTCGCACACCGCCACCCTACACACCCATAAAATTATGAGCCCAGACAAAGTCTAGGACTCTCAGACTCACAAAAATACAGAGAACACATCTCTCGCTGAAGGCAGCTCGGCAGCAGGGGCTCATCTCGGAGGCCGGGAGTGGAGGCTGGCTCAGCCTGAAGCCAAGACCGTGGCCAGACCGGGGCAGTGGGAAGGAGCCAAGCTGCGCTGAGCCAAGCCCCGCTGCAGCAAGTCTGCAGAGAGCTACAGCCTCCAGCACCTCCACATCTGCCAAGGCGTGAGGAATAGGGATGGGAGAGGGGCAGCTTGAATTGGAACAGAGACTAGCTGGAACAGAGACCAGCCCAGCCCAAAACCACAGCCGGTGGCCAGGAGGAGTGAGCCTCCCAAGCCGCAGCTTGAGTCTACTTCAAAGAAAATCTAAAGCACCTACCTAAGGGGATCTTAAAATCCCCTTCAGAGATGGTTAGTGAAATGAAACTTTGAAAATTAATTTGGGGGTGGAAAAGCAGTTCGGCCAATCTGCCCCCAGGGCAAGGAGGCAGTGGGGGAAGGGAAGTGCTAGAACTGACTGCGGCCCCCACCAGGCTGCTTCAGAGCCCCTGGCCTGTGGACTCCGCAGGGGGGCTGAATTGATTGATCAGGGCCAAGTGCTTTTGCGTTGAGCGGCCTGGATCCGAATCGTGGTCTTGGGTGGTGGTCCTGGGGTGCACTTTCAGCAAGCCAAAGCTGGGGGGACTTGCAACACCCACCTAATAGCTCCAGCAGTTGGGAAAACTCCAGCAATTTGGAACAGAGCTTCCCTCCTTGGAAGCAGAGTTTCACAGAGCTAAAAAAAACCAATTAATTGACTGGCCAACATGAGGAAAAGGAAGCAAAATAAGAACAGCAATAAAACTCTAGAATCCTTTTTTGTGGACAAAAAGGGTCAAAGCATGGAACGG
>CM053599.1:118195803-118211059 GCA_028646575.1 Pseudocheirus occidentalis | reverse complement strand
GGGAGGGGCTTTACAGTGGGATTGCTGTTATGGGGTTGGGGCAGGAGCAAGACGGGGAGAAAATGTGTAATTCAAAAAATGTAATGAAAATGAATAATGTAAACAAGAAAACAAATAAAAACTAAATTAAAAATAAAATAAAATGAAGGGATACTTTTTTAGGGGGGAAGACAGGGCAATTAGGGTTAAGTGACTTGCCAAAGGTCACACAGCTAAGTGTATCAAGTGTCTGAGGCCACATTTGAACTCAGATCCTCCTCATTCCAAGGCATGTGGTCCATATATCACGGTGCCACCTAGCTGCCCCCAAATTAAGAGATTTGATCAAATGATCTATGAGTTCCCTTCTGGCTGTAAATCTATGCCTTTGTGATCCTATCATCTTATGATGTACATTTGAGATTAGAAGCAGGTTGCAATAAATCACCTTTCTCAGCTAATTGATGGAAACTGGTTTCATGGGATAGAGGAAATGAGGCAGAAAGATTTTTTTGAATGATGGAAGGAAGAGAGAGGGAAGGGTGTTCTTACCATTTCTCTAGAGAGCTTTCCAAGCTCTCTACCTATTGGTCCTGACTGTTGCTTTTTATTTTTTACTTCCCTCCTTTCCCCTTCTTCCGTACTGGTTCTTAATGTTCTGTGGAAATAAATATGCCATTCTTATTCTATGT
Source organism: Pseudocheirus occidentalis (assembly GCA_028646575.1). Lineage (NCBI taxonomy): Eukaryota > Metazoa > Chordata > Mammalia > Diprotodontia > Pseudocheiridae > Pseudocheirus > Pseudocheirus occidentalis. The sequence goes on along the minus strand of CM053599.1, from coordinate 118,210,388 downwards.
CTGCTCCTCAGATGTCACACAGGCCCCCTAAAAAGGGCTCTGATGTTTGCTTGTTGTGCCTTGTCAGTTCAAATCAAGTCATAGTAGCTCCAACCTACCCCACAGGCAAGGGTTTGACAGCTCTCTCATCAGCCTGCTCAAAGGCAATAGCGGAGAGTGGAACAAGTTAATTAGTAGTGACTACTACCAGGTTGGAGGAGTTTTATTTTTTTTAATGCTTAGTTAATTTCACAGTAATTGAATTTGATCTCAGTGTATAGAGAGATGTGAATAAGAGATACTGAGTGTGACTTCAGCATCCCCATAACTATGAGGAGGAGGACCAGGATTAATAAGAGTTCTACACTGCTCCCTTCCATCATGTATGGTAGTGTGTGTGTGTGTGTGTGTGTGTGTGTGTGTGTGTGTGTGTGTGTGACAGAGACAGAGAGACAGAGAGACAGAGACAGAGACAGAGACAGACAGACAAAGACAGACAGAGAGAGAGAGAGAGAGAGAGAGAGAGAGAGAGGAGAGGAAGAAAGGGGAAGGGCAGAGAGTGGTGGGGGAGACCGAAGGAGGACTGGGTTTTATTTCAATGAGATTCAAAGAGTTGGAATTTGTATGTATTGGTAAGGCCAGTAAACCACCATAACTGCTAGGATTCTTCTCCTGCCCTGTGTTCTATTTGATGGGGCAGGGTCAGAATTCGATTTGATTTCATTTGATTCAGTTCAATTTAGTCCAGTTTGATTCACCAAACATTAAGCATTTATCCTCTGCCAGGGTCTATTCTAGGTTCTGGTGATACAAAGACACAAATGAAACAGTCTTTGCCCTCAAGAAACTTACATCTAACGGGAAGATACAACCTACCTACAGATAAATAAATACAAAGTAATTTGAAGAGGGAGAGGAATAGGAACAAGAAGGGAAAGGAGGGGGGGGGTGGATCTTCATGGAGGAGATGGCACCTGAGCTGAGCTTAAAGGGAAGATAAAAATTCTGAAAGGTAAAGAAGAGAAGAAAATGCATTTCAGACCATAGTTGATGGGTTTTGTGGATGTAGTGAGCAAGTAGAAGGAATAACACTTCTAGAGAGTAGCCAGAAGTCCAGCCTGGGCTGAAACACATGTAATGTGAAACTGGCCAATGAGAACCCAGTCATTATGAACATGTACAGATGTGTCATGCACAGAAGGTACTAGAATGGTTAGAACCAGATCACTTCATTCATATAGCTAGGAGATACTGTGGTGCCACCTAGAACCTCTCACCCATTTCTCTATATACTGAGACAGCTTGCTCAATGTAACAATGTAGAATGGAGTAATTTGAAATAAGGCTGGAAAGTTGAAGCCAGATTATCAATGTCCTTAAAAGTCAGGCTTTGGTTTGTTCCTGAAAAGTGATGCCAGAAAATTTAATTTTGACCTGGGCTGCCAGATTGGGATTGATGTACCATCGGTATAACCCCTTTCCTGGTTCAGTTTAACTCAATGGCAAAAACTATCGATGACTAGGGTGAGGAATGGTCTGAGCCAAAGGAGGATCTAAGATCAGTATTGAAGGAAGGGGAAAAGGGGGTCTTAATAGAAATTGCATATACCTAGTTAACATATTTAGGATATGTTGTTTTAACATACGACATCTTAATTTTTATTACATGAAATTCAAAAACCTTTATCAAGAGCAAAATCTTTGCAAGAGTTTGTAAGAAGGGAAACTCTTGTTTGGTAATGCAATTTTTGAATCAGATATTTCTAAAAGTGTCTGATATGCAAGATGTATACAAAACTAACAAATAAAATATTGAGCCATTCTTAGTGGGTAAGTTGTCAAAAGAAGTGAACAGTTCTTGGAAGAATTGCAAATTACTAACAGCCATATGAAATATGACTCTAAATTATTAATAATCAAAGAAATACAACTCAGCGCCATTCTGAGGTTTCACCTCATATTTGACAAATTGTTAAAGATGATAATAGATGAGAATAATACATGTTGGAGGGGTTGGGAAAAGACAAGTGCACTAGTATACCATTGGTTTATATGGAAATATGTCTGATTATTCTGGAAAGTAGGTTGGAGCTTTGATAAGCCCAAACTGTGTTCTAAGAACTGTAGTAAGAACTCTGGATTAGAAGAAAAAGTCTGTGTCCTCAAAGAGCTAATATCCTTTTTTTTCTTTATGGAAGGGGCAGGGCAGTTGGGGGTAAATGACTTGCCCAAAGTCACACGGCTAGTAAGTGTTAAGTATCTGAGGCCAGATTTGAACTTAGGTCCAGGTTCTCCTTTTTATGAGATTTTGGGTTCCAAATTTTTTTCCTCCCTCCCTCCCCACCCCGCCCAAGACATCAAGCAACGTGATATAGATTATAGAGGTATAATCATGTTAAACATACTTCCACATTAGTCATGCCATGAAAGAAGAATCAGATCAAAAAGGGAAAAAACACAAGAAAGAAAAAAGAAACAAAACAAAAAATGTTGAAAATTGTATGCTTCAATCTGCATTTACTCCACAGTTCTTTCTCTGGATGTGGATATCATTTTCCATCACAAGTCTCTTGGAGTTGTCTTAGATTGTATTACCTTGTATTACTGAGAAGACCCAAGTCTATCATAGATGATCACTGCATAATATTGCTGTTACTATGTACAATGTTCTCTTGGTCTTGTTTACTTGACTGAGCATCAGTTCATGTAAATCTTTCTCAGTTTTTCTGAAATCTACCTATTCATCATTGATCATAAAGCAACAGTATTCCATTATATTTATATACCACTACTTGTTCATTCATTTTGCAATTGATGGCCATCCCCTCAATTTCCAATTCTTTGCCACCACGAAAAGAACTGCTCTAAATATTTTTGTACTTGAAGTTCTGTCGCTGTCTCTCAGTCTCTCTCTGTCTCTTTGTCTCTGTCTCTCTGTCTCTGTCTCTCTGTCTCTCTGTCAGCCTTCTCGGTGGCTTTCACCAGATTCTGGTCTCAGGAAAACTCCATCTCTTTTCTCAGTCAGCGAAACTCACTCTCTCTCTTTCTCTCTCTCTCTCTCTCTCTCTCTCTCTCTCTCTCTCTCTCTCTCTCTCTCTCTCTCTCTCTCATCTTTTTGGGATGAAGACTTAGCAGTGGTATTGTTGAATCAAAGATATCCACAGCTTTATAGTCCTTTGTGCATGGTTGCTCTCTAGAATGGTATCAGTTCACAACTCCACCAATGATGAATTAAAAAAAGAAATAATACTATTTGGCAACAGATTAGTTATATGGAGTTAAGGATGATACCATGTTTGGGAATCCAATTAAGAGGAGGTTGGTGTCCTTAATAATGTCACAAATGAAAAGTCTGAGAGACATAATCTCTAGGCTGTTAATAATCAATTTTATTATTACGGCTAGCAAATAAGAAAATGATGGTGATTGGCTTTCTCTTGTAAACCATAGATGCTCCCTGGAGAACATTCAATGCTTAAAAGGTCTTTGGAAAAGGGGGTATACCTGAGGGTGGAGATCAACTCTGATTGGTTAATAATCAATGAGGGGGTGGATATATTAAAGAGGAGGTGGGCAAAAAGTCTTCAGCAACTCTTACTGACAATATGACCCGATCATGAGACTCAGTCATCTCCAGCTATCTGTACAAAAGAATCCATCTCTACCCAAACTACTGTGGCTGGTTTTTCCCTTCATAAACTGTGTCACCCTAAAGTCTATTGGAAGGTTGCAAGGACAGGGACTCATTTCCTAAGGGTAAGACTTGGACTAGACTCTGTAAGATCTTTTATATGGGTTGGGTCATGCCAAAGATCGATAAGCATATTCCCTGAGGATTTGGTCCATCTCATCTATCAGCAATGTTCTTCAGAAGCTGGCTAACTGACACTGGTTGATTTCTAAATGAGGAAAAAGAAAAAGAAAGCCTTAATCTTTAATAATTGGTTATTAATCTAAAAGAAAGATAATTTCAATAATAGGAAGTTCAGGAAAGGAGTGAATTTGGGGGGAAATACAAAAGGAAATACACACACATATGTATCAACTATAGAACATTCAGTTCAAAATTTCTAATAGATTTCTATTAATTGTTAATGCAGAACTAGAGTTTAAGGATGAGATTAAGACTGAATATATAGAGCTTTCAATCATTAGTATAGGAATCACATTAAGATAGAGACTAAAATATCTGTATCTTTCAACCCAGAGATTCCACTACCAGACATATACCTTAAGGAAGTAAAAGAAAGAAGATGCGAAATAAATAAAAATGTTCATTGCAGCACTTTTTTGTGGGAGCAAGAAACTGGAAACAAAATATGTCTATTTTGGATCTATTAGTTCTTCACATAGAGATTGACTAGAATTGTGGTACATGAATGTAATGGGATATTACTGTGTTATAAGACATGATGACTATTAAGAATTCAGAGAAGCATGGAAAAATTCATATGAACTAATACAAAGTGAAGTAAGCAAAGTCAGGAAAACTATATATATGTATGCGTGTATACATACATACATCTATGTGTATATGTGAGTATATGTATATGTACATATATATGTTTCAACAATGTAAATGTAAAGAACAAAAACAAAATAAGACAATTTAATTAAAATCACCAAGCTTCACTCCAAAAGAGGAGTAGGAGAATGTACCTTCTCTATTCTTGGCAGAAGTGGGGGAATATGGTATAGAATATTGTATGTGCTATAAGATATGATATTGGTTGATGAACTGTTTTTTTTTCCTTTCGGTTTTTTCCTCTGTTACAAGGGAGGGCAGAGGAGAAGGAGTGAATATATTTGGAAATAAAGGTAAAATATAAACAATTATTTAGAAAATGTCATATAGGGTATGAGTAAACCAAATGAAAAGAAAAATAGAGTCCTTTATTTTTAAAGACTGATACTAGTTTTGTTGTTACTATTAAAAATTGTGGTACAAATTTCTACAAATAAAGCAAGGGTGTGCTGGTAAATGTTTATCAAGTAGACTTTCTAAAAAAATCTACGTACGACACACTTTTAAGCTTAATTCACAGTATTAAAAATTTCTCTATCACTTTCTAAAGTCTAGACATTCAACAAAAGAAATCAGTCCCTGATTTGTATCTTGCCTACTTCTCCAGAATACAGGTTACACTAGAAATTGAACAGTTAGCTCCCCAGAGCTAGTAAGCACAAATTCCAGCACCCCATGCAATAAAAGTAACAGTTCTAAAGGCTGTTCAATTTTTTAACCTTTTCTAAACTAATTAGCTCATTGAGTAAGTGTGCTAAGACAATGGTATTCCTCGGTCAATTTTTAAAAATAATAACAAATGACTAACATTTATTTATCACGTCAAAGTTCGCAAAAATGCAGATGATCTTATTATCCCCATTTCACAGATGAGGAAGCCAAGGCAGGGCCACATGGCTAATAAGTATCTGAAGCCTGATTTGAACCTGGGTCATCTTGATCTCAGAACCAGCCCTTTATTCACTGTATCATTTAGTTGCCTTCCCCCTAAATATACTGCTTTTGGTAGTAAAAATAAAACAAACAAAGTAAAATTAGCTCAGAATTTTACCATCATGGTTTGTACTAGGCAAGATTTGTTACTGATCCCTTCCTGCCTTCCATCAGTTTATTGCCCTTTTCCTCTCTCCAACTCCATCATCCTTTCTTCTGAAATTCCAGGCTGAGCGCCCTCAAGTATATCTTCTTCTGCCCTAAATTTATCCTGGATCACAATCCTGGTAATCAATGCCAAGGTATTAACAGATAACTTAAATGATAAAGTGTGATCTCTTCTAGTTATATTGCACTTTAAGAAGGGATTTTGGATTCTTATAAAGCCTTTTGAGATGCCAAAGAATGAAGCTATAGTAGTGGAATAATGGACAATGAGGTTGGTTCTTTCTTCAGGGCAACAGTTGGACTAGATGACTTCTGAGATCTCCTCTAATACTAAAATTCTATAATTCTAATGATTGCATGTGACTTGTAGACAGAGGATCCTGCGTGGGCTCCTCATGTCATCTTTCAAAGGATAATTGTCACCCTCTGTCTCTTTTCCATAAGGTTGTCCCCTTTTCCTAGATATAAAAAAAATCCCCTTGGACAAGCCAGATCATAGAAGGGGAAACCTGACATAAAAGCTGGTCATTCACTGTCAGACTGTTTATCCTGTTGACAGTGAATGAGGAACGCTGGATACTTGGTAGAGGTTTCTACTTCTCTTCTCCTAACCTTATAATTAGAGAAAATGATTTAGATCACTTCAGAGGTTCCACAAGCAAAGAGAGAATTTTGTGGTATGTGTATTGTGCTATCAGGGTATGTGTATGTAACAATGATAGATAATCAGAAAGGTAATATGTGGATTTGGTTATTATACATAAATCAGTTAAACTGAGGAGGGAATAAAAGGTCAAAAGAACTACATTCATCAGACTCTATAACTGCATGCAAAAGAATCAGGCATTTTAATTACTAAAATGGGCATTTGGTGCAATACTCTATTGAAGATCACTCTCGTTGGCCAATCATAACCTCAGAGCCATGGGCGGTAAACCATAGGGAGGGGAGATGCATATGCTATTTAATCACAACTGATTAGCTGTCATGTTAAAAAAAGAGAACCCCAAAATTTGAAACTTAGAGGGAATCTTTCCTGCAGTTGGTCTGAGAAGTTCAAATTATATTCCATAGAACAGGAATTTGATCTTTCCCTTGAGCTGAAAACAAACATTGTGAGGAAGTGGACTGACTCAAAAACTAGACTCTGCTTCTAGTGTATTAAACACTCCCTTGAAAGAGTTTATGATCCTTCCAGAAGTTAACTTCTCTGAGACCTTCTCTTGGGAGCAATATGTTTTCACTGTCTTGAACTATATTACACAGACAAGGTTTTTAAAGTTTCAGGCATCCTAGCCATTTCTCAAACACGTGCACAGGAATCCTAGAATCTCAGGATGAGAAGAGAACTCAGAGGTCATTTGGGTCTAATCTACACGTTAACAAAAATCCCCTCTACAGCATGCCCAACAAGTGGTCACCTAGCTCTCAAGTGAATATGCATGAGAGGCTTTCTCAGATGCTCTAGAATCTAAATAAATTATACTAAGAATACTTCTCTGATCTTCTCTATTAGTTACATAGTGAAAGAATCAAAAAGTTTTCTCTGGCATGTCTTGCTCTTTAGTTAAGACATACTTTTTTTTCATCATTCCATTTACAAATGTTTACCGACCACCTTTTTAAGTAAGAAAGGTAAAAGGAATTTGAAAACCCATTGGCATATAGTTTGCAAATTCCATTTCCTTCCATAAAACACAAACAAACAAAAACAAAAACAAAGTTAGGAAAGCATTTGCTGGTCTCCAATAATGTATTTAACTTTCATTAAAAAACAAAACAAACTTTTAAAACAATTAATAATCAAAATAATCCTAATAATAATCATAACTTCTAATTCTTTATTCTATGATGTAGTTCATTTGGATTTGGCAATTTAAATTTCTCAAAGCTCATTGAGTTTTCTTTTATTATCTCCGTACTTATATTGGTTATTAACTTCTTATCAGTAATTTTTTTTATTTTAAAGATAATGATCTTTGGGAAAGAAAAGGATAAGGACTGGACCTGTGATTTCATTGGTAAATTCATCTGGAGGAACAAAAGTTCAAACATCTCAAGGGAAATAATGAAAAAAGAATGAGAAGAAAGGAGGTCTAACAGCGAGACAAAGTGACAGTTATCAAAACTGTTTGGTACCACTTTAAAAACAGAAAAGCTGATCAGTGGAACCAATTGGATTAGAAGTCTTTAATTGTTATTCTCCATAAATTGTAGCTTCTGTCTATGGTGTCTACCTGGCGCAATTTTCACCCTGTCCTTTCCTTTTGCTTTTGATTAGCTTTGTGACACTCCTTGCAAATACATTCTTACAAATCCTTGGTAAAAACACTCCATCCCTTTTCAGAAACCCCTTAATTCCTATGTTTTAAACCATGGTTCATAAATTGAATCATAATTAAATTGCTAATTAATTTATGGAATTATGAAACGGGAGCAGGTACTTGCTGGGAAAGACTGTGATGGCAGTGGGGAGTAATGCTTCAATCACATAAGGCACAGAGGGTACAGGGACAAATTGTGCAGAAAATACAGAGACAAATTTCACAGAAAGGGGAGTACAGAGGTAGATTACATAGAGATAAGGAGAGGGTACTGGAGGAAAGCAGGCAGCATGAAGGAGCGAATGGGGAGGGGGAAAGTCACGGAGAGTCATTTATACAACCATGGATTGGAGTTGGGAGCACTTAGCAGAATAGACCCAGAGGAAGAATGAAGGGTTCTTGGGGCAGGAGTTTGGAAGCTTATTTTTATAGGGTTTTAGAGGAGGGCAGATTAACTTTTATTCTAACCACCTTGGAGTTAGTTCATTAACATATCTATATCATCTCAAAGTTATCAGCAATACTTTAAAGTAAGTTCATTAACATATTCAGATGTTAAGTGTTATCTTAAGTTATCAAGTTATCAAGTGTTCTGCTCCTCTTACTGAGAACATTTAAAGTTTATTTGAGGTTTACATAGTATAGGACCAAAAAGACCAGATTGAGCACATAGGCTCAGGATGTGATTTTTAGTTGAGTGCACCCCTAAACTGTGTGCAACAGAGAGCCTTACCCAAATAATACTCAGAGGCTTCTCAAGGGAGGAAGCAGAAAAGAATGGTTTATTATGATCTGGAGAAAGGGCACCCCCCCTTCCCCCCCCCCCATAAATAGGGAGGAGAAGCAATTTACAAAAGGAAATGGTGAAGTTATAAAGCCCTAATGCAGAATTCTCCCCCTGGCCTGTGCTGACCCTTTTCTTCCATTGCCTGGAAATCAGGTGCACAATCTAAGTGGGGCAATCTACCTTGGGTACCAGAACAAGGAAACAACAAACTACCCAATGTACATTTGAGAAAGCACTTCTTTTTTTTTTTGCCTTTTGGAGGGCAGTTGGGGTTAAGTGACTTGCCCAAGGTCACACGGCTAGTTTTTTGTGTTAAGTGTCTGAGGCCGGATTTGAACTCAGGTACTCCCGATTCCAGGGCCGGTGCTCTATTCACTGCGCCACCTAGCCGCCCCCTGAGAAAGCACTTCTGTCCTTATTTGGCACATCTTATGCCAAGGTGTCACTGAGGAGAGGGGTGACTCCCTACTGCTCTGAGTTTTGAGTCCTTGAAAATCATGTGATTTCTGGTGAAGGGGAATTTGGGCCTGTTTCCTGCAAAAAGCCTTACTAGTTTTTAGAGTATAGTCTGAAAAGTTTTCACTTCTCTCACTCATAGTTAATATATGACAGCTTGCAAATTATGCTCCTTCTATCTTTGAGACAGTTGGTTAGTTATTTCTAGGTTCCTATTTGCAATCTTAGTTCCTGCTATTGTATTCCTGTTATTGTTACTGGATGCTATACTAACTAGAAGGGGGTGGGTAGTAAGAGGGACCAGAACAAGATATAGTTTTAACACGTTAATATTTGTGATAATGGCTGTTTTCAGCCAGCAGTTCTCTTCATTGAAGAAATTATGGATTCCTCTTGTAGTCTCATATTACATATTCCAAAATTCCTCCATAAAATATTTGTGCCAGTCAACTGTCTCACCAAACATGTATTAGAGTGCCCATTGACCCACATTCTCATCAACAATAAATTTGGAAAGACGTATATGAAGTAATGTGAAGTTAGTTCAGCAGAAAACAGAAATTGGTAACCATATAATAAAACTGCTTATACAAAAGAAAAAGTCAAAAGTACAGATTTTGGAAAGGAGATACAGAACAAACATTTTTTTTTTTTGTAATTAGATTCCAATTTGTTGAATGCAAAGGTTTTTGGGTGAGAGTTTATTATTTATTTTGTATGTATATTGGATTTTGTATTTGCTGATGATTCTTGTTTTTAACAAATGCACAAAAGTATAAAAACAAAACAAAACTTAATTTACAGCCAAATGACATTTATACAGTACCCACCATGAGGTAGACACTTAATATTTGTTGAATGAGTGAATGGAAAATTGTATCATGGACCTTTATCTCAAATACTGAACACAAAATACTGGAAGTTTGGAGTTCAAATAGAAGCACAGAGCAAACAGATTCAAGCAGAAATCTTGGCCACTGTTGGATTTGCCAAAGCTGAGAGAACCATCTGGGCTAACTGTGGGAGGGTAGTGGTTGCTTTTGTCAAAGGAAGCCCTTATTTATGATCCTTGTTCTAAGAAACCAACTTTCAGTTAGAGCACGGCAGATTTGTCAATATGTATATTCCCTCTTCAGGCATTACACAAGTGTTTGGGAAGAATTCAGTGTGTTCCCTGTCCTTTATGTATGTAATGACCAACTAAGCATATTTATTGCTGTGAACAGACTGCAATATGAAAACAAGAAGACTAACCCTTTCCTTTCTGTAGGGATGCAACTGTTCTAATATTCCCCTGAAAAGACTCCTTAGGAGGATAACAGCTAATTGTGTTTTCACCATGCTCAAATATAGCTCATTTTTCAACTCCTGAAGCTCCTGTAGTGTCACATGACAGGGCCACACGTGACAACAGGGAAGGGTGGTGACTGTCTAACAGTTCTTGATCTCATAAGTGTGTAAATAACTCAGCGTGGGCTCTGGGATTTGGCAAATACTAACAGCTTGCAAAAGAAATAAACTCTCCCCAGTATGGTTCCCTTCCCAAGCATTTAAGAGAATGAAGAAGGATCTGTTTACAACTCTGTCCTGTCCTATAAAGGATGGCAAACGCATGCTTTTTGAGTGGAATAAGAAATGAAATGGAATACAATTCAACAAATATTAATTGAGATCCTATCATAGGAAAAGCTCAGTTCTGTGCTAAGGACTGTGGCAAGGCACAAAGATACATACATAAGGTATGGTCTCTTCCCTCCTAGAACTTAGAGATCTTATAAAGGAGATGAGGCAAACCAATGGAAAATAGAAACAGGAACACTGAATGTGGCAGAAGTGCAAAGAACTGCTAGAGTTCATAGGAGAGAGATCGTTGCATCTTAGAGAGTGAAGACTTCATGTCAATAGGTGACATTTTTACAGGACCTGTGTTCACAATACTTAGATACTAAAATTGCATTAAGGTATGCAGGTTAATGTTACAAGAATGTACTTCCTCTTTTCATAAAAAGACAGCTGCAAGAGGTATGCCCAGAAAAATTACTGCCTTGGTTAGACATAATTTCCATACTTCATTTACTCCTAAATGATTTCTGAGATGATGGCATCTAATCTTTCTTTCCATGTTGGCTGCTCTCTTTATCCTTACTTTAATTCAGATTTACATTGGGACTTAGAGGCTTCCATGCATTCTCCCAGCTTTTCTCCATCAGACCCTCTCTCTGTATTCCACTGTTATCAAAATAGCATTACTGGCAGCCCTGTTTGGGGGTTCTAACAATGACTCCCTCCAAACATGCTTTCCCTCTTAACTCCTCACCTCTTGCTTCATAGCCAAGGATAAGATGTGACAAAGCTACTGTGCTGTTGGGTACAGAGCTACAAGGAACCAATTAAAAGTGCAGTAAGGATGAATCTGTTAATTATGAAACATTTATTATTACAACTGCTGGTGATATGTAATGTGGTGCCATGGAAAGAGAAATGGATTTGGAATAAAAAACAACATATTGGTTTAATTCTGGCTCTAGTACAACCTATGTGACTTTGGGCAAAGTACTGAAATGTTCTGGGTCTCAGTTTCCTTATCTGTAATGAATGATGGGGTTGCACTTGACGACCTCTAAGGTCCCTTCTAACTCTAAATCTGTGATCCATTTTTAGCATAGGCACCGCTAGGCTCAGTTCATAGGGACTGTGAACTTCACCAATCCCTTTCGTCTACTTGCTCTAGTAGCTTGCTCTGGGTTCATTGTTCTGGGGTTTCCTGGATCAGAAAAGGGGTGGAGGACATTCAGAGAGAGTTCCCCAATAAATATCTACCAGTGCATTCCCTAATTCCAAAGGAATTCTGCCAATTCCTATGGTTAACTTCAACTGACTGACTTCAAAAGTAGCTAGAGTTTGTTCATCATAGAACAGAGTAAAAGTCCCATATCCCCTGATATCTGAACTATCCAATTGCCTGAGTCTAATTGGTTACCTGGGATTTTGCTAGGCTCATACACGGCTTCACTTGTAGCATGCCGTAATGGATAGAATGCTCAACTTGGAGTCAGGAAGGCCTTGGTTAAAATTCATTCTCAAACACTTTAGATTTGGGACTTTGGGCAAATAACCTTTTTGAGCCTCAGTCCCTCATTTGGAGAATTTCATCTATCTAACTCAGAGGATTATTGTAAGGATCAAATGAGGCATTTTATAGATACATAGTACTTGAAGGTTAGCAACGTGATATATATATATATATATATGTATATATATATAATATTATGTATATGACATGTGTTTATTATTGTGAAGATCACGTGAGGTGTTTGATAGCTGGTGAGCTGGACAGCACTTTAAGGTTTACAAAGTGATGTTTTACAAATCTTAAAGTGCTATTTATCTACTGAACACATCGTTTGAATGTCATAAAATTATTTTTATGTATATATATATATATGTAATAATATATAGTTATTCTTTCCACATTGCAACTTTGCCCATTGAAGTTTCCATATTTCATAGACTGGTGTAAAAGATTAAATGGAAATTTTGGGGGAGTTTTGTGGAATCCACAGATGACACAAAAATCAGCAGACAGCACGGAGCCTATGACAAGATACTTAACCCAAATTTTACAATAAGGTATTGTAAATACTGGGTAAAAGAAAAAGAAAAAAAATCAGTCTTTTTTCTGCTAAGAAGGAAAGGCCAAAATTTTTTATGTGGATTTTCCAGATCTGCATCCCTAACTCCCGACATTAATACAAAAACCACTTTGGTCATCAGTGATAACAATAACATCAACCATTATATACACACACATACACACACACATACACATACACACACATTTACACATATATGTCACTTTGCAAACCTTAAAGTACTATCTATCTATCTCTGTAAACCTTAAAGTGCTTTCTAAATGTCACCTATAATTATTATTCCCCGAGTCAAACTAAGTGGGGTCTTGAGATGACAGTGAGGCAGCGGTGCGTGTATTTTCTTGTTTCTTTCTTTTATTAGTGAGCCTATCCACAGGACTTTGTGTATTATTCATTGAAACCTGCAGTTATGTTAACTTAGTCTGGATCTGCTGCTTGAAGACAGAATGATCTCATTCCTCTATTTGCACCCCTACCCCCCTGGTGTTAATGAATGCTTATTGATTAATTAATTTATTTTATGTTATATTCTGAAGGTAACACTCCTATGAAGTAAGGAACCAGGATTTGAACCCAGAACTATTGCTAAGTTCAGAGCTCATTCCACTACATTGTACTACTTTCTGTTGGTGTAGCAATAAAAAGACATGAAAGATATTACCCAGTTTGGATAATATCTAGGTTTCTATAAATACTGGGTATTTTTTTTTTGTTAGTTTAAATGACTGGTTGATGCTATATACAATGGTGGGGGGAGAGTACTGCGTGGGAAACATATATTTCAATAGGTACATTATTTAGTAATATTCAAGTGATTGAGCAGTAATATAGTCACATTTTTCTAAGAAACACCTTCTCCCATTGCTACATATTATATTAGGGCAAACTGCACTATTTATTTTTCAATGGTTGGTATTAGTTATTTCGAGTCAAGATGTTTTGAATTTGTGGATCTATACTGAGCTTTCTATTTAGGCACTATTCTAAAGACTAAAATAACTTGAGAATGTCACCATCATTTTTTTACTTAATAATTTATAAAGGGCACCACTGTGAAACATTTAAATCACCATGACTCTAGATACATGCCCTAAAAATGGAAGAAAATTTTAGTTCTCATGGAGTGAGTGGTGATATTATTGGATGTTTCCTTATTGCAGGTAGATTTTGATATAAATGACTTCAGTTGTTAACCTCTGTCCCCAATTCTATTGTACTGCTGGCCATCCAGCAGCATTGGGAGATAGGCAAATCCCCAGGGAGGGAGAGACTTGCATACATTTTAGCAAAATGGAGCCAACTCCCCAGAGGAATTCTTCCTAAATAAGATGTTCTATTTTGTTAGGATGTGTTTTCTAACAAACAAGGGATCAAGGTGGGGCTTCCTAGTGTTATTTGAAAAGTAATGGATGATAAATTGATATAATGTGAGTGTATATAATGAGGCTGAGAAGTTCAGGGATCTCTCTTCAGTAATTGCATGTCTGCAAAGGGCAATAGAATCATCTTCTGGTATTCATTCTATCTGGGGTAGTAATTTCTGGCATCTACTCCTGATTACCGATGGACTCACTTGCTTTCAGACCAGGGAACTGTGCTCTATTCTCTTTGGTAATGGATTTACTGGGCCCACAACAACTCATAGAGGTAACTGTTCATGAGGTAGATAGCGTTCTGGGCTTGGAGTTTAGACAACCTGAGTTCAAACCTGGTACCAAACACTTACTAACTGTGTGACCTTGGGCAAGTCATTAACCTCT
>CM053599.1:118178973-118195303 GCA_028646575.1 Pseudocheirus occidentalis | reverse complement strand
GTTGGGACAATCTGTAAAATGAGCTGGAGAAGGAAATGGCAAACCACTCCAGTATCTTTGCCAAGAAAACCCCAAATGAGGTCATGGAGAATCAAATCCGACTGAAAATGACTGAACGACAGCAGATGACCTCTTAATCTAGTTCAGGGCACATTCCGCTGTGTTGTGGGATACATGCAGCAATCAGACGGGCATGTTTAAAACCTCTGCAACACGCCCCGGTGCCTCTCACTGCCTATTGGGGAGAAATAGAAGATAAGTGCTTTGTAGTAAAGCCAAGTTATAAAGACCCTCGAAAAGCAAGGAGAAGGAGGTTGGAAGCTGACAAAATCGGGAACATGGAGTCATTAAAGGTTTTTTGCATTCCTAGGAAAAATATGGATTCCCTACTGTCAAGAAGATGACAATTTGTATATACAGAAGAATACATAGATAGTCTTTCAAAACTTGGAGCCATACAATCTCACCAATAGAATAGGTTTGGCTCCAAGTTTTGAAATACATTGTCTGGATGCCTTGATGATGTTCTAATTAGATGCAATAATATCCTTTACACCAGAGGTATTGAAGAAGATGGAAAAAATGAGAGAATAGCATCCTTTCTGGGGGTAAAAGTATGTATTTTTTTGTATATTTCTAAAAAGTAAAGAATGACTATCTTTCATATTCATATCTTCAAATTCTAGTATGCCTGGACTTTCTGGAACATTTTAATTATTGTTATACATAGAATATGAAATGTGATTATATATCTTTCGGTTGTATATAAAATATGTGATTATCAGCATTATTTATATGTATACACTGACACATTCATACACAAATGTACTATATATACATATATAATATTGTGATGGGTGAAATCTGAAATAACTAAGGAAATAAAGCTCAGAGCTCCTGAGCATATCAATTTATTAAGCAATGCACGCCAACTGCATAACAAATGGAGACCGGATCTCCTCAATGTAGGGCTGGGCCCCAAATACAGGGGGAGACAGACTTTTATACATTAAAAGAAAACAATTAAAAGGCTATAAACCATGAAATGAGATTAGGTAATCTGACCTCTCAGAAAGATTATGAACTTTCTAAAATTGGAAGAGGGAGAACTAGCAGGTACAATTCCCTGAAATCTGAAAAAGGAATGTTTCATTCCCTGCCCCAAGTGTCTGTATTCAATCAGAGGAATATGGAAACAGTAGCTGATTGACCAGTAGGGACCAGTTTTGAGATAAGACATATGGGTTGCTTGAGATGTATAATTGTGAGAAAATTCACGTCAGTCTTCGGATCTGATTGGGTTTTTCATCAGCATAACCTACATCCTTAGTTAAGGATCTCTAAGGAACTGGTAGAGCCAGTCCAACTTTTCAGTCACACAGGGCTAAGTTCAAACAATGCAATAAAGTTTTCTCAGAATTCCCCTTATTGAATACTTTTCTCACAAGACAGAATTTACACTGGACCCATAATTGAATAGAAAGAGAACTTTCAAGTAACAGGATGGAGTGAGTGTGGTTCACTCAATTCCCACAATATTCATACACACACACACACAAAGATAAATCTGTTGAACAGTCAGTATATAAATGAACAATTAATTGGGCCTAGAATGAAACAAGAGGGGAAAGGGGCTGCCCTTCTCTTGGTGTTGATTTAACTTGTCCTGACTTTGCAACAATTCAAATGACTCAATCTGAAGCAGGGAGCCTCGGTCTCATGCTACTACATGCCTGGACTGTTGTGAATTTTACTAACATCAGGACAAAACCTCATCAGGAGAGAGGAACTCCTTCAAAGTCGGAGGTAATGACTCCATCTCTATTCTATTGGTGAGATTGTATGGCTCCAAGTTTTGAAAGACTATGGTTTCTAAACAACAGAAAGTAAGGGCAATGACGAGTTGCGGGGAGGGTGTGAGTAGGCTGTGACATTTTATAAACGAGGCATTGTGAAGGAAAGCCAAGGTAAAATTCAAAAAATGTATATATCAAAAGGGAGATATGGGGTGGTCACTTGGTGAGAGAAAGTGACAACCAATGGACAGCTTGTATGCCCCAAATGTGCCCTCACAATGTCAACTGAAAGTGAAGAACTAAGGGTGGTAGCACACATCTGTGGTCCCAACTTGGGCTTGGTGAATTTCTGTTTGGGAATTCTGAACTCTAGTGGGCTGTACTGACCAGTGTCCCCACTAAGACATCAATTTGGTTATGACTCCCAAAGAAGGGCACAGGCCTATGTGGGAAGGGGTGAACTGGCTTAGGGCAGGAACAGCTAGGTAATGGGATTGGGCCTATGAGTAATCACAGCACTTCAAGTCTGGGCAAGATGGGGAGACCCAATCTTAAAAATAAATTAGGAAAAATAGAAGGAAAAGAGAGAGAAAATAAAGTAAGGGAGATCTGTAATATATTGAGTGAAGCCTCTACAGCAGTGGTTCTCAACCTTCCTAACATCACGACCCCCAACCATAAAATTATTTTTGTTGCTACTTCATAACTGTAATTTTGCTACTGTTATGAATTATAATGTAAATATCTGATATGCAGGATGTATTTTCATTGTTGCTAACTGAACATAACCTACAGGTTGAGAACCACTGCTCTACAGCAAATTTAACGGAAGATAACGACAAGTATGGCACAAGATGACTAATAAACATATTTAAAAGTTACAATGAGCATTGTTGAAGGGAATAACTACATTCATTAGCTCACACTCTATTTTGGATATTTAAGTATGAGCAGGAAAATACACTCAGAGAAACCCTTTTTCTTTTCCAATTGACAAGAAGAAAAATTAACAAGACCAATCAGTTGATTGATTAATCAACAGGCATTTATTAAATACCTACTAAGTGTCAGAGGTATAAATACAAAAAAAAATTAAACAATTCCTACTCTCAAAGACTTTGCGTCCTAATAGAAACAAGTACATTGATAATATATATACAGAATAAATATAAAATGAATAAATACAAACGCGCACACAGTGGTTAAATACATGGCAGTTTGGGAGGAAGGGAACTAACAACTGGGAAATCATGAAAAACTTCATGCAGAAGATGGTCCTTGAAGTGAACTTCCAATAAAGATGCAGAGATAAGGAGGGAATGAATTACAGGCATGTGGAAGGGCGAGTGCAAAGACCTGGAGAGGGAAGACCAGTTTGGCTGGAGGAAAGGCAGGTTAAGTGTCTTCAAACTATGATCACTCCAGTGATTACCAGGCAGGAGATTATCCCATAATTGTCTTTCTTTCTCACATTAACTTTCCTTAAGACTTATGGCTTACCAAGATATTTGGCTATGGTTAATGTGGCAAGACATGTCACCTCTCTGATGAATTTTTAAAAGTGAATGGGGAAATTCCCTTAGCCCTTTTATCATTTAACCTGAGAAATCAAGCAGAGAAGGGTGGGGAGGTTCACCATTATTTCTCTAAATATACACCTCTGCCAAAGGAGTAACATTTCTGCTTAGACAATCAACAAAGACGGCTCTTAGGAACATATACCTCTCTTCTGTTTCCCTTTCCAATGATGTAATGTCTGTCTGGATATTATGTGCTCCTTACCTATATGCATGACTTTAACCAGAATCTATTGTAATAGCCCTAGAGTCAGAGGGACACCTTTGACACTTTCAGTGTTGGGCAAATCATTTTACCTGTATGGTCCTCAATTTACTCACCTGTAAAATGAAGGGATTGGACTAGATGGCTTCTAAGGATATGTCTAACTCAAAAACTTATGATCCTCTGATCAAATCCAATCCTTTTATGTTACAAACAAGCAACCTAAGATCCAGAAAAGTGAAATAACTTCACAGAATCACAAATATTTGACCTGGAAGATGGCTCACAGCCTAATTGCTAATTATTAATGAATTAACTAATTGCTAATTACTAGTCTAGTGCTCTCATTTTATATATCAAGAAACTGAGCCCTTGGGAATGAAATAACTTACCCAAGGTCAAAAGTCTTGCTATTGGCTGGGATTAAAACCAACGTTTTCTTAAGCTTTATTTTCTAAAGAGGAAAATCAGTCACTTGATTGAGCAGCACCAAAGATATAAGTGTAGGTGGGAAAGGCAATCAGGGGACCCTCCATCAAACAATTCCCATCCCACTCCCATAACAGCCCTGCGGTATCTACTGCCATCACTAAAACAATTTTTCATCTTGCAGACAGCCTTATAGAGATCATTCTCTAGACTGGTCCTCCAATGATATATATAAAGTCAAGTCCAATACTTTCCATCTTGGTACAACATGTCAGGGTTTACACTCCGTTGATAGAAATTTTGAAAACCTAGGGTCACCCATCCTCCACAATGAGATACAGAAAAATAACTTTAAGCACTTTTTTTGTACTGTGGACCTGTGATTTTGATTCTATTGAGAATTCCAAATGAGGAAACTCCCTCTCCCAATACATAAATACCTACTATGCAACTCACAGGAAGTTATTTTGGTGAGCAATAAGGTGATGTCATGTTCCATTCATATCTACCCAAGGTCAAGAGATCTCAAGGAAAGTCTTCAACAAGGTCCACGTAAACCCTTGTAGGAGATTTATGGAGGGACATTTAGAAGGGTCAGAAAGGATGAACCAGTATGATTGTATCATTACATAGGTAGGTGGACAGACTCACAACAATCAGAACTCAGAATCATCAATGTATAACATTTTTTTAAATAAGAGAGAATTACAAATTTATCCCAGAGACAAAAGCATAGGTATTATCATGTTACAAATGTTAATACAACTAATAAAGAGCTCTTAAACCTGGAGAAATTTAATAGGCCATGATAGGTCCCCAGACCGCATCTAGAAAACTACTGTTCTAAAGAATCAGGAGAACAAGTGTTAAAAAATGAATCTTGTGTAAAGTTGAGATATTTGAGAAAAGGGACAGAGATCACATCTGATATTTCACTGTCATAGGGAGTTGGGGGTGGGAGGAGAGAAGAAACTTCCTATACCAATGCAGGTTGCTACCTCTTCTGCAATTTTAGTCTCAAGAGTTGCCTAAAGAAATAAGAGGTTAAGGGTTGCACAGGTCAGTATTTGAGAAAAATGTGCTTCAAAAGTAAATTGCTAGGCAGAGTCAAGATGACAGAGAAAAGGAAGACCTTGCCTGAGCATCCCTTCTAAAAACTTTTTCAAATTCCTCAAAATGAATTCTGGAGCAGTAGAACCCACAAAAAAATGAGGCAAAACAAATTTTCAGTTCAAGATAATTTAGGAGGACTGCAGGAAAGGATCTTCTCACTTGACTAAAAGGAGAATGCAGCCCAGAGGCCCAGAGCAGGCAGTATCTAGACAAGTGAGCATAAGGCTCCTACCCACATCACAGGTCATCAACTCTGGTCCCACAGCCCTGCTGCAACAGGTCAGCACAGTGGGCCAGCTGTGAGGCCTCCAGCCCCTGCCACAGTAGGTAAGTGGCCAGGTCCAGCAAGCCTGATAGCCCCAGTACAACAAGTGAGCATCCAGAGATCCTGGTGCTGCAGGCCAGGGGCCAGACCTCTGGCTCCTAGGGCAAGAAGCTTAAGACAATGTCTCCTATGCTCAGGAGCAGAGCTCAACTTTAAAAGTCATGAAAAATGCTGGAAAATGAGCAAAAAAACCCTGATTGTAGAAAACTATAGTGACAGGGAAGATAAAACATAAACTAAGAAGAAGAAAATAACATTAGAATATCTATATGCAAAGCCTCAAAGAAAAATACGAATTGGTCTCAGGCCCCAAAAGAACTCTGGGAAGAACTCAAGAAGGATCGTAAAAATCAAATGAGAGAGAGCTAGAATAAAAATTTGGAAAAGAAATGGAAGCTATGCAAGAGAATCATAAAAAAGGTCCATAGTTTGCTAAACAAATAACAAAAAATGGGAAAAGATGTACAAAAATTCACTGAAGAAAACAATTTCTTTAAAAATAGAATTGGTCAAATAGAAAAGGAGGTAAAACAATCCACTGGGGGGGGGGGGGTGGAAACAACTACTCAGAAAGAATTCACCAAATGGAAAAGGAGGTATAAAAATTCACTGAAGAAAATAATTTCTTAAAAATTAGAATTGGGCAAGTGAAAGCTAATGACTCCGTGAGACATCAAGAATCAATCAAATAAAATAAAAAGAATGGGAAAAAGAGATGAAAATATGAAACATCTCATGGAAAAAAAGAGCTGACCCAGAAAATACATACAGGAGAGATAATTTAAGAATTATAAGACTATCTGAAAGTCATTATAAAAAAAGATAGAACAGCATTTTTCAAGAAACTATCAAGGAAAACTGTTTTGATATCCTACAATCAGAGGGCAAAATAGTCATTGAAAGAATCTACCAATCACCTCCTGAAGGAGATCCCAAAATTAATATACCCAGGAATATTATAGCAAGATTCCAGAAATCTTGGGACAAGGAAAAGATACTGAAAACAGCCAAAAAGAAACAATTCAAATATCAAGGAACCACAAGCAGAATTTGGGAGCTTCTACATCGAAGGATTGGAGGGCTTGGAATATGATATTCTGAAAGATTAAGGAATTCAGATTAAAACCAAGAATCATCTATACAGCAAAACTATGCAAAATCTTGGTGGGGGTTTGCAGGTAGGGGTATTGGACATTCAATGAAATAAAGGACTTTTAAATATTCCTGATGGAAAAAAAACAGAGCTGAACAGAAAATTTGACTTTCAAATACAAGACTCACTCTTTGCATATGATATGATAGCACACTTAAAGAATCCTAAAGAATTAACTAAAAAATACTAGTTGAAATCATTAACAACTTTAGCAAAGTTACAGAATACATAACAAGTCAATGGCTCTTCTATATGTTACCAACAAAGTCCAATAGCAAGAGATAGAAGGAGAAATTCCTTTTAAAATAATTGTAGACAATATAAAATACTTGGGACTACATCTGCCAAGACAAACTCAGGAACTATATGAACATAATGACAAAATACTTTTCACACAAATATAATCAGATTTAAACAAATGGAAAAATATTAATTGGTCATGGGTAGGCTGAGCCAATATAATAAAAATGACAATTGTGCCTACATTAATTTATTCGGTGCTATACCAATAAAACTACTAAAATATTTTATAGAACTGGAAAAATCATAACAAAATTTATCTGCAAGAACAAAAGATAAAGAATATCAAGGAAGCAATGAAAACAAATGTGAAGGAAGGTGATCTAGCCTACCATATTTCAAACTGTATTATAAAGTAATAATCATCAAAACTATCTGGCACTGGTTAAGAAATTGAGTGGTAGATCAGTGGAATAGAGTAGGCACACAAGACTGAGTAGTAAATGACCACAGTAATTTAGTGTTTGATAAACCCCAAACCCACAGCTTTTGCAATAAAAACTCATTATCTAAAAAAAGCTACTGGGGAAACTGGAAAATGGTAGAACAGAAACTCATTATAGACCAACATTTTACTTGATATACCAAGATAAGATCAAAATGGATCCATAAATGATGATACCATAAGTAAATTAGGAGAGCAAGAAATAGTTCACCTGTCAAATATATGGAGAAGAGAAGAATTTATAATCAAACAAGAGACAGAGAGCATCACTAGATGCAAAATAGAAAAGTTTGATTATTTTAAATTAAAAGGATTTTGCACAAACAAAATCAATGCAAAAAGATTAGGATGAAAGCAGAAAGCTGCAAAACAATTTTTACAGCAAGTGTCTGATAAAAACCTTATTTCTCAAATACGTAGAGAACCAAGTCAAATTTAAAAGAATACAAGTCATTCCCCAACTGGTAAATGGTCAAAGTATACCAACAGGCAGTTTTCAGATGAAGTAATTGAAGCTATCTATAGTCACATAAAAAGATGTTTTAGATCACTATTAATTAGAGAAATGCAAATTAAAACAACTCTGAGGTACCACCTCACAGATGTCAGATTGGCTAATATGACAGAAAAGGAAAATAATAAATGTTAGAGAAGATTTAAGAAAATTGGTACACTAATACAGTGCTGGTGGGGCTGAAAATGAGAAATTCACCTTTCTGGAAAGCAAATTGGAACTATGCCCAAAGGGCTATAAAACTCTGTATGCCCTTTGATCCAATGATACCACTACTAAGTCTATATCCCAAAGAGATCAAAAAGGGGGAAAGGACATATTTGTACAAAACTATTTATAGCAGCTCTTTTTGTAATGGCTAAAAATTAGAAATTGAAGGGATGCCTATCAATTAGAGAATGGCTAAACAAGTTGTGGCATATGATTGTAATGGGATATTACTGTGCTGCAAGAAATGATGAGCAGGTTGACTTCAGAAAATCTGTAAAGATATATGAACTGATGCAAGGTAATGTGAGCAGAACCAGGAAAACATCATACACAGTAATAGCAGTACTGCATACTGATCAACTCAGAATGACTTAGCTATTCTCAGCAATACAATGATCCATGACAATTCCAAAGGATTCATAATTTTAAAAATTCTATCCATCTTCAGAGAAAGAATTGATAGGGTTTGAATGCAGATCAAAGCATACTGGCCTTCATTTTCTGTGTTTGTGGGGGAGGGGGGTTCCCTTTGGGTCTGTGTCTTCTTTCACAATATGACTAACATGTTAATATGTTTTGCATGATTGAACAGGTATAACCTATATAAAATTGCTTACTGTCTCTGGGAGGGGGGAAGAGAGGAAAGAGATGAGAAAAATCTGGAACTCCATTTTTTTAATGAATGTTAAAAATGTCTTTGCATGTAATTGGGGGAAAATAAAATATTATTTAAAAAAGAAAAATCATATAATAAAGTATACATGCTACTTTTTTAAAAAGCAAATTGCTATTGTGTCAGAAAATGACTTGCAATTTTTTAAAAGCACCAATGAATTATTACCATCATATCAAATAAGGAATAATTATATTTATAGATGGGTGTCTGAATAGAGAGACAGATGAAGCTAAGTTACTGGTCTGTGGTCATCCATCTAGTAACTATTAAAAACTATTAAACTCTGCTATGAGTTTAAATTTTAAAAACCTCATTGGAAAATAAGACAAGAGGTTGCCACTCCAGCGTAGAATAGGGAAGCCTCATTTCCATTATAAGACAGAATGCCTTATACATCAGTGTTTTTCTTTTTTCTTTCAATTTTACAATTACTCTAAACTCAGAAAGGTAAGTAAATAGTTCTTAAATGTAATCAGTGAGAAAAGATCAGTAAATTTCCTCAGAACCATCACAATAATTGATTAGGCATTTCCCAATAAAAGATTAATCATACATTATTCATATAGTGCCAAAATCATGTACACCTCACAATATTCTTAGGGTCAATCTCCTTCTTGTTCTCCTCTCTATTTACACACCCATTTGAAAACAAATTCTATTTTTTTTTTTGCATTTATAGCTTTGGGTACTATTGTTGGTTGAAGCTCTTGAGGCGTGCACTGATTACAGGGCAATGCAATATACATTAGCTAAGAGCTCAAGTATTATACAATAACCTGAAATCAGGGAGACTTATGAGAGGCTAATAAGAGGAAGAAATGTAGAAAGTATCGGTCTCTTATTCTAAATTCAAGAAATGCATTTCAAGATATATTTTAAGAACAGGTATCAAGTAGGGGACTTAAATACAAGAAAAGAAGGGAGGGGATGGGAGGGGGTGGAAAGAATCATATGGGGCAGGAGAAGAGACTGAAGGAGCTACACCCTAAAAGAAAAGATATGATTTTTAAAATTCAAAGTAAGGAAATTCCAAAGCAAAAGTAGCATCCATTTTTTTCGATAATGGTTGTAGTTTTGCTCTGTAAACAATTAGTAACCCTACAAAAATATCAATTTTGACATTTTTATTCCGTGTTAAAGATTTTTCTGCTTTTTCCACACTTTGTAAGAGATCACATTAATATCCATTTCAAAATGTTCAACAGGCAGACTACTAACTTTTCTAGCTCAAAATTTATACAATATCAGTAATATAGAAATATTATATAAAGCATAAATATATTATATAATTACACATATATATGGTGTTTCATTATTATATAGAGCTATTGGAGAAGAAACTCCCTCTACCAATGCAACAACACAAATCTACAACATCTCTGCCATTTAGAGTGTTAATGGAACTGGGACCTTTTGAGGATTAAGCATGACTTACATCTGTATCTTCCTGACTTCAAGTTCAACTCTCTATCCACTAAACCCAGATTCTTCTGTGTTTGTATGTATAAATACATACATATATGTATACATACATATACATACATCAAAAAGGCATGCATGCTTATATGTATACCCAAACTACCACATTCTATTTTGTGACTTATAGCAGCCTTAATAGAAAAGAACCTCTGCTTTCTAGCCCAAACCTATCGATGTCTCCAGTTAATGTTTTTGAATATATTAACACATTCCTTATATGCCTAGGATGGAGATAAAGGAATGGAGGGAAAAATTAGAGAGCATTGGAACTGGCACAGGGACACAGGACCTAAAGACAAGGAAATGAGAGTACGGTTAAGAAGAATAACTCTTGAGTGTTTGGGCTTCCTTATAGCTGAATTGTTCCTGATCCCAGGTTGTCTAGACATATGCATGTCCATTGTAATTCTATTGCTCACATAATATTGTACATGGTTACCCTTTATTTTATTTTTTAGAAACCCACAGGCTAAAAATATCTACTTAATAAATACAAAGAATCCTCGACACTTAACTAGTTGTGTGATCTTGGGCAAGTCACTTAACCCCAATTGCCTTGCCTTCCCCCCCTCACAAAAAAAAAGAAAAACAAAGAATCTTTTGGGGGAAATATGGGATTTAGGTCAGAATCTAGACAAGTTGTGATTGTACCCCAAACTGTAACTTTTAAAAGAAACTGCATCCTCTTGTCCAAACAATTCAATTCTACAAACAGTTGAGAGCTTACTATGGTGGAGATACAACAATGGAAAATGTTGCATCTTGAAGGAATTGGAATTTAAGTCTAATGAGGGAATATGACACATTCAAATAAGTATGACACAAAAAAGTGATAGGGTCAAAGGAAAAATCCAGACAAAATGGTCTGGGAGAAATTTAACAAAGGAAAAATCATTTTCACTTCTTGTATTAATCTTTGTGACTTTAGGGAAATGGTGGCAACCTAAACTGAGTGCTAAAAGAAGGGAAAGATTTCATTAGGCTGAGAAAAGGAATGAGTCTTTTCTAGGTATGGGAAATGGTCTACATTTACCCATGGAAGTTGAACAATGCTTGTAGTCAGTAATCCAGTTTAGCTGGAATATAGAATACATAGTATGAAATAAGACTGGAAAGGTAGGTTTGAGACAGATTCTAGATGAGTATTTTTTATGTATTATATAGATTTGTATTTTTTTCTATAGGCATTAGGAAGGAATTTGTAGTTTATTTTACTATTATTGTAGGTAACAGGAATCCTGAAAGGTTTTTAAGAAAGGGAGTGATTGCCATCAGACCAGTGTATAAAAAAGATTGGTTTGGAAGCTGTTCAAAGAATGGACTGGAAAGGATAGGAGTGGGGAGATGAGTGACGAAGCTCTTACCATATGTAGCTGGGATAGGAAGTGATGAGGTGGTGGGAATATGTGTAAAGAAGAGGAAGTGGATGATAACTATGGTATAGAAAGGAGGACTGGAAACCTACTAATGCATAAGCAAGAAAGTGTTGTACAGAGAAATGAGCAAGTGAGACCATTACTCTTTTTAAGTGGAGTTTAACAGCCAGTGACTGCAAGGGGTGAGTATCACCCAAATCAAGCAGCCCTGAGAAGTGGGTGCTCAGGGCTTATGTATTCAAAAGCCACAACATAACTGTTACCAAGGGAAAACCACAACATGGTCAGTTGCTACACAAGCAGGGAAAACACAGAAGCCAAAAGGTAGCAAATATTTCATTGCCTAATAACCTGTTGCCCAGCAATCAGTTTGTTGCCCAGCTGGAAAGTTCCCAAGTCTATTCCAGGAGCTAACCAAAAAGGAGGGGGCCACGGAGATATGGGTTCCAGGCAGCAGGTTTGGGCAGTTTTACTTTGCAGGTTTGTTGTCTAGGTGGGCTTTGTTGGTTTGGGGCAGGTTTCCTAGGCAAACTTATCCATAATGAAGGGAGATGGAGGATGTTAGGTTAGAACAGAAGAAGTCAAATATGATTCTGAAATTGAGTGTTGGGAAAGAAAAATATGATAAAACTCCTTTCTCATTTGATGCCACTGCAGGAAGTGGGTTAGTAGTGTGAGTGACAGTTTGGGAGATCCAATTCTGTGTTCTGAATGGTCCTTCCAGATGGAAAAAATGTCAAGGTCTCCCACTACATCTGGGGTCATCTCCAGTCATCCTGATTTATATCTCTATGATATATCTCCAAGCCTCTGGACCCAGATGGCTCTGAAGAAGAAAGTGAGGCTGGTGACTTAGCATAGCCCTCCCTCACTTAAATACAATTCACCTGCAAGTTATGTCATTATCTCCCTGATGACATGATCCTCTTTGAAAACAAAGAACAAACAACAACATGCCATTAAGAGAAATAAGGGAGCTGCGAAGACGACCAGTTTTGTTGGACAGTTAAGAAGGCAGGCTCCAACAATGTTGAACAGCAGTCAAGGACATATTATTAATTTTGTATTTTTTCCTAATGATCATTAAAGTTAGTACTAAACCTACATACAGTACACATGTTCCCCACAAGAAAGACCTGAGATTGTGACCAATTTTAGACTCTTTCCCTCCTATATCTCTAGGATCTTCAATATCATATTATCCTTGGAGGAACAAGAAACCACTATTAGAGTAGTCACATGTTAAGTTGTTAGAATAAAGGATTCTCAGATGAATAAACTACAAATTAACTTAAAATCCCAAAAATTTATCTGGACAAAAGGAAGATTTCAAGATTGTAGGAAGCATATTACTGAGGATGTAGTGATCACAAAATTGCTTCAGGAAAAGAACCAGGTAAAGTCACAGCTACTGCTACTGTCTCTCCAATGCCATATTCCCCCTCAAACTCTCCTTGCCCTTTGTGGACAGGAGCTCTAGGATAAGAGACATTGGAAGGAAGAGTAAGACAAGAAAGTTGTAAAGGGTCCCAGGAATTACTCCTGCTACAGCTGCACCAATGTCTTGTCTTGGCCCCAGATTCAACAGAATTTCAGGCTAGGGCTGTGACTATGGCTTGGTAAACTTTCAAAGACTTGTTTGTTCTTGGTTCTTTTAAACAAAGGCACAATCTCAACTCAGAGAAATAATCACATAGAAATACAGAATATTAGAGGTGGGAGGTGTCATAGAGATTCCTCCTTCCTCATTTTATAGATGAGTAACTGAAACTCAGAGATGTGTTTGTTTTTGAGGCATTTCAGTCGTGTTCAACTCTTTATGACCCCATTTTGGAGTTTTCTTGACAAAGATACAGAGCCTTCTCCTGCTCATTTTACAATTGAGGAAACTGAGGCAAACTGGGTTAAGTGACTTGCCAGCTAAGAAGTTACAGATTTGAATTCATCAAGATGAGTTTTCTTGACTCCAAACCCAGTGTTCTGTCCACTCAGAGATATTATGTAAATCAAATGAAATTCAAGATGTCACATGCTTTGCAAACTTTAAAGGACTATACAAATATGCATTATTATTAAGTGACTTGACCAAGTTAACACAAGCAGTAAATTGGCAGGCAGGATTTGAAATCAGGGCTTATAACTATAAGCCCAGAACTCTTTTTCCTATGCTATAGCACTTACAGGTTCCCATGGGCCTCTCTTTTTTACAGATAAGAACACTGAGGCACAATCAGTTAAGGAAATTTACCAAAGGTCACACAGACAGTAAGTAGAGAAACAGAAATCCCACTATACCAACTCTCCTAGTATCTTAGATTTACAGTTTTCTGGGACATTGTAAAGGACCATAGTGGCCATCTAGCCCAATTCCTTCATCTTACTTATGAGGGAATCAAGGCCACAGAGATAAATTGACTTGCCCAAGGTCACAAAGGTAATGAGTGACAGAAGCAAGTTTTGAATTCGAGTGCTCAGACTTGTATCATTCTATCCCTTATGAACAATTTCAGTTTGCTGTTTGGAATGGGAAACCACTGGAGCATGTGAAATAAAACCTTGCCTCTCTTTTTACCAAAACAAGGGGAAAAAGTAAAAAAGAACAGCACAGGGGGAAAAAGCGTGTGCCCATTTTCATCCATATTCCCTGCTTACTGATACCACTGGGCTTTCGATTCATTGCTACTCTGAGATGCAGGGTAAGGAAAGGCTGGTACATCTTGTACACTCAGGAGATAGGACAGACAGTGAAAGCTTGGCTCTCTTTCATGGTAATGGATCATATATTTTCAGAGTGCTACAAGGCTTGGGTGATTTGGAGGTAAGTAGTTCGTCCATCATCACAGGAGGCAGAAAAAGCCCACCTTTGAAGGGGCTCTCACCCTCAATCACAAGCAGTGAGTACGGGGCTCACTTCTCTCTGCAGCTGACAATGGGAACCCCAAAATGCTCAGCTGCAATGTCTCCAGCATGAATGGATTTTTATCTTGATGAGGGGGTGGGGAGGAATGGGACAAGGAGTGGGAATATTAAGATTCCCTCTTTTGTGAGAATGAGGAGGGCATAATTCTTGCTTATATCAGCAACTGGCTGATTGCCGCCCCTCTTCCCATTCCCCTTCCCCCTTCATTTTATTTTATTTTATTCATTTATTTAACTGCTTATCTGATACTGTGATAACCATTTCCGGCTATATATTGGCTGAGGAAGCTTTCTCCAGACTCAAGAACAGATCAATAAAAGTAAGTCATAGTGATTCACAAAAATAAAATTGTCATCATTATTGTTCAATTATTGCTGTGTCTGTGGAAAGGAGCTCCAGAGTTGAAGGCTTCTTGGCTAATATTTATAATCTGCATTGAATGGTGCTAATGAATGAGTGGGTGTGCACTAGGCTAGAAATGCAGTGGTATTTGATTTATACAGAGTCCAGGGCTGATTGCTAATGTTAAAACCATTAAAGTGTCTCTTAGATCTGCCTTAATGTACTCCCCTGCATATAATAGAGCTTAAACTTACCCGTTTACTTAGCTT
Source organism: Pseudocheirus occidentalis (assembly GCA_028646575.1). Lineage (NCBI taxonomy): Eukaryota > Metazoa > Chordata > Mammalia > Diprotodontia > Pseudocheiridae > Pseudocheirus > Pseudocheirus occidentalis. Next base: position 118,180,174 of record CM053599.1, on the reverse strand, counting down.
TTCATTATTGGTTGAATATTTGTCTTTATTACATTATCCCCATGATAAATTTGACTTGTGAGAGTTTAAAAAACAGTACTTCAGGAATAATGGCCAACATTTATATAATGTTTCAAGGTTTTAGCAAAGTGCTTTATTACATAAATTATCTCATTTCATCCTCTCAACAACCCTGGGAGGTAGGTGCCATCATCATCCCCCTTTTGACAGATGAGGAAACTGAGGCCTCAGAGAGATTAAGTGACTTGCCTAGAGCCACACAGCTAACTAGTGACTGAGAGGTTTTGATCTCAGATCTTCCTAACTCCCAGCCCAACACTTTATCTAGTGAGTCACTTGGCTATTACTTAAGCAGTCAATGGAGTAACTTCAGTTGCCCTAGTCTTCTCTCAGATAAAAGACTGAACCGTTCCCTAATAACCATTATTTTTTAAAAGTTCAAACTGTTAAATCCTTATATGTCCCATATCATAAAATCCAGATGCTCAAGGGAAGAAGAAATATTTCAACATGAAGGAAAAATTTTAAAACACACACAAAAGAAAGATACCTCCCCAAGCTGTCACCTTTTGAGTCTCTGAGGGGCAGAAGATTTTTGTATTTCTCTAAGAATGCTTTTCCCTGAAGGAGCCCATAAAGCAAAAGTATAAACAGGAACAACAAGTTGAGAAGTCTTAGGAAGAATCACCAAGAGCCTCTAAAGCTCTGCAAAAGACATCACGTATGAAATACACAGACTACCTATGGTCCTCTCCTCTCATCTACAAGATTTTTCCATTCACAACATAGGTGGTCCCAAGGGAACACTGCCAAGTCAGTTTGGGGGAATATTTCTGAGACTTCCTCCTTCCCACTCTTTGCCTCACTGACTTTACTTGAAAATGTGACTTTTAACTAAGTCTTTGGCCAACATTATCCATCTGGATTAGAACCAGGAACTGACCTCCTGTTTGCTTCTGACAATACTACCTCCATTTCTAACTTGTTTGGGCAATCCTATCTACCCTTTTGCAGGAAGCCTAGAGTGCTATTGAGGATACATGAGCTACCTGTCAGGCTCTGGTAGCAATGACAAGAATCTCTTTTTTTCAGGAACTTGATCAGATGCAGTAAAATAAATTGGCTTACATTTTATTGTCAAAAGCCTTAGTCTTCTTTTGAAAAATTCAACATGTAAATAAGCAGAAAGAAGAATGTTCTT
>CM053599.1:118119616-118178473 GCA_028646575.1 Pseudocheirus occidentalis | reverse complement strand
ACACACACACACACACACACACACACACATCTCCAAAATATTTTATCTACCAATGACTTTGCAAACACTGAATCTGCTTCAATTATGATCACTAAACAACTAAGTGATTTGTTCTTCAAAAGTTAAGACAAAATTTATCTGAAAAAATCAAAATCAGTCATGTTAAAAATGCTTATTCTATAAAATGAAATCTATACCTACCTTTAAATTGGAATACATGCAAGGTAATGTGAAAACAAGAGAAATATACCAAATTATTTTCAAATGACCCCTACTTAAATGTTTTTTTCAATGTTCTTGCTTAAACAAGAATTGGCAAATATTGATAACAGCCACAAAACAAACCTGATTACTCAGATTACAACTGTCATCGGTGGTACTTCCAATATCAAAGATAACTTAATGTGTGCTGAGTATATTTATATATGGTAGTGTTTTGTATAAAATCATCTATCATGCCACTGCTTTAAAGATAAAAGCAGAAATTGCAGAGTAACATTCTCTACAATACCTAGTGGACCAAGTTAGAGTTAATCCTCTAAGATCGAATTTAGCATTTTAGGAACATTTTTACTATCATGTGTTTTAGCTGGTGGGGCTGGAGGTGGAAGTTAGATTTAAGAATTTCTTTCCAGTTGAAGTATCTCCCACCACACAAACAGGATTGGCCTTTACATGCAAATGCTTTGTGGGAAGGAGAAGAACAAAGTCATGGAGAGAAAGGATATCACATCATTGTCCTGGATTAGGTAGCAAGTAAACCCTCTGTTAAAAAGTGATAAGCATGATAAGGAAAAGCAGTGTTCTTGTTAATTAAATATTTTGATCAATAGATAATTGTCACGCATGTCATACACAGATGTCCAACTTTCAAAGAATACAGCAAATTACACATAATTACTAAACCAATTTTTTAAAATAATTTTTGATGATTCAAAAGACATTCAAGATTTTGCAATGCCTCAAGGTCACCATTACTAATACTAATTATTGAAGATGTGCAGATGTACAAATGTACAATTAATAAGATCGTTTCCATTGACATAATATTAGATAACAGAAAGTTTACTACATATAAGAAATGAGATCCTTTTAATATGACCTTTGAAACAGAATTTTTTTAGAATTGGAACATAGAGATCATTTATCTTTGGTTCATTAAACTTAGCTTTAATTTATTTTAAACCAACAGAAACTTGCTCACTTCTCTGTCGAAAAATATAATGTTTAATGTTGTATATATGTGCATGTATATATACATACATATATAATGTACATGCATATTTGCATATATATGTATTTGTGTGTATAATTGCTTGTCCACCAGCCTCAAAGTATATTTACCTCCAAATGGGAGTCTAAATCACAGGCAAAACTGTGTATCTTGGAGGACCTTGTGGGTGAGCGAAGTATTTACCAGAAAGTTAGGGTCATTCTCCACTGGCAATCCTAAATTCAATTCCATGCATCAAAATGTCCCAACTATAGAAAGGGACAGAAGAAGAGTGGAATTTATTGGAAAAACCTTAGGACAACACCTGAAGGTTTCTTAGTGCCCAAAGAACAATTCAGATTGGGATATATATAAACCAATGCACCAAAAGACATATCATTTTCTGGGAGGGCAGATATTGAACTAGAGGAGTGTCAAGGGGTTGATTGAAAGAGTCCCTTCAAACAACACAAATAGTTCACAGAGCAGTTGTTGTTGTTGTTGCTGATCCTTCGTGGTTGAAGAGAAACAAAACGACATCACAATGTCAAGGTCAATGTACAGCGCCTCTGACTGTGACTGACCATACAAATACAAAGTTGGAAGACTCTACCACAGGTTGGGCACAAATAGTACATATGACCATTCAGGAGGAAGATGCCTCTAAATTTGTGCACAAGTCTTTTGAACTACAGAAATTCTGCCTTGCTCATAGACCATAGCCCCTTCTTTGATAAGGGCATGCCATTCTTTCCACTACATCATATTTGCTCTTCCTTACTAATGCTGAAATGAACTGTAGGTCACCATTGGTGGAAAAAAATAGAACCCATCAGAGAGGAAGAATTGTTTTTCTCATTTACAGGTTACTCTGCATGCATTTGGTGTTTTCTGTACCTGATTATGGACTACCATTAGTCTCCTTCTTATTCATTTTCCTTGGCATGAAAAAAAACATGCTGCCCTTTATCATATTATGATTCCTACAGTCTCTAGTAGTCTTTATCCCAAGTCTCAGTCATACTGATTTCTAGAGCAAAACTGGTTATATCTCCATATTCAGGGTTCCAGGAGTACCCATGGAAGGTTTGGTTGTCCCTTCCTCAATACAATCAGCTCAACCCTCCATCCTGGGTAAACCCCTAAGATTGATCTCTAATGATTAATACCTTAGTTTCATTTAACCAATTAGCATCAATTACCTTTTCCAAAAGAATAATTACTGAGAATATATGGCAAGAATAGAGGTATAGACCCCAACACTCATGAGCACACTCTTATTCTACCTCAGTATCTGGGGAAAGTGAGAACAGCTTTAGAGCAATTATTATAAAGTGTTCACCCCACCAAATTGACCTCTGAATGCAGCATAGCCAACAGACGAATCCCTTTCACTCTCTCTTGGCTTCTTTCTGTCCACTGGCATACTGGATTAAGAAGATCCCTCAGACTTGCCTCATCCTCCTGACTTTTCAGAGTTCACAAGGCCACAAACTATTCCAATACACCTTCTCATAAGAGAGATAACCTACCAGGAGGCTTATAGCACTCCTCACTCCAAAGCATCCAAGAATCAGAGACCAAATCATTTGTTCAGTGCTTTTTGTAAGCATTTTTAATTCTGGCTCAACAGCCAACCAAAAAGCTTCTCTTCTAGACTGGAGACAATAACTACACATACTCTGGAATCTATACAAGCATCACATTGGGCAAAACTAATTGTGCCTGTTCATTAGGTCTGGGATCTCAGTGACCCACTACACTATATTAACCAATTTATGTTAAATGTTTCTATGGGAGATAGAGATCTTGTCATGCCCATTTGTGAAAGAATAGCACCAAACTATATAAAAGCCCTGTTTTTAAATTTCCTAGAGTAAATTCTTGGCATAAGGCAATAACAAACCAAAAAAATTTTTCAGTGCTACTCTAAGATTAAACCTGGTCCATGTGAATCCAGAGTCTGTGGGCCATAGCTTACACATACATGCATATATGCATGCATACTTTTAAACAAATATATGAGAATTATGAAAAACACTTTGCAAACTTTAAAATTTCACAGAAAAATAAGCCGTTTGATGATAATGATGATGGTTATTATTACTTTACCAAGCTGCTTATTGCAACAAAACAAACTGTGGGATACTATAATCTCTGGAGCATCAAAACAACAAGCAATCCAAAGGCAAGGAAAAGACATAGAATGGGTATCGGTCAGTCGGCTACAGCAAATTTCCAACAGTGATGTGGCTTGAGAACTGACATAAATACAGCATCAAAGATGGGTATGACAGGAAAAGAAGATGAGCTGGCTCTGTAGGGAGAATGGGAAACAAATGAATGGCCCAAGTTCTGTGCTGGTGCCCCTGAGATTAAGGGAAAGATTAAAGAATCAGTAGAAGGCTTCCAGCCTGTTAGACAAAACTTGTAGAGGTGGGGCAAGAGAAGGGAGGACTGAAAAAACATAGATAATTACATAGGTTGAGAAAGAGGAAAAGACTTGTAGTATGTATAACAGAAGAGAGCATATGTACCGATGGGATCATAGACCTATCTAAAATCAATCAAATTTTCCAGAGACAAGTGCATTCTTCAATGGTTAAGACATAATCTGCTCTCACAGAGAATAACTGAACTGTCCAGAGAATTTCTAATGTATAGTCATAACCACTCTTCTCTAAAATGGGTAAGTTAACAGTAAGACATTGCCTAGAAGTCAGGGAAACTATGACCTATTATCACCTCCCCTGTCACCTTAAAAGAGGAATTTTTTTTAGACCTGTCATTTCATTAGTGGAGGGAATCCCTAATAAGGAAACCTTCTCTACCACTGTGAACTGACAATAGCTTTGATTTTTTTTTCTTGGTCTCGGAAAGTTGCCGGGGGCACTGAGAGGTGAACAAACTTTGCCCCAGGTCACCCAATCATCATGTGCCAAAGGCAGGACTTGAAGTCTGGCCTTCTTGACTCTGGGTCAGCCTCTGCATCCACTACAATGCATTGCTTCTCAAATTAATACAGAAATTAATACAATCCTCGAAATGAAGCAAGCACTTAATAAATTATCCATTTATCTATGTATGTCTTGTCAAGGGCACCATCATCCTTCTAGTCCATAGGTGGGGAAACTGCAGCCCTGAGGGCCACAGTCCTCAAGGCCACAGGTCCCCCAGCCCTATTCTAATCACTCAGGTTTTCAGTCTTGGTCCTGTCCTCACGACCACTTCCCATTCTCACTCCACATGTCCTGTAAGCTGCCAGATCTTATTAAACCCATCTGTACAAGATCTCTCATAGCTATCTCCTTTTCTCTATTTCTTTATTCAAAAGCCAACCCCAATTCAGGCCCCTCCTACTTCTCTTCTAGACTATTCCAGTGGCTTCCTATTTGGTCTCCCTGACTCAGGTCTCTGCTCACTCTGATCCATACTCCATGATAGCTGCCAAGGTGATTTTCCTTACCTACAAATCTGGCCTGTCACTTGATAAATTCCATTGACTATCTATTGCCTCTAGAATTGAATGTAAAATCTTCTATTTGTCATTGAGAGTTTGTCATAATTTGATCCCTTCCTATTTTTCCAGTCTTCTTACATATTACTTCCTACCACAGACTAAACAGTTCAAATATATTGTGCTCCTTGCTGTTCTTCACCTTTGACACACAGTCCCTACGCCTGAATGCTCCTCTTCTGGGCCAACTCCTCTTCGGGTACCTGGTTTCCATCAAGAAGTAGCTCTGCCTTCTAAAGACAGCTTTTCCTGGTCTCCTCCCTACCACCAATTATGTCCTATTCAAGGTTAACTCAAACCTGCTTTGTGCGTTTGTACAGTACATATGTACCTAATGTCTTTCCTTAAAGTGTAAGCTCTATGAAAGCAAGGGTCTGTTTATCTTTTGTCTTTCCATCTCTAGTGCTTAGCAAGGTGCTTCACTCATAGTAAGTGCTTAATAATTGCTCACTGACTGATTGATTGCCTGAACTGTTTCATCTGTAAAAAGGGAATGATAACATTTATTTCCAGAGGTGTACTAGTAAATGTTTAACAACAAGCTCTCTTTTTAAAAATGTATCCATGACACACTTTTAAGCTCACCCCTATTATTAATATTTTATCCATCATTTTCTTAGGTCTAAACAATCAACTAAATAATACATTACACTATGATTTGTAACACCAAGGTATAAATGCTCAAGATGAAAATTTAACAATCAGCTCAGGTGAGCTAATAAAAGTTGGCTCCAGCATACTCAGGCTTATTTCTAATCATAGCAACTACCATTCACAAAATAACTTTGAGGTCTGTGAAGTGTTTTGACATACATTATCTCATATGCTCTCTTCAGGGGGACATCAAAGAGAAATAAAACAACTTGAAATAGCCTTCAGGTCTTCAAAGGGAAGTTAATATACAAATTCATATTATCATTGTCATTATTGTTCTTATTATTCAAAGCAAAAAGCAGTTTTCTCTGCCTGAAATATATTCTATCAGCTCCCAGGCTAAAAAGGAACTAAACGTAGGCCATAGATGGAAGGTTGCCACCCTAGTCAGCAAAAAGATCCCTTTAGCCTTTATTCATTGGAAATCAGCAAAAGATAAGGAAAATGAGTTGCTTTGTTGTCAATAAAATGAATAAAGTACTCAGTCTAACTACTATCAAAATAGTAGTTTATAGGCCTGAGGAAAGGATACCCACAAAAGTACTTGCCAACCACATTGCTGCAGCTGGCGACATTCATCACTACTCATGACCTTCGACAGGAAGCCTTTTGCAACTCCTCTTCATTCTAATGCCTTCCTTCTGTTCATTATTTCCCATTTTTCCTGTATACATCTTGCTTTGTAGATATTTGTTTGCATGATGTCTCCCATGTTGGACTATAAATTCCTTCAGGGCAGGAACTATATTTTGCCTTTTCTGCATCCCATGCAATTCGTCAGTTTTAAAATAAGAATCCCCCAATCCTGGGCTAAACTTCATTAATAGGATTCTCAATAGCTAAAAGAGTCTATCCTCTCTCTTTTCTTTGGCTGTAGAATGTTTTAAAATTACTTAAGTGAAAGCTAAGTCTCAATTAGTACAAATAACGAATCCTCTGATGCACATGGTGGCTGGTATTTACTGGGCACTTAATAAATATTTATTAATTGATTATTTAAGAAACATTTTAAGGAATCATCTGCAGCAATAAAAGGCTGACCAGAACAAGGAAAGTAAGACATCACAGACCTGACTGCCAATGGTATTTGACTACCAGCTTCACTATTGACTTGTTCTGATATTGCTGCCTTTACAAAGGGAACTCTTTTTATCTTGACACTGGGCTGGCACGACTCTCTTATGTCACTGGTATAAATTCATCAAGCCTGCTCCAAATGAGAAACAGCATTTTATGAGAGGTCTCCCGATCTAATAGTAAGCTTGTTGACAGATAAAAGTGCTATTGAGAGAATTTGATACAACACATAGAATTTATAGACAGAGTCAGGAAAATGAAAGCTCAAATCCTCCCTCTGATACTTAAATAGCTATGTGACTATAAGCAAGTCACTTACTACAATGAACCCATCTACTATGTTTCAAAGAAAGTCAGAAACATAAAAATAAAATAAAAATCACTCATTATCCTCAGCGAGCTTGGATTCTACTGGGGAGGACACAATACATAGAGACATAAATAATTATCAGAGAAGGGAGAAGAAACTAAGAACTCAAGAGATCAGGAAGGTTTCCCTGCAGGTGTCATATGAATTAAGCCTTCAAAGAAAGCAAAGATTCTAAAAGGTATTGGTTCAGTGTTTGTTCTAAGCCTGCGACACAGTTTGGGCAAATATATAAAAATAAGAAATGGAAGATCCAAGGAGCAAGTAGGCCACCAACCCTCAGTTTCCTCATCTACAAAATCTGACCGACCTGCTTCATGGGATTATAAGGCTCAAATGAGATGCAGTACATAAAATGCTTTACAATGGTATAGAAATAGTACTAATAATGAATCTCATGAAGTGATTGCAAGATTTGAATTCACACCACATAGTTCCATTGGGCTGGAACAAATTACCATATAAAATTTGTGTCTCTGTGTATGTGTGTGCCATATATAGATAGATAGATAGAGAGAGATAGAGAGATAGATATAGATATAGACAGATAGATATACACATATATGTGTATATATGTATAGGTATATAGATATATCTCATATACAATTATAACTTTCCAATAGTGCCAATTAGAATGCAAAGAACTGCTTCAGAGGAGTCATTATTTGTTCTAATTGAGACTTAGCTGTCATTTAAGTAACTTTAAAACATTCTACAGTCAAAGAAAACAGTGAGGATAGACTCCTTTTTTTGCTATTGGGAATCCCATCAATGCAATTTAGCCAAGTATTGGGGGATTCTCATTTTAAAACTGAAGAATTTTAACTACAAAACTAAAGACAAGAAACAACCGATCAGCAAATAATTCAGCTATGAAAACTAGAAACCATTCTGGGTCAGACTTCAGTGACAGATGTGCTTACTTTGCTGAATAACCACCAATAAATAATCTTTTTGGTAATGCACAGAAATGATTACCTTGTATAAATGTCACACTCCTAGATTTGTACAGGACAAAAGGGGAGATTCATTAATAAGGAAAAATTAGACTCTGAGGACAACCCAATAGAGAGAGATAAATGAGATATGAACATTGCCCAGTCTATTGTGTACCATTTACAAAGAAAGCATTCTTGGTTTTAAAAATATAATTTCCCTACTCATTTTTTTTATTTTACAAAATGCACCAAAGCATACTTCAGATATAGTCCCATGTAGCTAATAGAGAAAAAAAAAAGAAGACATTGAAAAGTGATGACAATATTACTGTGCTTTGCTTCTATCTTGATGCCTTTCATCTCAGGATCTTTTAGCCCTTAAATAATAATTGATTATGTTCTACAATATCCTTCCATTAGATAGGTATGTATCTTCAAATGAAACTAGATGGAAGCAGAGAGAGAGGTTGAGTGGATTGAATCACCCATGTTCATGCCACAAGACTCTGGATTAGCCAGAAATAGACCCAAGAGACTTGGCTCCCCTTCTCCAGCTTTAATCACTGGGAAATATTCTATCCCCAAGGAATCGTTAGCAATGCTGCTTTCATTCTTGGCAGTAGCTACATTTTCCCCCATTTAATTATTTTCTATAATATCCACCTTTGACAAGGTCTTTCTAAGAGTATTACTATGGAAATAGAGAAAGGATTGGCTACGACATCCACACATGGTAACCTTCCTATTGGCTGCACAGAAAGCCTGAAGGTAGCGCTCATCAAACCCGGATCAGTAGTGGGAAGAGTGGGAATGGGACAGAAGGGAAGGAGGCTGTTGCTAAAGTGCTTTCATGCTGACTAATTAATCTCTAGTAATTAGTACTCAAATGTAACAAGTGTTGCATTCATGTAATATAGCAGTAGAAATAAAATCTGCTCATTCAGATATCTGCTAGTGAGTCTGATTGCTCTTTTCAGATAAATCAGGGCAACCAGTTCGCTCATTTAAATAGGAATGAAAATGTTTCCTTCCACACTTATGCCTAGCACCAGGAATCATTCCTACAAATAACTTGAGACAGCATGTTATATGAATAGAGTACTGGACTTGTAGTCAGAAAGGCTTAAGTTCAAATCCTACCTCAGGGTACCTGGGTAACCCTGGGCAAGTTACTGGACCTCTTTTGGCCTCAGTTCCTCATTGGTAACATGAGAGGGTTGTACTAGATGGCCTCTAAGGTCCTTTCCAGATCTATTATCCTATATTGTTTCATTCAATCTTAAAAACAGCAACATAGCAGAGACAACAGGCCTTGAAATCAGGAAGAGTTGGGGTAAAACTCAGCCTTCGACACATCCAAGGACACTGTGTGACCTTGGGCAAATCGCCTAACTTCTCAGTTCTATAGACAGCTCCGAGATGTTGCAGAGAAGATGCCAACTCTTATTGGTAAAGGGAATTTCCTTAATGAAATTACAGGTTTAGTCTCTACCCTAACTTGACTAGTGTTATTCCCTTACAAGCATTGGTTAGTCAGATTCAGAGTCATTTTCATATAAAAATTATACTTTTCCATATTCTTTATCACTTGAGAGCAAGGACCCCACAAGCACCAAGCACCTGGGTGATACAGTGAATAGAGCACCGGCCCTAAAGTCAGGAGGACCTGAATTCAAATTCGGCCTCAGATACTTGACACTAAACTAGCTGTGTTTCCTTGGGCCAGTCACTTAACCCCAACTGCCTTCTTTCCTCCAAAAAAAAAAAAGCAATCAAGCAAGCACTTATTAGGTGCTCACAAGGTGTTAGGCATTGTACTAATAAGTGAAGAGGAGAGAAAGATAAAAATGAAACAGTCCCTGCCCTCATGGAGCTTGCATTCATTACACAGCATCTGGCATGGCATTTAAAATGATGGTTCAAATAGCAAAGGTTCATAGGATGAAATCAAGAAATGCCAATGGGAAGCAACAGGGCCTGTAAAATTGTTAGGAAATAGGCCTTTGGAACACTCCTATCTCTACCGTCGGAGCTCTTCTCATCCATACACATTGGTCTTCTCATCCATCATATACATCCTCTCCAAATCAGCTTGTGGCAACCCTGGGTCTCATTCCTATAAGGTCTTGCTCTTAGCTGGCTGTCAACTAATCCCCACCAAGATGTAACTAGAGTTAGGAAGTAATTCTGATTCCAGGAATATTTGCATTGAAATAGAAGCCTCTTTAGGGGCAAAAAGCAGCCAAGACTTAAAAGAAAGTTGGTGCAATGATCTAATGATTTGGGAGGGAAGGGAGAATGGTGCTGCTTTTTGGAAAGGCCTTTGCAGTTCACACCAATTTTTATAATATAAGCAACAGTCCAAGGCTGCTAGACTGCTAGACAGTACAATGGATAGAGCGCCCAGCCTGAAGTTGGGAAGACTCATCTTCCTGAGCTCAAATTCTGGTCTCAGACATTAGCTGTGTGACCCTGGGCAAGTCACTTAACCCCGTTTGCCTCAGTTTCCTCATCTGTAAAATGAGCTGAAGAAGGAAATGACAAAGCACTCCAGTATCTCTGCCAAGAAAACCCTGAATGGGGTCATGAAGAGTCAGACATGACTGAGAACAAATGACTGAAAGCAACAGTCAGCATCTTATATGAGGGTGGCCCTACTGATGAGGAGTGTTTTTGTTTTTCTGGCTTCAGCAGAGGAGAGTGAAGCATACTCTTGTTATAGAGCTCTCCTTTTTCCTTTCCTCCTGCCTTTTCCTCTGCTCCTTCTTCCCACCTTTTATGTCTTTAATTACATCAACTAGGCAAAATAGCAATAACAAAGCAAACAGGTATCCGGACAAGGAAGAAAACGAATAATCATGTGCTTCTGGTGTTCTCCTGCCCTCTCCTCTTCTCTCTCTAAGCTTTCTTCCCTTGTTGATGATAGGAACAGTTTTTATAATATTGGAAAGGACCTTAGGGATCACCTAGTCCAATCCTCTTGGTTTTTTATGAGGCAACAGGCCTACAGAGGATGAGTGATTTAACCAAAGTCAAGATTCAAACTCAAGTTCAACAATTTTTTCATTGTTGGAAAAATTTGCATCAATCAGTCCACTGCCATGTGTTCAGTTATCACCTTATCTTTCCCCTAAACCTCCCCTATTTCTATGAAGTACCTACCATCCTCCTTGTCACTCATCTGCTATTTCAGAGTCAATTTAAAATTTCCCCTCCCATCCGCCTAGCCTCAGTCTCAACCAGTTGCCAAGTTCTGTTAATTCTATTTCCACTGTCCCTTTCCCATCCATCTGCTTCCCCTCCCCTCCCCTTCCCTGCCCCCACTCAAACAGTCCCTACCCCAAATCAGTTCCTCATCACCTGCCCTCAGGACTATTGTAATATGCTCCTGTTTAGTCTCACTGCTTTGAGGCTCTCATTTCATCCTCCATGTATGAATATGACTATGTCACTGCTCTGTTCAAAAGCCTTATATGACCCCCTATTGCCTTTGTGATAGCATATAAACTCCTCAGTCTGGCATTTAAAGCTCTCCATAATTTCACTCCAACTTACCTTTCTTGATTTTCTCTTTTTCACAAGCTATGTTCAAACCACCCTGACCAGCTAGCTTCCCCCTGATCTCTACATTCCATCTTCCATCTCCATGCTGTAACTGATGCCTAAAATGTACACTTGCCTTATCTATACCTGAAAGAATCCTTATCTTCCTTCAAAGCTCAGCTCAGGTGTCACAGAAATTACATAACTTACTTTTTTTTTTCTTTTGCCACTGCCTCCCTCAATCCACCTTCTGTTCTATCAGCCCCCCTCCTTTTTATTCCCCCTTTCCCTTCCTACTTCCTATATGGTAAGATAGATTTTTATACCCAATTGAGTGTGTGTAATATTCCCACTTTGAGTCAAATTCAATGAGACTAAGGGTCAAATAATGCTTGCCTCCTTTCTTTCCATCTACTATAATAAGTCTTTACATCATTTCATATGATGTAATTTACCCTTTTCTGCTTCCTCCTTTCCTCTTCTCCCAGTACAATCTTTTTTCCCCGCCCCTTAAATAAATTTGTTTTATCATCACATCAAAGTCAACTTATATTGACACTCTCTGTTTACGTATACACCTTCTAAATGTCATAATAAAGATAGTTCTCAGAAGTTAAAAGTATCATCTTCCCATGTAGGGATGTAAACAGTTTTTCTTTTCCTGTTTACCTTTTTGTGCTTCTCTTGAGTCTTATATTTGAAGATTAAAATTTCTGTTCAGCTTTGGATTTTTCATCAAGAATATTTGATAGGCCTTTTTCCCATTGAATATCAATCTCCTTCCCTAAAAGATTATGCTCAGTTTTGCTGGGTAGTTGATCCCTGGTTGTAATCTAAGCTCCTTTGCCTCCCAGAATATCATATTCCAATTCCTCCAATCCTTTAATGCAGAAGCTGCAAGGTCCTAAATAATCCAGAATTCTTTCTTTCTGGCTGCATGCAGTACTTTCTCCCTGACTTGATAATTCTGGAATTTGGCTATAATATTCCTTGGCATTTTCAATTTGGGCTCTGTGTGAGGAGGTGATAGATGACTATTTTACCCTCTGGTTCTAGGACATCAGGCAGTTTCTTTGATGATCTGTACTTCTGGGGCACAGAGGGCACATTTTCATTGTGTGCTGAGACCTCAGGTTCTGAAGGCTGTAGAGGCTATACCTTACCTGGTGCTAAGAGAGAGCTGGTGATGGTGGCAGGTGTGCACTGAAGGCTTTTCTGCATTTCCCCAGGTTTACACTGAAGCTCAAACATTTGGGGGTGGTGAGGCTGCCAGAGGTCATATCCTCACCAGGAGCTGTGCTAGGGCACAGATAGGCTCAGTCACTGGTGGGCTCCTGTCTGGCTCACAAGCGGTAGTTCTCCATTCTGGTGTCTGCCAGTTCCCCTGGCTATGCCAAGGGTGGAAGGGGCATCCTGGTGTTGGTACTTGCATGCTCCACTACCCTGGGGCTCAGCAGTTCCCACTGGTTTGCTGAGGTAGGGCTTGCCACTGGCTTGCCAAGACACCTCCTGTCCTGTTCTGGTGCCCTTCAGCCAAAGCAAGAAGGACCTTTCCCATTAATCTCCCTAATCTCACAAGCCAAAAAACTGCACTCCGTCTTTCTGTTGCCTCCACTGTTCCAGGATTTTTCCTGGGGTGGTATTTTCTGGGTTTTTCAAGATAAGTAATGGAGGGTAAGAGTGACTTACGGCTTACTCTGCCATCTTGTCTCCCAGAATTCAAAATCACAAATTTTCTCTGATTCCTCCCCCTTTGAGCTTCCGTGCTCATTTCCCCCTCAAAGTATCTTATATTAGCTCATCCACACACATATATTGTTTCCTTCCCTTCCCCATTAGAACATGAGCAATTTGAGAACAAATAATATTTTGCTTTTAAAGTCTGAGTCCCCAGTATCTAGAAGCAGTACCTTAAAGGCAGTAGGTTGAACTGAATTGTGCAACCTTAGACAAGTCTTTAATCTCTTTCACCCTCAGTTTCTTTATGTGTAAAATAATGGTGATGTTTTCTAAACATGTTTTCTAAGATCCCTATCCAGGACAAAGTACAGAAGTATTGACTTCATTATAAAGAACATGTATTAAGGGCTCACTTGTACAGGACCTAGCTTTAGGGTAATAATGATGCTCAGATTCTGACCCAGTTGGAGGGTCCCCTCTAGTTATTTATAGTTTATTTATGTCATAACTCTCTGTGGGACCCAATTTGTATACCATTCCCCCATAGGACCCTGATGAGGTATTAATTTAAATTTAATTCACAGATTTAATTCACAAATGGGGTGGAGGAAGAAGGGGCAAAACATGCCTAGTAAGTGTCTAAGGCAAGATTTGAACCTGTCTTCCCATCTCCAAGTATAATACCTTCTTTATTCACTATGCTATGAGTTACCAGCAAGCAATGAAATCAGTTGATTTTTTCTATTTTAAACTCACAAACTTCAGTTTCCACATCTATAAAATGAAGAAATAGGACAAAATAATCCCTAAGATCTATTCCAGCTCTACTGGTTTCCAAATTCCCCTTTTTTTCAAACCTCTTCTAAAGAAAGGAACCACACAAGTAAAAATCCCCCAAATAAGAAACAACCTGGAGAAGTAGTCAAAAATACTCTACAAGGAAAAAAATTCAATATTGATCATAATTGCATTAATAATCAGCATTATCATTGTTACAAATGAAACTGATTCCTAAGGCACAAAATGAGTACATCAAATTGCTAACCAACCTTTTCCCCAAATATCATCATTTATTATTATGTGTGTGCTTCCTTTGCGGGGAAGGTGGATTGTGGGATCACCAGGCTGCAGCAAGGATATGATCTCCTTTCTCCAGGGACTCAGTCTCTCCTCTCTCACAAAATGCCAAGAGGAAGTGGTAGAACTCATCAAAACCTTTCCGATCCATTTAATAAAAGCCAGGCACAAATGAGAAGGAAAGTGTGGATAGACTGGGGAAATTCCAAGGTGTTTCTGGACACCTATGAAATGTGACAGTCCCTTCAGCAATCTGACAGCTGACTCAGTACTATCACCATCAAGCCCCCCAAACCAATGAAGAGGAAAATAAAAACACTCACAAACATATTTAAAATGATTCATCTCCTCATTGTTTCACTTTGAAACCCAAAACCAGAATGGAAGCATCCCTATTCCCTACTGAAACTAATCACAGCTTTATATCCCTTGGTGTTTACATAAAGAGAGCTGTTTATTTAGAATCCTTGGTGATAAGGATGCCAGGAGCTCATAACTTATTATATATTCTCTTTCCATTTTGTCTTTTTTTGGGGGGGTGAAAATTATGTATATTTTATGATAACCCAAAATGACTTATACATAAAAAATACAGACTTTAAAGATAAAAAGGATTAGTAGCAGGTAATGCATTTTCCATGAGTGGCTATAGGGCTCTCTGTTCCAAGATGTACAGGCTGCATACAAATGAATTGATAAAAGTCTGAAGCTGTGGATGGCTAGGAAGGCTCATGCTTTGCTGGAGATGATTCTTAAAGTTACAATAAATCAGACAGACAGTGTCGGCCTTTGAGGATAAACCTGTGATGGCTTGTTGTGCCTTTTTGAATCGCCTCAGAGGCCCAGGGACTAAAAAGTGCCTAGATGTCACATTAAATCTACCGGGAGGATGGAGCACTTCAAAGAGAAACGCAATCAGATCTGATGGAAAATACATTTTCTGAAAGCTACTGACAAAAAAGTAATCTTTGATGTGGATGTTGAATAACAATTGATATTGTCTTTCCTGACATTTTTCATTATTGCCGTCTTATACAGCCTACTTCATGTATTAAAGCAATATTAACTGTTTGACAGGGACAAATCCTCAAACTATCACATAAGCAATTGTTTCTGAATTGTCTTAGCCCACTGCCTGTAAAACCTGTCCCAATAACTGCTTTTAAATATGATGGTACACTCTTTCCCCTGACTAGCTAGACAGTGTCTGAGCTCTGGCATAATACCAGGGAGTCTAGGGGATATTAAAAATGGTTAGGTGGTTATGAGGTGTCATTTGATTATAAAGAAGGAGCAATAGTGTTTTTTGAAGGTGACTTTTAATGAGAGAGGTCTATAAAAGTTAGTCCTTATTATTCCCCATGTACAGTATATATTTATATCAAGTACATATATGTACTCAAATCTCAGATCTGTGGCAATTCTTGCAGCTCAGAGGGGAAAGTAAAGTACAGGAGATCCTTGTTATTTATGCAATGAAATAAAGTAAATCTATGCCTGCTTCTCCTAAAAAAAAAAAAACATAATATATACTGGAGTTAAGTCCCTGCAATGTTACTATAAAGAGATTCAAGCAGATCTAGAAGCCACATGCCATTTTCAAAGCCCAGAAACACCCCCCTGGGGTTGGATGTCTTAACCTTACACTGTAAATATGTTTGGTTTCACCATGGATACATGCAAAGCTTAAATCCCTAATTTTCCAATGACCTTGAGCTTCTGGTAGGGATGAAAGACCGGGGAAATGGAGAGGAAAATCTAGAAAAAGACAGCTAGAATGTCGATTCTGTTTTCATATTTAAGGACCTAGCTGCATGCCACCAACAAAGGAGCTATGAACCGGCATCCCACCTACAACACAAAAATCACAACATTGAGACTATTGAGGGCTGCTAGTATCTCAAAAGTTGTCATTTGCGGCAGATAGCAATGTCACACACATCTTTCATGTTATTATGTTAGTATGATTTGCCAAAACCCTCCAGGGCTTCCAATTTTCATATTTCTTCATGATATTTTTAACTTGTCTTGTTTTTTTTATAATGTAGAAGTTTTATGCAATAGATAGATCTCTAGGGACATCAGGAATGAGGGTCTTTCTCCCTTCTTAAACCTGAAAATCAGAGAGAGGGTGCCTTTGTGAAAGGAACACTGGACTGAGAAATGGGAGAATTTAGGAGCTAAGTGCTGTTCCTTAGTAACTGTGTGACCTTTAGGAAGTCACTTGACCAGTGTGCATTTCTGTTTTCTTGTCCATAAACTGAACTTCATCACAACTGCCTGTCCTTAACTCAAAGGGATATTGTATCTAATAAATGCTTTATAGCAATCTTTTCAGTTCTGAGGATGAAAGGCTATAGATAAAAATCCATAATACTGTAGTAATAACAACAGTTCACATTTACACAGCAATTTAAAGTTTACAAAGCAATTTCCTTCTAAAAGGCCCCATGAGATAGAGATATTATCTCCACTTTACAGATGAAGAGACTGAGGCAAAGAAAGATTAAATGACCTCTGCATGACCATACATATAGCTAGTAAGAAGCAGAGTAAGGCCTAGAATCCACGTCCATTTTTCTTTCCATTACTGTACCAGCTGAGATTCACTGTGTATGCTAAATAGTAGGTGATCAGTAAATGCTTATTTATTAAGTCAATGATAAAATGGCATAGTTGGCCAGAAGGAATAGCATGTTAAACTCCTAGGCCAGGGGTTCTGAACCAGGGGTCTATTTACATGGATTTTTTTAGTATTTTAAGAACTATATTTAGGGGGCAGCTAGGTGGTGCAGTGACTAGAGCACCAGCCCTGGAGTCAGGAGGACCTGAGTTCAAATATGGCCTCAGATACTTGACACAAAAACTAGCCATGGGACTTTGGGCAAGTCACTTAACTACAACTGCCCTCCAAAAAGCTAAAAAATAAAAATTAAAAAAAAAGAACTATATTTAAATACCATTGGTTTCCTTTATAATCCTGTGGTTTTTATTTTATGCTTTTTAAAAATATTATTCTAAAAAGGTTTCACCAGACTCCAAGAGGGTCCAGGACACATACATATACACATACACATATAAAGGCAAGAATCCTTATATGATTAGGCTAATTGGTTGCTGTTGTTGTTTATAATTGAAATTTAGGTATTCAGTGTGGTAATCCCAACAGCTTGCATGAACCCAAGGTTAGAAATTTGAGTCTACAGAGGACTTTCTACTGGTCCCCTTTTTTATTTCCTTTCCATGTATATAGATTTAGCACTTTACCTGTATAGAATATTCCCACATACAGATTAGAAATTCCAGCTATCCTTTCAAAACTCTCATTAGATGCTCACAACAACCCTCTGGCATAAGTGGTGTGAGGATTATAATTCCCACTGTACAGACAAAGAGACTGAAGTCCAAAAAGGTAAAAGGATTTGCCCAAAAATAAATGGCAGACGTTCCTGGCAAGATGGTGAAGTGAGTGAAGTGTCTGCCATACTTGTTCTTTCCTACCCCTTTCTCAGTGCCTGAGCCTCTCAAAATTGGCCCTAAGAAAGGTCTGATATCAAACTTTTATCCTTTAACAGGGATTTAAATCAATCTGTTGCCTTGCCCAGGAGGACTTACAAATTCTAATCTGACCCATATCTAGAATAAAAGACTTTATCTCTCAAAAGGAATTTCTGATTTTGGAAGAAGGCTGGGAAGATAGGAGGCTTTTGCTTTTTTTTTTTTTTTTTTAACTAAAGGGGAAAAAAATGTATATGACTAGTGGCCATCTACTTCCCCCTCAGGGGTAAGGCTGGCTCTCATCACAATTCTTCACTCATACTTTGGCTTAAATCAGGACTTTTTTTGTCCTGGGAAAAGAGCTAGCCAAAAGAGCTAGGGGTTTTCCATGACCATGCTTTCCTCTCTCCAGTCCTATGCTTTTTTAGAGATGCTGACATCATTACTGTCCTCACAAGGATATGGCAGCTAGCCACCCGGCTTGCCAACACTGGCCCAGGCTTCTTTCAATCCAGTGACAGCTTGTCAGGCCCTCCGGATATTCGCAATGTTCTTCCCTCCTCACTCTTTCTTCCCCTCCCTTGCTCCTTCCCAGAGACAGCTGGTGTGTGTGTACTTCACATCCAACAGAGATGGGAGGGATAGGGGGTGCGAAGCAGGAAACCTTCTCTTGGCTGATTCATAAGTGATAAATGGTTCCACAAAAAAAAAAAAAAGAAAAAAGAAAAAACCAGAAAGAGAGAGAGAAAGAGAGGAAGGGGAGAATTGAATGTAGCCTTGCCATCTTAAGCACTTTGGAAAGGTTACTTTATCTTATCTCTTAATCCCCCCTAGACCTACTGCTTTTTGTTATTTCACAGGCCCAAGAAGACAAACATATCCCTTGTGTACATCTGTCTAAAGTTCATTCTAGGCTTTCAGCACTCCAGCATCCTTGTGCTGCTGCTCCAATCTCTCAGAAGGAATTTTATTCCTTCCCTACCCTCCTCCCTTCCTTCCCCAAGGAAGATCCTTCCTACTCAGGCTCAGGCTTCTTCCTCAAACTATCAAGATGTCCCTGTACCTTGGAAAACACTCCCCTAACTAAAACTTCTCAGAAATGACCCTGTTATTGGTAGGCTGGTGAAAAGCTCAGAAGTAAACCAAAACTAACAATACAGAATCATCTCACTCTATGGAAGTAGCCCACACGCTAAGCATATTTCTCAAGGTCTGAAAAATTCCAAGTTAAAAAAAAAAACCACAAGAATTTCGGGAAGAAAAGGAAGACCTCTGTGTCTTCCTCTTCGTATTATATTATACTTAAATAGTCTCATCCATGAAAGAATCTATTTAATTCAGTGACAAGTGGATAGAAATGGATTATTGCTTGATATTAATCGAAGAGGAACCACCCTCTAAAGTATAGCCTGCCCCTTACTGCTAGTTACTTCTCCAACAAAACTATCTAATATGTATTTTATTTATCTTCAGTCTATGTTTTTCCATATATATATATATATATATATTTATTTATTTATTTATTTATTTGTTCTCCCATTCTACTATAAATTCCTTGAGAGAAAGGACCATCTTGTCTTCATATCTATCCTCTATGCTTTTTTTTTTGCTTTTTGGAGGGGGGAGGGCAGGGCAATTGGGGTTAAATGACTTGCCCAAAGTCACACAGCTAGTAAGTGCTTTAAGTGTCTGAGGCCGGATTTGAAATCAGGTCCTCCTGACTCCAGGGCTGGTGCTCTATTCACTGCACCACCTAGCCTGCCTTATCCTCTCTGCTTAACACAATGCCCAGCAGGCACTTAATAAATGCTTGTTGGTTATTTGATTAATTGATGGATTGAACCCAACATGTATAAACTGAACCAGTGTAGTTCATAGAGGAAAAGTAATGAACTAGCTTTAAAAGTTCATATATTTACAAAAGATAGGAATTGTCGATTATGGAAAGAGTTGTAGAAAAGCAGACATACTAGTCCTATGATTTAGCCAAACAATTCTGGAAAAAGAAATTGGAATTCAAAAGTCAACTAACATTTATTAAATGCCTTCTATGTGGCAATCACTATACTAAGCCCTAGGGACACAGAGGAGCTCACATTCTAGTAGGGAAATAATATATACAACTATATACTATATATACAAACAAGATATATAGAGGATAAATTGGAGATAGTCTCAGAAATAAAGCACTAAGGGGCTCCTTGCAGAAGTTGAGACTTGAAAGAAACCAAGGAAGTCAGGAGAGGGAGATTATGAGGAAGGGAGTTCCAAACAGGGGGGACAGCCAGTAAAATGCAGCCCAGGGGAAAAGAAGCTGGAGTACTATGTTCAAGAAATAGCAAAGATGCCAGTATCAGTGGATCATGGAGCAAATGGAGGGAAGTTAAGTGGAGAAGACTGGAAAGGCAGGAGGGTGCTGAGTTATAAAGGGCTTTGATAGTCAGAGGGTTTTATATCTGATCCTGGAGATAATAGGGAGCCACTGAAGTTTATTAAATCAGGGGTGATACAGTCAAACCTACATTTTAGGAAGATCTATTTGACAGCCAAATGGAGGATAAACTGTAGTGAAAAGACACGTGCAGTAAGGAGACCAACTAACAGGTTGTTGAAATTGTCTTTGCAAATAAAGTAACTAAAATGTACATGCCTTCTGATGCAGTCATCCTAAAGGGATCAAAGAAAGTATGTGTATACCTATGTGTACAAAAATATTTATAAGAGTCCTTTTATAGTGGCAAAGAATTGGAAAGTAAGGGGTTACCCATCAATTGGAGACTGGCTAAACAAATTATGGTACATGAAAGAAATGGATTATTATTATTACATCATGAGAAATAATAAAAGAGAGCAACCCTGAGAAACTGGGGGAAGTCTTGTATAAAATGATAGAGAATGAAGTGTGCAGAACTTGGAGAACAACTTTTAAAATCACAATGTTGAAAAGACAATTTTTAAAAAACTTAAGAAATCTAATCAATGCAGTGAACCAGCCAGTATTTAAAGGGACATTGATGAAGCATGCTATCAACCTCCTGACAAAGAGGTGATAGACTCAAGAAGCTAAATGAGATAGACACTTTTGAACACGGTCAGTGCAGAAACTTGTTTTACCTGACTATGCATATTTGTTATAAGTGTTTTCTTTTTGTTTTTATTGGGGAACAGGGAAAGGAGAGAAAATAAATATTTATTAATTTTTTAAAAAACAAAGTATAAGTTAAAAATAGCTCATATATTGATAAAAGCTCATATATTGATAGCTTGTATATTCCTCATATAGGAATAGCCAATGTTGGAGGGATTGTGGAAAGATAGGCATGCTAATATATTACTGGTAGAAATGTAAATTGTGAATTCTAGAGACCCTTCTGGAAAGCAATTTAGAATATGCAAATAAAGTTACTAAAATGTTTGTACCCTATGAGCTATAGATTCCATCGTTAAGTACGTATACCAAGAAAATCACTGACAAAAAGAAAGTCTTCATATTCATGAAACTATTTATAGAATACTTTTTATGGCAGCAAAAAGTGGGAAACAAATTGATGCCCATCAATTGAGGAATGGTTAAGCAAATTGTGGTACATGGATGTAATGGAATATTACTCTTCTGTAAGAAATGACAAACATGATGAATATATAAAAGTATAGGAAGCCTTATGTGAAATGATTCAAAATACAAACAGTGCCAGGAAATTATGTATATAATTATCACAACAACATAAGTAGAAGGAACACTACCACAAAATAATAAAAACTGAATTTTGTGAAATTATAAAGTTGAACCCCCCAAAATATGAGAAAATATTTTTCTCCTGTCTTTTGTGGAGGTCTGGGTCCAGGGGCATGGGATATTGCTTTCAATGCTACATTTTCTCAAAGTACCATTTGGTTTTGCTGATTTTTTTTCCCTTTTTAAAAAAACTCTTCCTTATAAGGGCTGGTTTTTTGCGAGGAAAAGGGGAGGGAATATAAGAGAGAAACAAAAAATTAATAAAAATCTATTTTTAAAAACAAATTCATTAAGAAGTTTAAATCTATTAAAAAGAAATCTATTTTTCTTATAAATCTTTAATGAGAATGTTCTTTTTTTCATTTTAGTTGTTTGATATTTTAAAAATAAAGAAATTCCTCACTACTGAATGTGTATATAATAATAGAAAGCCAAAGCTAATATGCTTTTTTTAAAAAAGCTGTCAATCACAAAGCAAAGTGCAAAGGAAAAGGCAAAAGACAATTTTGTGCCAGTATACAAATATTTATCAAGCACTAGAACTACAGCTAGGATAGGGTGACCAAGTGTTGTCGGAGGATGAGAAATTTAGAGGCTAGATAATACTTGAAACAAAACTGAGCAAGAAATCATTAATTTTTTAAGGGAAGCTAACAGAAGGCAAATTAGGGGTAGCTCTCATGAGACATCCTGCTCCTCTCCCTTTATCACCCACATTCTCCTCCACGCTAGTTCTCCCAATCAGTGACCAGAGCTAGTGTCCAAAGCTTTCCATCTTCCCTTAGCTTGGTGCCCCATACATTTAATTCTGTGTCATTTGTCCTAGGTAGCCATGGTTTGTGAGTTCAAAAATTCCTCCACTGAGCACAATTATGAGCAAGAACTGTGCTAAGTGCTGGGGATACATCAACCACTTCTAATTTCATCACTGTGGGAACTCCCTTAGCTGAAACAGATAGGAGCCCATCTATAACTTTCTGTCTCAGAAAGCTGATTTGAGGCTGAGAGAGATTAAGCAACTTGCTAAGCATCATACAGTTAGCAAATATCACTAGCCATATTAGAACTCAGGTCTTCCTGATGGCAGGTCCAACATTCTACTCAGTGAACCATGCCACCTTTCCTGCAATGGGGACATAAAAATGAAAAAATATATGGTCCCTGACCTGAAGATATTTAAAATCTGGTTTATAGCTAAGACTCACATGGAATCTTCCCTCCTCAGTTTTGCTTCCTGGCTTCCTTCAAGTCTCAGCTAAAGTCTTGCCTTGTGCACAAAGCCTTTGTCAATCCCCTGTGATGCTGGTGCCTCCCCTTTCTTGATTTTCTCTAGTAATCCTGTATGTATCTTGTTTTTACAGTTATTTGCTTGTCATCTCCTCCATTAGACTGTGAGCTCCTTGAGAACAGGGACTGTCTTTTGCCTTTCTTTGTACCCCTAGTGCGTGGCACAGTGCCTGGCACATAGTAGATAATTTTAAAAGTACTTGATGTGTTGGAACACAGATTAAAAGGGGAGATACCAGAAAGAAACACTGTGAAAACTTCCAAGTGTTAGAGATTACTTTCAACTGGAAATACCAGGAATGGCTTCATGGAGAAGGTTGAAAATAAATTACATCTTGAAGAAAGGAACATATTTCAACTAACCAATAGTTATACCAATATAAACCAAGAAAATCACTGACAAAAAGAAGTCTCCATATTCATGAAGATATTTGTAGAATACTTTTTATGGCAGCAAAGAGTAGGAAAAGGCTGTTTGTCAAAAAATGTAAACAAAGAGAGAGGGGAGAACAGAGAACTGGACTAGGGGACCCCAAGTGCCCTGGCTCGTCTGAAACATAATAGATGTGAAGGAGGTTAGTACAAATTAAGGCTGGAAAGGTAAGGTGGAGTGGGAACAAGGAAGAACTGTGCTAAAGGGTGGGCACTTTATTCAGAAGGCCAATGGGGAACCACTGAAGGCTTTTGAGTAAAGAAGCAGCAATATTAGAATAGAGTGTGTTTTAAAGCATTTCAGAGTTTACAAAATGCTTTCCTCACAACAGCCCTGTGAGGTAGTATGAGGACTATAAAGACTATTGTGCCCATTTTGCAGATGAGGAAACTGAGAATCAGAAAGAGTAAATAACTTATCTAGGGTTACATAGTGTCAGGACCAAGCCTCAAATACAGGTGTTTTGAATCCAGGCCCAAGCTAGACTCATAACAGAGTGGGTGGGAAATAAAACATCCACTGGTGCACAACCTTCCCTCAGAAGTATCTACAGAAAAGGTTCCTAATCTTTTTTTTAATGTGTTACGGACCACTATGGCAATCTCGTGAAGCCTCTGGACCCCTTCTAAGAATAATGTCTTAAAATGAATAAAATATATAGGATTACAAAGGAAATTAATTGTGTTGAAATACAGATATCAAAATACAGGCTATCCCAGAAGTCTTAGTGCAGTTTTAATAGCTTTAAAAGCTCTAACAGCTTAGAACAACATTAAGATTTTTGGACCAGCCTGTGTTCAAAAGCACAAATTCATGGCTTCCAGGATGAGGGCCCCTGATTAGGGGTCAGAACTAGAGAGGAATCCTGGATGTTGCCTCTAGTGTGGCTTCCCAGCATGGATCTACCATTGAATCTTTCTAAAGTTCCTGCAGGAGGCAAGCATGATCACTCCTTAGCAGTCCCTCTTTCACTCCTCAATGGTGTAGTCCTTTACTGTCCCTGTACTTTTTTAAGCTCCCAGTTGATGGTGGCACTCTAGCTCCACACTGGATACGCCCAGCCTTGGTTCCATCAACCATCTCATCATAGGAGAACTCAGGAGTTCTTAGCCTGGAGTCCACAGATAGATTTCGGAGTCTCTGAACTTGGATGGGGGAAGACGGGGAGGAATTGTCTCTTTATTTTCACTAACCTTTAACTGAAATTTAGTGCGCGCGCACACACACACACACACACATATACACACAGAGTTCTAACTCTTCAAGCAAAGCTTTTCCTTAGAAAGCCTGTTCCAAAGCTCCCCAAGTTCCTTTGTCTTAGCCTAGTATACTTCTTTCAGCTCTAACACAGCAAAAAACAAAGCATGTCCCCACCCCCAACCCCAGCTCTCTCTTGTGCTGTAGCTCCTGCGAATCTCTGGCCTCACGAAAATTCCCCCAGAAATCAGAGACACAACTGCCCTGCTTGTCTCCCAAGCAGGTGTCTCTGGTCAGATCAGGGTGATTCCTGCTCCTGAGTTTCTCTTCCCTAGCACCATAACAACCCCCATGGGTCTTCAGGAGAGGTTCCCCAATTTGTTTGATCTACTGCCACCTTTTCAAAAAAAATTACTCAGTTTCCTGCTATACTTTCTTTAATCCTTTAATATTTTTTTTTTAATTTTGCATCATTTCAGAAACCTACCACCCCCTTGGATCATTCCAGAGTCCCCCAGGGACTGGTATCACCTACTTTGGGAACGTTTTGCTGGAGTCTCAGTAGATCTCCCAATTCCTCCCATAATTGTACCTTGAGACCCAAAGGTCTCTCTGTGGGATTAGTCACATTATCTGGACCTGCTTCCTGTGTAACACAGAGTAGTAAAATGGGTGGAAAGAAACCATCCCTTCTAAAATTACATAGAACCTAGAAAGGGATAAATTTATGATAGCTAGGAAAGGAGATGAAGAGATAGACAGACAGACACATATAGATATAGGCACACATATAAATATACATATATACATGCATATGTGATACTTGTATATGTGTGCTTCTATATATGCACATGTATGTATGTGTGAGAATATATGGATATATGTGGATAGTTATATACACATATGCCTGCATGTGTACATATGTGTATAGGTATGTAACATGTATACTGTTTGTGCACATATATGGAGAGGCAGGTAATGTGATGGAGGATGGCTTGGAGCAGGGAGAGATACTAGGGGTAAGCAAAGGAAGTAGGAAAAGGGGAGCTCATCTATTACAATGATAGAGTTAACCAGACTTCAAATCTAAATATGGGGTACAAAGGACAAGGGAGAGTCAAACATGATTCAAGGCCAGATTCTGCAGGAATGATAATAAATGATTAGACCTATTGAATTGGAAGCACCAGAGTGGAGGTGATAAGGTCAAAGAATGAGTCCCTGAGATGTGACAGATATCCCACGGTCATATAGATAGTCGAATCAAGCCACAAAGAAGTGATAGAATCAGGATTCAAATCCAGGTATCCTAATGACAAATAAAGTCAAATCTGCCTCTCCAACTTCTCTAAACTCCATCCCCTTCTCTCCATTCACATGTCCACAAGCCTATTTAAGGCCTTCTATCAACAACACTCATCTAGACTATTGTAAGTCTCTTAATTGGACTCCTGCTTTCCAATCTTTCCTCTCTTCACCCCCTTCTCCACACAGATGCCAAAAGAAGGGCCCGAAAGCACAAATACGACTATGCCAATCCCCTGCTTAAGACATTTCAATAGCTCACTATTGCCTCTGAGATACAATACAACCTCCTCAGCTTGGCATTTAAAGCCCTTCACAGTCTGGCTCCAGTCTACCTTTCCAGGCTTATTACACATTACTCCCCTTCGCTCTACATTCTAGCCAAACTGGCCTATGTGCTTGTTTCTTCAACTTGGCACTCCATCTCCAAGCCTTGGCAGAGGCTTCCTCCCATGCCTGAAATGGGCTCCCTCCTCATTTTCACCTGTTATCATTCCTAGCTTCCATCAGCATTATCTCCTGTGGGAGACCAGTCATTGAGCATGATGTAGGTAGAAATATGTAAACAAGAGCTTAACTATTCTCTAATTCCTTGATGAAGTTGGATTACCTTGGTTGATTCACAAAGGGAACAAAGTGATTACTTATCAATATCAAGGAACTACTGATATTTAACTGACAAAAGAGGACTCTGGAGATATAGGATAACTGTTTTCAAGTATTAGAAGTCATATAGTAGAGAAATTAGCCATGTCATTTGATCTCATATGGAAAAAATAGATGTAATGGTAGCGATTGCAAAGTCAGATTTTGGTTCAATACAAGGAAAACTTTCCTAAAAAATTGGAATTGTCTCCAAATGGAATAGGTTATCTAGGAGTACAGTGGATACCTATTACCAGAGGATTTCCCCTCATCAGGAAGGTTCTACAGAGTAATTGATACTCATAGAGATAGAGAGATGGTAAATAAGGAGTTGAACTAGAACACCTCTGAGGTTCTAACTCTGAGATTCTTCTTTTTGGTTCAGACTTGTGATTTTGTCAGTGCAGGTTGCTGCCAAGTGGAAACTATATCCACTGACTCAAGTCAGAGAATTGCTTGGGGCGCCAAGAGTCACTCAACTGGTATATCTTAAAAGTTTGACTTGAACCCATTGTCTTAATGGTTCCAAAGCTAGACTCCTAGCCTCCATTGAAATTCTATTACAATGGGGAAAAAATGCCACTGGACTTGTTGACCTTAGAGACAGCATTTGATCAATTGCTCTGTGACTTTACTTATCATCCATGTGACTTCCTTGACCAAAACATTCCTCTGTAACCACCGCTTTTCTATATGTTATCTTCCCCTGTTAAAATATAAGCTCCTTCACCCAGAGATTCCACTACTAGGAATATATCCAAGTAAGTCATCAATAAAAAGAAAGCCCTCATCAACACCAAAATATTTCTAGCAGAACTTTTTGTGGTGTCAAAGAAATGGAAACAAAGCAAATGTTTATTTTGGGGGGAGTAGATAAATGAATTGTGGTACATGAGTTGTGCTATGAGAAATGATGACTAAGATAAAACAAAAAACCAAAGAAAGACTTATATGAAGTGATGAGAAATTAAGTAAGCAAAGACAAGGAAGCAACATATACAATGACTACGACAGTATGAAAGGAAAGAATGACGAGCACAAAAACAATGCCAAGTTAGCACTGCAAAATAACAAAGAACATGCCTGGCCTCAAAGAAGAGATAAGACAACTCCCCTCATTTCTTTGCAAAAGTGGGAGGTTCTCTGGTATGGAATATCACGTATATTTCTGTTTCTTTTATGCATTTATTTGCCAATTTTTGTTTCTTCTTTTTATCTTTAAATATATATATATATGTGTGTGT
Organism: Pseudocheirus occidentalis; assembly: GCA_028646575.1. Classification (NCBI taxonomy): domain Eukaryota; kingdom Metazoa; phylum Chordata; class Mammalia; order Diprotodontia; family Pseudocheiridae; genus Pseudocheirus; species Pseudocheirus occidentalis. Next base: position 118,151,062 of record CM053599.1, on the reverse strand, counting down.
GTGTATTTATATATACATATATACCCACATGTATATTTGTTATATGGGATGTCTCTCTGCAAGGAGAAAGAGGAGGCATGCAGGAGGGGGAGAAATTTTAGGCTACAAGAAAACAAAATAAATTAATAAAATGTTTTCTTTAATGTAAGCTTCTTGATAATAGAAAAACTATCTTGCATTTTGTATTTTTATCCCTAATGCTTACCACAGTATCTGATACACAACTGAGGGTTTAATAAATGCTTTTTAATTCATTCATTCATTCTTCTGTTGTCTTCAAATCAGTGAGGGATACAGAAGAAGCAAAAGACAAGTTGTTTCTTATTCTTTTTTTTTTTTTTTTTTTTGCTTTTTGGAGGGGGGAAGACAGAGCAATTGGGGTTAAGTGACTTGCCCAAGGTCACACGACTAGTCAACGTTAAGTGTCTGAGGTTGGATTTGAACTCAGGTCCTCCTGACTCCAGGGCCTGGTGCTCTATTCACTGTGCCACTTAGCCACCCCAGTTGTTCCTTATTCTAAAAAACTTATATAGAGTAGGAGGAACAAGATTCACATACAGAAGACTAATGAAATATGTCATTTATGTGGCATTGACCATGAATGCAATTAGAATTCAAGATCATGATGGCAATAGAAGTACAGAGAAAAGGGGACACTTTGTCTTGGGAAGATCTGTAAGGGGTTTGGGGAATAGATGGGTTTAAGTAAGACTTTGAAGATAAGTTGGATTTCTAAAGGTGCCGGCCAACTCACAGGTTGGGTGCCCAGAGGGTTGCAGACTAGTACTACTTTCAGAGTGTGAGGGACTGGATTTCTAGTACTGTAGTTCATAAGCACCCTGCTGCCCCTCCCCGAAAATGTGCTCCTCATTAATAACAGCCAGTAGACTTAGCTTTTTATCAAAGGCAATAAGGTACTACTACATTAAGAACAATTGACATAGGTCTGTGGAAAGAGTGGGCTCAAACTTAAGAATGTAATGGTGGTAAGGGAACATGTAGGCCATACAGATAGCAAAGGGGTAATTCACAGTGCTTGGTGCTTTATGTCCTGGAAGTTCTCTCTTCAATTTATAGGCCATAATCTCCTCCGGTAATAAGGGGTTCTACTCCTCGAAGCTTTCTCCCTTTTCAGGTGACTCTTTTTACTACACCTTTTCTGCATCTCATTTTCATCTGGGTTGCTGTGTTGCTCTCTAGATGCATTGGCTCCTGCTGTTCTAATGTCTCCCCTAAAATAGCCAAAGGTGAACCACCGTGGAGAGAGTCTCCTCTCCCCCAAAACCAAGTGGAATCTTCAGTTTCTAAGCTTGGGAGCCATTCATCACAAGACTAACTCACTGCTGGACTATACTGCCCCTGAGATTCCTTCAGCTATTTAAAGACCCCATAGAGATGTTTATCTTGAGGGACTGGTGTGTCTAGGTATTTCTGGGATTACCTTGAGGTGGGCATGGAATTCTATTCCTTACATAGGTAAAAAGGAGAAAAGATTTTTCCATCTGGAGGCCAGGATTTGGATTGTTGATAGGAGACAGAATAAAACGAGTAGCATGAAGTGGGGAATGATTATACTTTGAAATAAGGGAGAATAATAAGGGGACCAGTCTGACCAGCGCTGTTTATGTTGGAGGAGAGTGCTAAGTAATAAAGTTAAGCATGCCACATTTGGGAGGGCCCTAAATGATATTTTCCAACTAACAAAATAGATATGGGGTGAGAAGGAGAGAATAAACTGCATGAGGGAGTGATGAGTGGTACTTATAGATCAGATAGAATAAGGGACGAATGTCAGATCTTGGGCATTTTGTTCAATGGTCAGATGAGTTCTGGGTATTTTTTATTTTTCACAGCTCTCTACCAAAATCTCAAAAGTAATAACTGTGACAACTGACGATTTCAAATCAGATAAATAGAACTAGCAAAGTATCTCAAAATCAGACCTGACTAAAAACGGTGGCTGTTAGGCAAATAAATGAATACTCTGGTAAAATACTCATTTTGTGAGCCTTCATCTTTTTACATGTTCCCTATTGTTTGTAATTTTTCAGTAAGCTTCGAGTGCAGTAACTTTAATTTAACTGTTTCCAGACAGGGGACGATAGCTATCGGTTTTATAAATAATCCTTTAAATCCTTTGGGTATTTTTTTTTAAAATCTCTGAAAGCCAAGTTCAGATTTGCCTGTTATTTTCTTTTGAGGGGGTTTGCCTGGGGATGCAAAGGCCACTGTGGGGTGCCAGTAGGGACCCCTCAACAGTTACTGTATGTGAATAAAAAGAAATGAGAGGCACGTTTTCAACAAAAGATCCTTTTTCTTAGGTTTGGGAAGTTATTCTCCTTGATGGAGACTCCCCTCAACGTCTATCTAATTCCTCCCATGCTATATATATAAATGAGAGCCATAACATTCCTGACAAGCCTCAGGGACTAACCTCTGTGCCCTAGCAATCTGCTTCATGCCTTCACCCCCAGGGAATAAAACCTCTACTTCTAAACTCCTCATTTCAGTTTTTATTTCAGCAGGCCTGTTACCCTGTAATTAATTCATTACTAATTAGGTGATTACTTTCATTTATGGTAGCAGTTAGAAAAATGAAATGACATTCCCCCATTCTCCTTTGAAAAATAAATTAAGCCCATTGTTACAGGATTTTTTATTCCTTCCTTCCTTCCTTTAAAAAGAAAAATCAAGCAAATTAGCAGCTTGGCTCATTTTTTTCCCAGCATCCCTTCATTCATCCTGCAGTAGACGGCAGCATTATGGAATGTTGCTGGGAGCTGTGTGGTCAGTGTGATTGTTTTGTGTGGTTTTTCTCCCAACAATGGGAGGAGAACTCTGGCCTTCCAAAGGTTACTGGCACTTGGCATCCTTTATCTGTAAGAGCGCCTTTGAGCAGCCTGCATACTGAGGGATTATCAAGAAGATTTATACCATCATCTAGTGGAGGTCCCAGATAACTACAATCTTTTGATTCCTTGTTCTAGTCTGATTTCTACTCAGAGCTGGAGACTGAAAGAAGAGGCAGTGCTGTCTTCTTGTGCAGGTTACTAAAAATAGGACAGATTTTTGACATCTCCCAGAGTGGGATAAATTTGCCATAACTGCTGTAATTAAAATGCTACTCAATATTTGCCTAGCGTTGCGCTGAATCCTTGCAATGCTCTTTTTCCCCCTGTATCTCTTCAGTGTTCTTTTTTCAGATCTAGGAGCCTAACCACAGCAGCTGTCATGACAACCCTCCTGTTAAAATTCCCACATCTGGTCAGAGGAGATGGGAAACCTGGAGTCAGGTGAGCAGGGTTTTTTTTTTTTAACCTGACTGAATAGCAAAGACGCCAATTAGACAGTGGACTTCTTAAGCCCCTAAAACACACAAAAAAAATTCTCCTCACACCATTGCCACCCCTGCTGCCTATAGCTACAGTTCATGTACATTCTTTCTCGGATCTGAAGTAATATTGTATATGTGCCATTACCTTAATAAACTAGCAAACATTTAGGTACCCAGGCTCCTATCCTTCTGAATCCTGAATATTCAATATTATATTCAGTAACCCTCATCAATATGAGGGAATCAATAACCATATTGATTCCATAGGCAACCAAGATGTCTCCTTTAAGCAAGGCCACCAACATTCTTCTTTCTAGATCTCTCGAAAAACAAAGCCAGAGGCCTTCAATGCAGCCAGCGATGAAACTCCTACATCCCACTAATGAAACTCATGAGCAAGAAAACTGAACCCCAGTCTTTTGAGAATTCAGTGATTAGAGTGGTCTTACTCTCCAAGACACAGCAAGGTATTATGTGAGCACCTCGGTCATTAGTGATTCCCCTGCTCCTCCCCACCCTCAATTTATAGTCCTTTTGCCTACATTCTAGATCAGGGATGTAATTATCTTGAATTTTAGATACAGGACAATGGCTCCTTAGTGTGGTAACAAAGTGAACCTGTGACAGGGAGAAACACACACACACACATACACCCAGCATATAATGAGTTATGGTAACAATGATTGTTTTTAAATGATCTGTATCCCAGATGCTTTTAGTTGCTTCATTAAATCTTGCCAGCTTTTGCCATCCATTCTTAGGCCCCCTCCATGTTAGCGATCATTTAGTCCGGTTTAAAATCATTGCTTTCTCCTTTGTCCTTCCTCACTTCCTCTTTCTTCCATCCTACCTTTCTTTCTTTCCTTCCTTCTCTCTCTTTTCCCCTTCAATTCTTTATATTTGTTAGGGGAGTGGGTGGGGTAAAGGAGAACAAAAAGGGAGGAGGGTATAAAAGCCATGACCTACCTCTGCTGGAGAAACTAGTTGCATTCCTCTCTCAGATGCTCGATGTGACAGAGCAATTCCACAATTAAAAGCACAATAATTTGCTTGTTATTCAAGTCAGGCATTAGTCCTGGTAATGGGGTGCTTGGTGGAGAGATGGATTTCCTTGTTAGGAGCTAAGCACAGGATTAGCGGAATTCTCCATGGAGAAATCTTGATTTGTTCAAGGTCTTTCATGTTTTCTACAGAGAAGGGATTATGTCTTCTTAAAGAGGGGCCTTGCTTAAAAAGCTACAAAGTATAAGAAAAGGATTTAGGGCAGCAGGGCCTGCGGTTAAGTAGCTGAGGGGTAGAGGGAGTTTTAGAGCAGAGGATTATTTAAAGCCATAAAGTTCAAAAAATAATTGGTTTAGCACTACTGGGTCAATGCAGGGTAACAGGCTGTAAAGGCAGTTAAGCATAAGCTAATATTCATTTTACTTTGGCTAATTATTGCATGGATTCAGGAGAAAAGGGGAAAAAGGAAGTGCATTCCCTCACCCTTTTCCTTGGGACCTAAATCATGGGTATTTCTTCTCTCTCTCCCTCTCTCTCTTTCTCTCTCTCTCTCTCTCTCTCTCTCTCTCTCTCTCTCTCTCTCTCTCTCTCGCTCCCCATCTGAACATACTTCTTTGTGATATAGGTTAGTGTCAGCAGAATCACAAAGGTCTGGTTGTTTAAAATAAAGAAAAAACCTCTGAGTAGAGGGCTCTACTAACTGGTTGTCCAAGGGACCCATGAGAAAACCCCATTTGTAGCCACCACCATTTTTAACGCTTATCATTAAGCAGAACTGATATCAAGCAAAGTCCTGAGATGATCAGCACGCCTCCCCCCCCCCCCCATAAATCTAGACAGTGGTACTGAACTTTGGCTGACAGGCACCTCTTTCTTTCTCTCAGCTCAGCAGGCAGTTTCACAATGAAGGAAATAAAATAACCTCCAGGGAAACTGGTCCCCAGGGAGAGGTTAAGACAGGGAGACTCCAGGGACTATGGGTTTTTCCCACCCTCCCCTATACTAATTCACACACATTCTTGATCAAAGTCCAAGGCAGAGAAGAAAAAAGCCTCTTTAGGCTTTTCAGCCTCCCCACCCACCCTTACCCAGGGTTTTCTTAAAGATTCTTTTCCTCAGGCAGTTTGCTCCCTAGCTTCCCGTAGGAAGAATCCCCTTTCCTACAACTAGAAGGCAGTGTGTGGATGCCCTTAGGTGTAAGACATTCATTTTGTCCCTGGTGAGTGATGATTCTCATTCTGAGGGAGGTTAACTTAAGAGGTGATAGTTTCCTTCCAACTACTTAAGGCAACTAGGTAAATCAACTTAACCCAGACCTTAACCTAACTTAACCAGTTAGTTAACTCCTAACTCTCTGGGAGACTGGGCAATGCAGTTAATCTCCCTTTGCAAAATATAGAGAATAAAGGGTAAGCTAAGGGAAAGACTACCCATACTTTCTTTGTTTACATTGCAGTACTCCCAGGCTTATCCTAGACAATATCAGTAAGGTAAAGAAAGGTGTCACCTGTTATAATATAAGCTCCTTAAGAGTAAAGATTGTTCATTTATATCCCTAATGTCTAGCACAGTGCCTGTCACTTAATAAATGCTCAGTGATTGATTGACTGATTGATTTCTAGACCTTGTCCTTTCTTTTTTCTGTTTCTCTATCTCTGCAGATAACCAACTATATTCATTCCCAGCAGTACCTGGAGCCAGCCTTTCCTCTCCTACAATACCAGAGTTTCAAAATTAACCTTCCCCTCATCATCTGATAATAATATGAATATTAGCCTTTCAATTGCCTAGAAGAGAGGCATAGATTCCAGACCTATATTCACTGGTATAGGAAACTCTGAAGTTGGGTAACTCCAACTACCAAGAAAACAGTCTAGTAAAACAATTCGGATTGATGTTGTAGTGTGTCCTTTATTCTCAAAGAGGATCAATTACATCAGGTTTCTTTTTACCTAGTTAAAAAAAAAATCTTGAAGGGAAAAACCCTCCAGTTCACAGGGATACCTGAAGAGTTGGTAATAGCTTGGTTTGTTATCTCTTCTTAGAATGTTTGCATTTTAAGAGAGAAGCTCATAAATATGAGAGTGAGGTTGACAAATTTATTCATTAAGTTACCCTGCTCTACTTAAAGTAAAAGATAAGATGCACTAGTACCTTAACAGGTGAAAACAATCCATCAGTATGACTCAAAAGCTTTAGTTTCAATCAGTCTCAATCATAAGATTGAGGACAGAGCTCAAAAAGACCTTGGACCTGAAATGAAGTTACACAGGAATACTGGTAAAACAGGCTGAGGAGATTTGGTCAAACCCTATATAAAATATTAAAGTAGTTTAGAACTGGAATCATTCCAGAAATCGGTATGTCTTCCAGAAAGCCTTCCACCCCTCAGGAAGAACCACCTAGGAAGAGGGGAGAGAGGGAAAAGAGAAGTTCTTCATCTCTGGTCTAGTCTCCCTTTTACTTCTTTCCTCCCTTTGGTCTAAAGAAGATCTTGCAAAGTTTTGAAGGGTTCAGAAATTTTTGGAGTTCCCATCTTACCATCAGTGTCCTAGCATTTTCCACAGGCCACAGAAAACAGTGTTTTCACCAAGGGCCTAGGACAGCAGTTCTCAACCTGTGGGTTGCAACCCCTTTGGGGGTCGAATGACCCTTTCACAGGGGTCACCTAAGACCATCAGAAAACATATTTCTGATGGTCTTAGGAACCAAGACACAGCTCCTCTATCCGTCTCCAGGCAGGTCCACCCACATGCAGATATGCCCAATTAGGAGTATTAAAGGGTCAGGGCACTAGGAAGGTTGAGAACCACTGGCCTAGGACATACTAGCAGTAGATTCACAGCTCTGTAAAGAACCCAACAAACTATGCCTAAAGGGAAATTCTTGAGCACCTCATGAACTGAAGAAAAGGCTATCCAGAAACCAGGTGTTGTGAGTTTCCTCTTCAATTTTGTGTTGATGGAAAAGTGTAGCATAGACTGTTGCAGGTGTTCTGAACCCCTTCATCCAAAAGCTATCTAAGGCTGGCTGGTTAAATTGATAACCATTGGACAATCTTGGTAGAGAACACATCAGAATCGAGGTTCCAGCAGTAATCCTAGAAAAGACACCCTCAAGTCCTTCAGGGGGTTCTAAGAGGATTTAGTAGCCATTTTAGGGTATGTGACTCATCATTGCAAGAAGTTGGAATATTTCCCTACAGAAGCATGTGCTTCATTAATCAAGATGAACTCTTTTCTTTCTTTTATTTTTATTTTTGGAGGGCAGTTGGGGTTAAGTGACTTGCCCAAGGTCACACACCTAGTATTTTGTGTTAGGTGTCTGAGGCCAGATTTGAACTCAGGTACTCCTGACTCCAGGGCTGGTTCTCTATTCACTGCACCACCTAGCCACCCCAATGAACTCGTTTCTAATGGTAGAATCTAAGTTTGCTTAGCCAAAAAGAAAAGAAAGATGCAGAAACTAGAGACCCAGACTTCTAGGTGCCCTTAAAACTATAGTGTGTAGGTGATTGTCTATTTCATATTCAGGTAAGTTTGACCTAGATTGTCAGCATGAGGTTAAGAGGCTAGTCACCCTGGGATCAGTGAAAGTGGAGTCAAAATACCACAGAAAACATTTGGCATTTTCCTTAGGCTCCTCCAGAGCTCCTGAGCTCTTTCTGGGCCAAAGCACAGTAGGGTATTACCTGGCTGAGTTCTCTCCTACTTTGATCAATATGACATAATTCAAGATGTCACCAGTCTTCAAAAGTTCTTTTCCTTTTCTCCAGAAGCTCCACATGATCTGATATGATCAGTGGGTTTGTCTGATTTAGTGACTTGGTAAAGTCCAAAACTACCTAAATCAACCATTAAGTCCTGCAACAGCAGTACTCACACAGTTCCAGCTCCTATATAGAAAATGCTTTCCTAGGAGCAAACATAAAGTAGGTGTTTCACCCTCATTTGGTAGATGAGGAAGCTAGGGGTTCAAAGAAGTGGTGATTGGCCTCCATCATAAAACTATTAGGAAGTCTTTGAAACATGGCTATGACCTAGGTCTTCTGAATCCATTTTCAAATTTCTTTCATTTATGATATACTTCTCTCTTCAAGGCATGCTTCCTTCAAACAGTGAGCCCCCATAGGTGTTCAAGTCAAGAGTTCCCAGGGCAGGCTTTTTGTGAAAAGATCCATGCAGCTGATCCAGCATACAGCTAAGAATCAGAGTTGCACAATGGGAAGAACACTGGTCTTCTAGAATCAGAGAACCAGGTTTTGAATCCTGGCTCTGCTATTCATTACCTATATGACCTTGGCCAAGTTATACAATCTTGGCCAAATCTCACTGGGTTTCTTCATCTATAAAAGAAGAGCATTGTATTAGGTCCCCTGTGTAGATCCCTTCCAGGTCTAAATCCATGCTTCTAGGTTCTCACCTAGGTACCTCCATCTCTTGAATTACAAGAGATAAAATCAAATCTGGATTGCTTCAACATCCTCGGGATGTCTCTTTCCCAAGCGTCCTACGAACAAAAAGTTTTTTATTATGTATGCCAAAAGAGACTTTAGTTTCTTTCAAAGCACCCTTCAAGATACCACTTTGAGTTGTTACTGTTCTCTCCTTCTTGAAATTACTTTGTACTGGGGCTTTGTCTTTCATTATCTTCTCTCCCCTCCCCCCTTCCCCAATGTGAGGTGAGATATGGACAAGGGAAAGGGAATCAGGGAAGGGAGGAAAGGGGAAATGGAAAAGCAAAAGAAAGGTCATTGAGTCCTCTGTGTGTGTGTGTCTGTCTGTCTCTGTCTCTCTATCTCTCTTTCCCTCCCTCTCTGTTTCTCTCTCTGTATGTCTCTCTCTGTGTCTCTGTCTTTCTCTCTGTCTCTCTCTGTTTCTCTCTCTCTGTCTCTGTCTCTCTATCTCTCTGTCTCTGTCTCTCTTTCCCTCCCTCTCTTCCTCTCTCTCTCTGTGTCTCTCTCTGTCTCTGTCTCTGTGTCTCTGTGTCTCTGTCTCTCTCTCTGTCTCCGTCTCTCTCTGTTTCTCTCTCTCTGTCTCTTTCTCTCTCTGTTTCTCTCTCTCTGTCTCTCTCTCTCTGTCTCTGTCTCTGTCTCTCTCTGTTTCTCTGTCTCTCTGTCTCTCTGTCTGTCTCTCTCTTTATCTCTCTGTCTCTCTCTCTCTCTGTCTCTTTCTCATGCAAAGAAAAGAAGAAAGAAGCAAAAACAAATAGGACAGATTTGAAAGCTACAGGTTAAACATTACATCAGTGTTAAAAAGAAAAGCAAGCTGTACATAATGGAGATCTGCACCTTCATGTATAATCCTCTTTCCTTTCTACTATGTATATGGAAATCCCCATTTCATTTGGTGCTTAAGTTCAGAATAAAAATGAAATTTAAAAAGAAATTCCTTTGCATTACTTTATAAGGATTTATTTGTCCACGTGTAGTATACCCCTTCTTCCCCCTCAGTAGAATGTTAGCCACATGAGGGCAAGGATTACGTTCTCTTTGTGTTTGTATCCCCAGGCCCTAAGACAGGACTTTACACATACAATACTTAATGCTGAATTATGTTTAAAAGTATTTAATATCTTTTGGGTGAATTAGTAAGGCAGAAAATGCACTGGACCTGGTTAGCTATGCTGCCAAATATTTGCAGGACCTCAGTTTCCTAGTCTGTTAGGTTAAATGGGTACTAGATAGCTTCTAAATTCTTCTTATTCTTATTCTTATTCTTCTACTTCTTATTCTTCTTCCTCTTCCTCTTCACTTAACAATATTTCAAATTCCTATGAAATTACTATTGCAAACCCTCTTGGGATGCTACCAAGCACTTCATATCCCCTACATCTCAGCTTTCCCATGCACAGGCCAGGCAGGGGAGGTTACCTAGGTTAACAAGAGATGATTTATGTAGTACTTTGAGAGCATTGGATGAAAGATGTTCCAGAGTCTGCCATATATCATTACTTTAGGGGGAGAAGAGGCTGCAGTGAATAAAAGCTAATGGTAGTTGTTCTTTTCCCCTCACCTCTGTGTTCTGGGGATATATATATATTTTCTTCTTTTGGAGTATTGTCCTTCTGATGCAGTAGAAGAAAGTTACACCTCCACCCTGAAAATCAGAGCAAAGTAGTAGAAAAACCAAAGTAATTAACACTAAGCTTTTCCATTAGTTCTTAGGTGTCCAGTCTTCAAAAAGGCAAGAGCTGAAGTCCTAGGCAATGGTGCTGCATAGGTTTGATAGATATGCAACACTTTCACCAAGATTCTTTCAGTTCAAAGTATTTATCACGTGCCTACTACATCATAGGAGGCAGCATAGCATGATGGATGAGGGTGATGACCTTCAGAAAGACCCAAGTTCAAATCTCACCCACTTCTGTATAGTTCTTTATAAACTGCTTCAGAGGATAATATTGGAGTGGTAACTAGAGGCTAGATAGTAGAATATGTTGAATACCAGTCCAAGGAGATTGAACCTTATCCTATAACAATGAGGATTTGGTGAATGTTTTTGATTAAGGAAACCACAAATTACAAAGCAGACTTTAGGATGATGGGACAGCTTAATTGAATGGAAAGAGCACTAGTTGAGGAGCCAAAGGACCTGAGTTCCAATCCTTCCTCTAACATCTCCTTTGTGACCTTGAGTAAGTCATTTAGTCTCTTGAGGTTTCTGCTTCCTTTCTTATAATATGACAGGGTTGGAGTAGATAGCCTCAGAGGCCCCCTCCAGCTTTAAATCTAGGAGGGTTTGTCAAGAACAAGAGGTACGAGGTGATGGATTGAAAATCGAGATGAAGGAGAGGAATGAGCCCAAAGATGTTCCCAAGGCTCTGAGCCTAGGTGCCCAGCTTGCTGCTGGGCAGAGAGAAATTGGAATCTCCTTACAGGGGGCTAACCCACAGTGCTCCCTCTTTTCTGCCATGATACAGTATGTATATTTCCATTGCAGGGATAACCCATTCCTCTATTATATGAGGATTGTTAGTAGCAAGCATAAAACCTTTTTAGGGCTATGCAAGGGACTCTAACTAGAAATAATGGGATGAAATTAAATGAAGGGAACTTAGGCTTTGTGAAAATGCCATAATATTAAACTCTGTTGGGGATTAATATTCAGTATCTCAAAGGAAAAAAGGGATGCCCCATCCATTCAATGACCTAAAGCTTGTTTGAGAATAGTACCAGAGGAGGTGTGCCGAGCTGGCTATGGGCAGATGGTTTTGCTGGTCCTTTCCATCCTCCAAGTCTGAGGATCTGTAGCTAAAACCTTAGGTCTCTAATCCAATAAGGATCATTTGTGCACCACTGGCAATGTTAGCTAACATCTTCTGCCAAGCTGTCACAGTTATTCTTCTTCAGTAATGATACCTTATGCAGTGCTTTACGCTTTTTGAAGGGCTTTTATGTACAATATCCCATCTGATCCTCACAATGGCTCTATAAGCTAGATTGGACAGGTATAATTTATGCTCACTTTACAGATGAAGAAACTTGGGCCCACAGAGGTTAAACACCTTGTTTAAATCAAAATCATAGGTACTAATCTCAAACTGGGATCAGAACCCAGATTTCCTAGCGTTTCCTCCAGCACCATTTGCCTTATTTTCTCTTGCTTCCTATCTGACATAATAGATACTTATTAAATACTTACTATGTGCAGGGGGTCATCTTAGGCACTGAAGATATGAACACATAATAAAAATCATCTCCTTTAAATCACCTCCTTTGCCTTTTAAAAACTCCCAACTTGATATTTTAAAAAATGCTCAAAATCACTTATTGATTAGAGAAATGCAAGTCAAAACAGCCCTGAGGTACTACATCTCACTGGACAGATTGATTAAGATGACAAAACAGGAAAATGATAAATGCTGGAGAGGATGTGGAAAATATTGGGACACTAATGCATTGTTGGTGGAGTAGTAAACTGATCCAACCACTCTGGAGAGCAAACTGGAACTATGCACCAAGAGCTATAAAAATGTGCATACCCTCTGACCCAGCAATACCACTTCTAGGGATACATCCCAAAGAGATTATACAAATGGGAAAAGGATCTGTATGTACAACAATATTTATAGTAGTTCTTTTTGTGGTGGCAAAGAACTGCAAGTCAAGGGGATGCCCATCAATTGGGGACCTTTAAAGACCTTTTAAACCTTTAAAGACCCTTACTTAAACATTAGGAATGTAAACATTCAGGTTGCAAAGAAGGATTATAACCAATGGAATGAACAATGAGAAAGAAGTAACAAAACAAAACAAAAAAAAGAGACAGAACAAGTAGTTTTCTTCAATCTACATTCAGTCTCTGTAGTTCTTTCTCTGGATGTGGATATCCTTTCCCTTTCCATCATGAGTTTTTTGTAGTTGTCTTCTAACCTTGCATTGCTGAGAGGAGCCCAGTCTATCAAAGTTAGTCACCACACATATGCTGTGTCTGTAATAGTGTATAAAGTCCTCCTGGTTCTGCTCTCCTCACTCAGAATCAGTTTATATAAGTCTCTCCAGGTTATTTTGAGGTCCATCTGCTCCTCATTTCTCATAACACAATAGTATTCCATTACATTCATATGCCACAACTTGTTTGGCCATTCCCCAATTGATGGGCATCCCCTTGACTTCCAGTTCTTTGCCACCACAAAAAGAACTACTATAAATATTGTTGTATATACAGGTCCCTTTCCCATTTGTATAATCTCTTTGGGATGCATCCCTAAAAGTGGTATTGCTGGGTCAGAGGGTACGCACATTTTTATAGCTCTTGGTGCATAGTTTCAGAGTGCTCTCCAGAATGGTTGGATCATTTCACAACTCCACCAACAATGCTTTAGGATCCCAATTTTTCCACATCCTCTCCAGCATTTATTATTTTCCATTTTTGTCATCTTAAACAATCTGTCCAGTGAGATGTGGCACCCCAGGGCTGTTTTGATTTGCCTTTCTCTAATCAATAAGTGATTTAGAGCATTTTTTATATCAAGTTGGGCTTTTTTTAAGGCAAAGATAAGAAGAGAACACATTATAGGTACTAGTGACAACCTTGTGTAAGGGCACAGGAAACAGATAGTGGGACAGTTTGGCTAGAATCTAGAAACAACAAAAGGAGTGACCTGTGATAAGATGAAAAAGGTTAGCTGGAAGAGACTTAGGGGCTTTAAATGCCATACTAAAGAATTTGTTTATCCCATAGGCAATAGGGAGCCATTGACCTTTTTTAAGGAGAGAAGTAATTTTATCAAATTGGGGGGAGCATTATTTTAGCAGCTGTCAAGAGATTGCATTGGAGAGAGGAGAATTTAGAAGCCAAGAATTCAATTAAGAAACTATTAAAGTAATCCTGAAGATAGAAAGAAAGGCAAAACAGGAAGTAATGCGGGTGTAAACTAGGCTGGCGACCTGTAGTTGTTTTTGTTGTTGTTGCTGTTATTGTTGAGTCCATAAAAAGGACCAATATCAACAGGCTGGTGATATCTTGATTTGTAAGTGAATTGGATGTAAGTGAGGCAGGGCTGTGCAAAGTCATCAGCCTCACTATCTCCTCTGAAGTCAGTCCAGTGGCAAGACATAGGTCACAATGAAATGAGTAGACAGAAAGGGACAGATGTGAGAGGTGTAGAGACAGAAATGACAAGAGTTGGTAACTGATTAAATAGATGAAGTAGGGGAAAGAGAAGAGCTGAGGATGCCTCAGTTGTGAATGTAGGACACTGGAAGCATGATGCGTATGTAGCCAACAGAAATAGGAAGGTGTGGAGGAGGGATGGTTTTATCAGGGGAAGTTAATGTTATCAAGTAGCAAATATTGATCTTCACATCACTACTTAGTCCTCACAATCAGTAGTAGCAGAGGGATTTCTTCCCTGGCGTCAAAAAAATGGCCCATTTCAAAGAGTCATCAGCTACCTTTCTTCTCACACTGGTATCTGACGAGATGGCTGCTGATGAAGAGGGCATTTAGATAAAAGGTAATAAGAAGGTATCTAGGAAGTCTCCAAAAGTGTTATGAAGTTAACAGCCAGTGACAGTACTGGGGGAATGAGACATCTGACTGCATTACTGGGTGCTGCTTTTTTAGCTTTGATTTTTGTGTAATTTCAAGCATTTCCTCCAAGGGTATTAAATTGGTTCAGCCGTCAGCAAGCAGAAACTTTTTAAATATATACAGGGCTATCTTCTTCACCCCTTGATCAACACAAGCCAGCACCAGCTAACACCAACAGCCATTGAGTCCTCGCCATGGGAAAATTGCAATCAGGAAAAAGATCAGAATAGTAGATTTATATCCCTAGAAGAAGAGTTCAGGAAGAATCTAGCTAAAAGATTGCTCTCTATTCTCCCACCTCTGAAAATCCTGGGGCACATTCTTCATTTCTCTTCTGCTAATGCTTCACTCTAGCCTTTTCTTTATTATTTTTCTAATCCATCCCAGCTTCTCCATAGACTTGGTCATTCTTCCATAAGAAATGGTCCTTCCTGGGAAACAGTATGCCATAGAAATTAAATCAGGATGTTATTTCCCCCAAATAATGACAATAGCCGGCATGCTTTACATTTGCAAATTGAGGCTCTCACTCGAACCTCAAAACAATCCTGTGAGGTGGATACTGCAGAGATTTTTCTGCCCATTTTCCAGAAGAGGAAATTGTTTTCCTGTCTTTGGGTTTGTCCATGATCACATGGCAAATGCCAGGCAACAGAGATGTTCCAAAGCTTACAAAATTGCACCTCCCAAAATGGCCAGTGTAAAGTGTCAGTTTCCACCATTCCTTTCAACTCTGTGGAAAGGGGTGTCCCAGTGCAAAGACTACAGGAGTAAAAGAATGATTCCGCAAACTTCAGACCTTACTCGATGGAGTCATATAAAGTGAAATGTCACAAATGAATGAAGGCAAATGAGAGGGTTATTTTTATAGAGTGCAAATGCTACAGGCAATATATCCATTTTCCTTTATTTTAAGAAGGAAATGTGGACCATAATTCACATAAAATATATCTTTGTAATTGCTTCCCAACCAATTATCAAATTTCATTGAAATCTGATAAAACTGCAGATAACATGCCCATTTGGAAATTTCCATCAAACCATAATTTTATTTCAAGATGGTTGACTCACAAATTAAACTTTAGTATTGTATCTAACTTGGAAGATGAGTAATCTAATTTGATCAGGCTCTGAAATTTCCCTCTGGCAGCAAACTCCTGTCCTTCTACCTCTCCCATGCCCTCTGACCTCCTGGATTCCTGTTCATCTTCATTTTAATCTCTAGTCTCTCAATACATTACCTATTCTCCTATTACACCTGTTCTGACTTCCTTTATCCCACTGTATGTTCTTAATATTATGGTCAGAATTTTAATAATACTTTTTCCTCAAGCAATGGGGAGCCACAGAAACTTTTTGAATAGGGTAAGGGGAACAATGTGTGACATGATCAGGCCTATTCTATATGTTAATAAGATTGCCTTGGCAGCAATGTGAAGGGAAAACCAGTTAGGAGGTTCTAATGTGCAATTTCCAAATGGCAGCAAGATGAACTGAGCAATCTCTAAAGATCCTTCCAGCTCTGACATTCCATGATTATTTATACTTTTTTCTCCATTTGATATGATACTTGAAAGAAAATGCCTTGGAGATGGAAAGAAATAGTATTTTTTTGTGCAACATTCAATGATTTTAAAAGGACCAAACTGCTTCCAAATCCTCACAATTAAAAGCACTGACTTTAATCTGATCCAGATTCTGGATGTAAGGAAGGTGAGAGTAGTGGTTGTTGTTTTGAGGGATTTTTTAAAACTTTTCACAATTTTTGGATGCACCTACTGAATGTATCCTGAACTATACCCTCATGATTTTAATTCCTTTCCTTCCCAGGCAAACAAAAGGACATACTTCATTAAATAGAAAGAATCCTGCCTGAAGTAATACTTATTCCATCTTTAGAGTCAGACCTGAGCATGAACTTGGCCAAATGACAGAGTACTCCAAAGCTAAAGGTGATGGGGCAACAACTTCATTCTTTATTGAGCTGTGGCTCTAAAAAAAAACTTCAATAAAGGCCCACTGAATAAGCACACCATGGAAGGAGTTTGGTTCTTGATGTTTTGAGTGATTAAACATCACTCAGCCTTATCTCAAAGAGCTGTGAAACAGGAATCCTTCTCAAAGCTCTCAACTAGAATTTGTCTCCCTTACCTTGGGAGTGGTAGATATTATTACATTTCTTTTTCAGAAAATTAACATTAATCAGGAAAGGGAAAGTAGGCAGATAGAGGTCAAACAAGAAATTTAGACATTATTATTTGTATTCTGAGCACCTAAAAGAGAGCCCTACCAGGTACTTTTTTTTATCAGAACTCTGATTTCTTGATGTAGGACACAACCACAAGATCTGGGTTCAGATCTTGCCTCCGAGGCTTACCATTTATATGACCTTAAACAAGTAACTTATATTCTATGGGCCTCAGTATTTTCATCTATAAAATGAGAGGATTGGCTTAGGTGGTTCTACATCTGTAATCTTTTGATCTATGTGAGAAACTTCTAGGAAAGCAGATCAATGTCTTCTCTGCAATTTGCAGTCTTATGAAATATCCTGGGACAGTGAGAGATTAGTGACCTGTCCAGCTTCACGCAGTTTGTGTCAGAGGCAGGACTTAAACTCGGATCTTTCTGGTTGCAGGTCAGATTTTCAAGCCACTAATTTAAGCAGCTTCTCATCCTGTACATATTAGGAGTTTAATAAATGTTTATTTAAATTAGACAGTATATGGTTGGAATATTACTATGGTATAGGGAATGATGAGCTGGTGGACTTAGAGAAATATAGAAAGACTTGGAATTTATGAAGGAAGAGGTAATTTACTTTCAGAAAAACAGAACAAGTTGAAATAAACAGGATGGTCTTGTGTGCATGAGCATATATGTATGATTAGAGAGGTATATGTCCACATATAGGTATATATGTGTGTGTGTACATATAAATAGATCCATGCTTAAATGTACCCTTCTGGGGGGTGGGGTGAAAATAAAATATAAGGTACATAGCAAAGAACAAAAGAAAACCTACAAGGAAGCAAAGATGGACAGCTTTGAACACAGTGTGGAGTACTTATCATATAAGCTGCCTTGAAATGGAAATGTATTGCTTTATATTTTGAATCCTCTTTTATGTTCTACTGTGCATGTGGCAAAGTTTTTTTATTTGCATTTTTAAGTTTCAAATAAATTAAATTTTAAAATATAATAAAGTTATCGTGTAACTTTAAAATAAGTAAATAAATGTTTATTTAATTGAATGAAACTGATTTGAAAAAAGGCCCCACAATTTTGACTTATTATTTGAATCATCAGCTAAATTTAAATGGTGAATCCTATGGAGGGGAACCATTGAAGAGGAAGCATGGTACAGAGGAAAGAGCACTGACAGTGAAGTCGGAGGACCCGAGTTCAAATTCTGCCTCTCATGATTACTACCTCTGTGACCTTAGACTAGTACCTTAATCTAACTGAGTGTCCAGGACCTCCTCTGTAAAATGAAGAGTTTGGATTGGATGACCTCTAAAATCTGTTCCATTTCTAGTGGTACAGCAAAAAGTATACTGGCTCTGGGATCAGAAGACCTGGGTTCAGATCTTGCCTCTGAGGTTTACCGTTTATATGAACTTAAACAAGTAACTTATATTCTATGGGCCTCAGTATTTTCATCTGTAAAATGAGAGGATTGACTTAGGTGGTTCTACATCTGTAATCTTTTGATCTATGTACCTATGCTCAAGTCTATGTTTTATGTTGTTTGTTGTATTTCAGATATGTCCAATTCTTTGTGACCCCATTTGGGTTTTTTGGCAGATACTAGAATGGTTTGGGCTCCTTTTACAAATCAGGAACTGAGGCAAACAGGGACTTGCCCAGGGTCACATGGCTAGTATCTGAGACCAGATTTGAACTTGGGTCTTCCTAACTCCAGGCCTGAAGCTCTAGCAACTCAGCTCAAGAAATCACATTAGATCATGCTCATAACATTCTCCTGAAAAAGATACTACTGCCTTTAGTGAGCATTTAGCGTGAAACTATAAGTTCTTGGAGGGTGGGAATCATTTGTTATTTATGTTTGCCTGTCTCCCAATGCCCAACACAACATACTTCATATAGTAGGTGCTTTATAAATGTTTGCCAACTTAAATAGGCCCAAGAATGATGAAAGTTGATGAATTGATAATGCAAAAGAATATAAAAGCTTCAACCCTGAAGTACATTACAAACCCAAACTTTCAATCCTTTCTCAGTTATCTGCAGGTGGCTATTTCATTTTGTGGAATATCTGTACTCAATCCCAGACTGATTTCCCTCTCCTTTACCACCACACCCCATCCTATATAGATGCTGTTTTCTCTGTACTCCTATGAGCAATCTAACTGGCACACATCAAAACTATAGCTCCACACATATTTGCATGGTCAGCTTCCTTAGCATAAGATGGTGGAGTTAAAGTTAGATGATAGTTCAGGAGAAAAAGATCCATACAGTTTTAAGCAATGAGTGGAAGTGACAAAGAAACAAATTTAGACTTGATGTGGGGAAAAAAAATCTTAATAATTAGAATTATCCAAATAGTAGAACAGGGTGGTTGAAGATATGATGGGTTCCTCCTCCTTGGAGATCTTCAAATAGAGATTGGATGACCATTTACAAGACATATTATAGGGCGGATTCCTTTCAGATGTGGGTTAGAGACAATATAGCTGTTTAGGTTTCTTCCAAGTTCCACGATTCCATGATTTTTCTAGCAGTCTAGAAGTGATTTGACCTGGAAATATTATAAGGATGAGAGAGAATATGTGTGTTTCTATTGTATGTATGTATGCATGCATGCATGCATGCATGCATGTATGTATGTGTGTATGTGTGTATGAGTGTGTGTATACATAGGCTTATGGTAAAGAGGAAAAAATACTGGGTTGGGAGTCTGAAGACTTGCATTTTAGGCTCAGATATACCAAAAATTAACTTGAAACTTTGGACTAGTCATTTCATCTTGTGGGGTTTAATTTATTCACCTATAAAATGGGAATTTTAAGAGAGATATTTTAACTATATTCATTCCAAAACAAATTTACAAAATACCTACTATTATAAAGCATTATGTTTGGTATGAAGTATAGAAAGACAAAATAAAATTAATTCTTTCCCTTAAAAAGCTTACAAACCAAGGGGATATAATATATCATTTTCCCATTCAACTAGTTCTTTAACTAGCTGAAAGTGCTGTTCTCAACTCCTTGTTCAGCTCCCATTAAGAAGTTTTGCATGTGGAACACTGGAACTATGTCCTCCAGTATGGGGTAGGGTTTGAAGGAACAAGGTAAGTCAGAGGAGCTTCTCATGCTAGCCTGCCATATGGTAGATTCCTATTTAAACTAATCCTTCTTATTAACTAGGTGCTAAGATTTGATGCTTTTAATGCCAATGAAGGACTAAAAGTGCAATCACAGCCCCCCAAATCTGATAAAGAACTGTACATCCTGGGGCAAAATCCCAGTTAACTCTACCCTAGTTTTAGCCCTATCTCCAAAGCTAACCAGTTGCCAAGTTTAGCTGACTGAACATCTGCAATATCTCCCAAAGCCCTCCTCTTCTCCCTACTTTTAGGGTTACCACTCTAGAGTAGCCACTCTTTACTTACTGCCTAAGTTATTATAATAGAAGCTAGGTTGCACAGTCAATAGGGTGCTGACCTGGAGGCAGAAGACTTGAGTTCAAATGCAGCCCCACCCACTCACTCACTGTGTGACCCTAGACAAGTCATTTAACCTCTCTGCCTTAGTTTCACTAAAATAAGGATAATAATAGCAACTACCTCCTACATTTGTTTTGGGGATAAGATGAAATAATATCTGTAAAACACTTTGCAAGCCATAAATCTTTATTATTAATCTCTTCTTGGTTAGTTTTTCTGCTTCCAGTCCCCTCCAAAGTGCATCCTTCCCACAGATCCACAGTTATGATCATGTCACTTTCCTCCTGAAAAACCTTCAGGCATTTCTCAGTCTCTAATATAAAATATAAAACTTCTCAACTGGGCATATAAGACCTTCCATAATATGGTTCCAACATTTGTTTCCAGCCTGATTTTCTATTAGCCCTTATAGCTCCACTTCATTCATTTTATGTTTTGGCTAAACCAGAATATAGGTACTAGTTATCCCCTGACCTTGCCAGTCCCATTTTCTGCCTGTCTGCCATCTCCCAAGTCTGAAATTCATTCCCTTCTCCTCTCCACCCTGAAGAATCCTTATCCTCCTTAAAGGTTCATTTCATGTACCACCTCTTCCATGAAGCCCCTCCTAATTCCCCCAGTACTGTGCATTGGTAGCATGGAGTTAGGTGACTATGATAGTTTAGGGAGTAACAATAAAGGAAAAGAGATTCCGCCTTAGCAAATAGCAACTCTGAAGACAGGAATTAGTGGAGCAAGAGGTAGGAGTTTCCGAGACAAGTCAGTTTATCTGGGTCCCCACCCTAAGGGTCCTGTGATGATATAGAGCAGATTGTATAGTAGGACTATGACACTGGTTTCTATTGCGTGTTCTCTCTGTGGACATAAAGGATCTTAACTAGAGAAGGTGGGGAGTTTATTCTGGATGGTTGAGTTAGCAAATACTTAATTATTGAGTCCCCAGGGGCCAAATTGAATTCATTCACAATGCCAGTTCTATGGCCTTCTTGGACTGGAGAGGGAGGTTGGACCAGCCATGGAGTCCTTGCAAATATTCATGGCAGTTCATGGGACTGGGAGGTAAAGGCATCTTTTGATCCTACGCTATGTTTACAGATCCTTTTTCCCCCTTCAGTGGGAGATGATGCTCAGCGCTAGAGTCTTATGTGAATGGAGAGTAGAACAACAGCAGAATCTTCTGGTTTTATAAACATATATTAATGGTAGCCTGCAGGGTTGGACAGTGATTGCTCACTTTGATGACTTGTTCTAACAGCCATCATTCTAAGATCTTCCATATGAAACAAATCCATTTTCAATAGGTCACTTTAGGTGAATATATGCTAAATATGTATTCAGGAGAGCAAATCACGTAAAGATATTTAATCTGGAATTCATATGATTTTCACCAGGTCTCTACAAAAATTTTTCAAGGGAAACACCAAAACCAATGACTTCCTAAGTGTTTGCAGGTTTGTGCCATGTAGAAATGTTGTTCCTCCTAAAATACAAATTAACCATTCTGATCATCACTAAACTAGGAAAGGTGGTTTTGTAGTACAAATAGTATAAGTAGTACACCTTTTATACCCTACTAGCTCTTAAGATGAGAGTAGATGAAAAAAAACATGGGGGAGAGGGGGAAAAGTAAAGGGAATTTCTAAGTGATTGTTACAATATGCAGCCATGGATGAAGAAAATGAAAGGAGACCCATAGGTGATTGTGATGACCTGAATGAAAATAAGTGTCATCAAATGGTGAGTGAGAAGCAGAAAAAGCTGGGACATGTCTTATGGCCAAATCTAGGAAGAAAGAAAGGAAACAGAGGTAAGGAAGCTCTTAGGACGACCAGGCAAGAGTAAAGAAAAGCAGGGTGCTGGGGCGGCTAGGTGACACAGTGAATAGTGTACCAGCCCTGGAGTCAGGAGGACCTGAGTTCAAATCTGGCCTCAGACATTTAACACTTACTAGCCACGTGAACTTTGGTAAGTCACTTAACCCCAAATGCCCTCTCCTTTCACCCTCCAAAAAGCAAAATAAAAAAGAAGAAAGAAAGAAAAGAAGAAAAAGAAAGGCAGGGTGTTGCAGGTTCAAGGTGTTGCACAAATCTTAAATAAAGGATTCAAATCCAGGTCCTGCCACTTAGCACTTGTGTGAGTGGTCTCATTTTGACCATATATTAGAAAAAATGAGGAAACTAAATGAGATGACCCTTAAATATGTGAAACCATGACATGATCTTAATTTTGATGATAAAAGGTTTAGGAAATTGATGATTGATGCCATTTTCTCTATAAAAAAATGTCATGGAAGTTGTCCTTCATTTTCAAGGAGGATCAATGACATCACTCAGTTATATCTTGACTCATTCTTGAATTGAATTTAAGTGAGGCAGAGTTGAATGAAGTCATCAGCCTCACTCTCTCTTCCAGAGTCATCTAAGTTCACTGGCAAGACAAGTCAGGATAATTGGCAATGGCCCAGGATACGCTAGATGACCTTGGTGTCTTCAATGTCTGGCCAGGTTCTAAGTGCTCCACAGTACCTGCTTCAGTTGCCTTTGACTGTTGGAATAAAATGTTCTCATATGCCCATTCCACTGGGGGAAGTATTCCCATGCTTGGGGTAGATGTACCCTAACTCACCAATGGGATTTTGAGGCCTGTTGTGTACCCTCAATCTGGTTTGGACCATCTGCCAAAATGGTTTTACCAGGGTGTGGCCTCTGCACGTGCTACTGCTTCTTGGAGTCACAGATGAGAGTTGAGTGCCAGGTGGACACCAAAGGTGGATGAGTAGCCCTGAAAAGAGCTCAGTGAGTCCTCACAGTAGAAATACTAGTCTTCCCTGAATACCTCCATACATACACCCTCATATTGACATTATAACAGGATCCCAGAGTGTGAAAGGGCTACAAGCCATCTTAGGAAGTTCTCTAAATCACATGACAACTCCTAAGCCACAAGTTTAATCACGTTACTCCACTGCTCAAAACCCTCCAATATCTCCCTATGGTCTCTCAGACAAAACACCAACACTTTAGCCTAGCATTTAGAATCTTCCACCATCTGATCTTAATCTACATTTTCAGACATTTCCTATTACTCAAATACTCCATATTCCAGCCAAACTATAATACTAACTCTTCTCTAAACTCAAAATTTTCCATTCTCTCTATACTGTATTTTCACAAACTTGTCCTCTGTCCCTAGAAAGTATTTCATATGCCCTTCCACCTCTTAGAACTCTTAGTTCCCATCCAATTTCAGCCCAGGTGTCACCTCTAGAAAAACATTAGCCCCCTCTTTAGCATTCTTTCTACTCCCAAAACTTAATCTTGTATCAATCTACTTGTATAAATTATATTTAAGCATAAAGTAAACTCACTGAGAGCAGAAATTGTCTAGCTTGTTTCTTTGTATATCCACATCCCATAGGATGGTATCTTACACGTGGTAAATACTTAATTTTTATAGATTGAACAGAATTGAGTTGAAATCTAATCCAAACCTCTTGTTTTTCAGATGAGTCAATTACAGACTTGTAATATTTGGATTTTTCCATCACAAGCATTCAAAACATTTTGAATGTTGTATGACTCACCCTATGAGTTTTATGAACTCTAGCCTAGTCCTGTGCCTCTGGCAAGTTAGCACTGAAGCCCATATCAGAGTTCCCCATGTATTTACCCTTTAAGATCTCTGAGAAAAGGCAGTCCACTGAACTTTTTTTTTATTCAATGGGCTGTTCCAGTGTTTACCAACCCTCTCAAGGAAATCTTTCTTTTTTTCTTTGTTATGTCTATTCTAAATCCTTCTTTTCTTCCTGTGCTACCTTCTACAGAAATGAAATACATTTGACTACAAAACACTTCCTATACTTAAAACTAGTTATTAGCTAAGCTTCCTCTTCTCTGGCATAATTCTTTAACCTTTCTACAGAGAACTTATTTTCCATTTTTCCATTATTTTTCATTCCTATTCTTGGATGCCCTCTTCAATATCTCCACATTTCTTTAAATGCAGTAGCTAAAACTGGATGTAGTGGCATAATAGAGATGTGAGCCATATTAAGTCTCATAGACAAATCACTCACCAGTGTTTTCATATCTCATAGCTTAGTGTAGGAGTGAGCAGTGAACCAGGAGTCAGGAGCCCTGGATTCTGATCCAACCTCCCCGATTAACCGTGTAAGTTTAGGCAAGTTATTGTGTGGTCTTCATTTTCTTTAGCTATCAAAGGGAGCTAAGATAACTGCCCAGATGATGGCATGTATTTTGATGGAAAACTACAGAGCTGGTCCATTTAGTAGGTATATTTGGAACTGATCACACAGATGGACAAGGAACTTGACCCAGAACTGAACAAGGAGAAGAGGTCAGGAAGGATGGATTACCTTCAGGAACTGTGATCTAGTGATCCCAGGCTTGTTCACACAATAGATAGAGGACTGGGGCTGGAGTCAGGAAGATCTGAGTTCAGATCAGGCAAATCACATGACTTCTGTTTGCCTCAGTTTCCTCAACTATATGAATTTGAGTAACAACCAAACAATTTTCAGGGTTGTTGTAAAGTACTTAGCACAAAACCAAAGGCCTATGGTAATGGACAAATGGGATAGGTACCAGGAACAGCTCACAATCTGAATCACCAAAGGGAACTTTCAAAGTAAAGAGATCACAGACGAATATTTGAGCCGTCTTCATTATAACCTTCATTGGTTGTAAGGATACTTGAGTACTTAATATTGTGAAGGTAAATTAAGTAGTAAATGGGAAGTATAAACACATGATATAAAGATATAATATAAATATATAATACCCCTACTAATAAATTTCTACTAATAAAACTCTTACTAATAAATAAAGGATCTGCTTTTTTTCATTTCTGTGAATCCTCTCTCCACAAATATAGACTTCAACTCCTCTTCGTAGGCAGTCTCTGAGCTAATATGAACAGAAAACTTCATCACCTGGTCACTGAGTCTCTGATAATGACACTCTCTGCCCTGGAACTATCATTGGTCAATACTGCCATTGCTACTAGGAAGGGTTGGTCAGTATACGTGCATCCCTATAATTTTCCAAACCAAAGTTCCCCTCCCCAGTCAGTAGATGAGCTGTCTCCTCCTGTTACAAGGTAAGCTGCTCAAGGGAAGGAATAGTCTCTGCTTCTTTATTTATATTTTCAGCACTTAGTGCAGTGATCAGAACATAGTAATTGATTAACAAATACTTTTCAATTACTCACAGACAGGGAAAGGGAAAGGAAATAAGCTTTTTATAAAGCACCTATTATGTATCAGGCACTATGCCTGGTATAAATAAATTTATTTATATTTTAATATAAGATTTTAATAATTTAATAAATAAACTATAAATATTATTTTATTTAATCCTCACAACAGCCCTGCAAATCAGGTGCTGTTATTACTTGAATTTTTATAGCTGAAAAAACTGAGGCAAACAAAACTTAAGTGATTTTCCTGGAGTCACATGGCTAGTAAGAGGCCTATTTTGAACTCAGATCTTCTCTATCTTCTTTGCTCTTTCTACTGAGTGACCAAGAAGGTTAAGCGCTTCCTATGTGCCAGGCACTGTGATAGACACAGGAGACATAAATAGAAGCAAGACAATCCCTTCCCTCAGGGGCTTTCTAAAGCACATGCAGTTTCAAAAGTCCTTTCACATAAATCATTTCATTTGATCCAAATAGGACAGGAATTAGTATCCCCATTTTGTAGATGGAGAAACTGAGGATCAGAGTGGTAAAGTGATTTGCCAAAAGTCACAGATCTATCAAGTGGGAGAGAGAATCTTCTTGCCCTATGCCCAGTGCTTTTTCTACTCTCCTGTCCCCAAATATCACCTCCTCCTGCTAAATGACTTCCATGATGCCATAAATTCCTTTCTTTTCTCTCTGGATGAGTCTTTATATCAAAAGGAAAAAACCTTGGGAATGATAATTCCTTAAGTCTTAGGAAACAGGAGAAAGGGTTCTGATACAGAAAAAAGTCAAAAGCAAGCCCTAGAATGTTACCCAGTATGACCCTCCAATGAGATCTACATAACAAAGGAGAACTGGGAAAAAAAAACCCAAAAGGTAGGGTTGACATCCATGCAGAAGGTTCATTTTTTCCAGTTAGGTTCTACATTTCTCACTGACCATCAAGACCAATCATGTCATCCCACCACCTACTCAATAATCTTCAGTGGCTCCCTATTATCTCTAGAATCAAACATTAGTGCCTCTGTTTGACACTTAAAACTCAGCACAACTTAGAAGCCAACTCATTTTTTAAAAACTTTTCTTTCCAGTATTCTTATCCATTACTATTCTCTACATATTTTACAATCCTAATTCACACATGGAGCACCAATTACTATCTCTGTGCCTTTGTATAAGCTCTTCCCTATGCATGGAATGGTCTCTCTCCCCTTACCTCATTATTACCTCTGTTACAGCTCTTACATAAGCCAGCCAAAGCCAAGGACCCTGTGGTATCTGCCAACCCCTACATGGAACTCTCAGGGCATATGGCTGTCACTCACTCCTTAGTTCACCTCTTTTGTGATGGTTTCAGCTTCTTTCATCAGTCTAGAGGTATGCCTACATTTTCCAGTCCAAAATCTTATATTTTATATGACACCCTTCCATTCCCCTAGCCACTCTCATTGTCTTTTACCTGCCCATCAGATGAAATTCAGTTTTACAGTGATAGCAACATTCCAAAGTGCTTTTATGATGCCCTGAAGGCTATTTATGGGCCAAAGACCTATGGTGCATCTCAACTACTCGGTGCTGATGGAACGACATTGATTAGTGATAAGGACATGATCCTGGAGAGATGGGCTGAACACTTCCATAGTATTCTCAACAGACTGTCATCAATCAATACTGAAGCCATTGACCATTTACCTCAGGTTGAAATCAATTCCTCTCTATCCAAATTTCAAATTGAAGAAGAGGTTTTGAGAGCCATTTGGCTCTTCTTGTGTGGCAAAAGTACCTGGAGAAGTTCATCAGTATTGTATGTCAATTCCGTGATGGCATGTTTGCCAAGGTTCTGGATAATGGATGGTGCTCTCACACTTTCCCAGTCACCAATGTAGTGAAGCAAGTCTGTGTGCTTGCTCCTAAGCTTTTTATCATGATGTTTTCAGCAATGCTGTCAGGTGCGTTCAATGAGGACAAACATGACATCAATATCAGCTATCCCACTCATAGTAAAAGATTACTGATTGAAAAGCCTACAAGCCAAGACCAAAGTA
Source organism: Pseudocheirus occidentalis (assembly GCA_028646575.1). Classification (NCBI taxonomy): domain Eukaryota; kingdom Metazoa; phylum Chordata; class Mammalia; order Diprotodontia; family Pseudocheiridae; genus Pseudocheirus; species Pseudocheirus occidentalis. The sequence continues at coordinate 118,123,744 of CM053599.1, read as the reverse complement.
GGAGAGCTGGTACATGATTTTTTGTCCACAGATGATTGTGCACTCAATGCAGCCTCTGAAGCTGAGACCCAACAAAGTATGGATCAATTCTCTGCGGTTTGTGCTAATTTTGACCTAACAACTGACATCAAGAAAACATAGGTGCTCCATCAGCCAGCATCACGCCATCCATACATGGGATCATCAGTTACAGCAAATGGAGAAGTTCTGAATTTTGTGGATAAGTTTACTTACCTTGGTAGTATACTTTCGAGGGATGCACACTTTTGTAATAAGATTGAGGTACTTATTACCAGAGCTAGCTTATTAGCAGAGGATCCAAATGAAAGCATAGGAGAAAAGAGATATTAGACTGATTACTAAACTGAAGGTCTACACAGCTGTTGTGCTGATCTCATTGTTGTATGCCTGTGAAACCTAGACAGTATAACAGAGCCATGCCAGGAAACTGAATTGCTTCCATTTGAATTGTCTTAGAAAGATTCTGAAGATCACCAGGCAGGATAAGGTACTAGACGATGAGATCCTTTCTTGAGCTAAACTGCCAGGCATTCACACTCTTCTGAAGAAAGTGCAACTCTATTGGGTTGGCCACATTGTTCAAATCCCAAGCATATGTTTGCCTAAAAGAATATTTTACAGAGAATTCATGCAAGGAAGGTGCTCACATGGCAATCAAAAGAAGTTATACAAGGGCAATCTAAAGGTCTCTCTGAAGAACTTTGGAACTGATTGTGTGACACGCGAGAGGCTGGCAAAGGATCACTCAGCATGGTGTGCCCACATCAAAGAAGGTGCTGTGCTCTATGAACAAAGTAGAATGAAAGTAACTAAAAGTAAGTGAAATGTACAAATTTAGTGACATTGCCACAAATGTTCACATGGACTGTTTGTGCCTGACCTGTGATAGAGCCTCCCAAGCTCACATTGGTCTGATCAGTCAAGTTGGACAAACTGTAACTTGACTCCAATGTGGTGATGTCATTTTGGTCCTCTTCAAGAACAAAGGGCAACTACTACCTGCCCATGTTTCATTAACAAGGAATTTATGAATCGCTCGGTGGATAGAGTCTGGATTCAGTATGACCTGAATTCAAATCTGGCCTCAGGCATGTACTAGCTGCATGACCCTGGATAAGTCTTTGAAAGGAAAAAACTTTTCTCTGCTTTGATCTAGCAAAGAGGGAAATGGAGAAGCAAACCACTCCAGTATCTTTGCAAAGAAAACCCCATGGACAGTATTAACATTGACACCAGGGGTCATGAAGAGTTGGACACAAATGAACAACAACAACTCCCATCCCCCTGGCCATTCCCATTCGTCTTTTGCTTGCCCATGTTTCATTAAGGGTTATTTAAGAAGGCATACTACTAAAAAAGCTTTAATTATAATGATAGTAATAATACATAGCATATTAATATCCATACATCCAGGGTACATATTCCCAGTCTTTCCAGTACCTGTATCAATATCAATTCCTCCCCCTATCCCCTCCCTCCCATTTGAAATGGGCAGGCAAATTGTTCCAAGTTCTAAAGGCTTTATACATGGGTTTGGGATGGGCTGTGTTTCTGTCATCCAAGGACCTGACTAGCTAACTTCAGGTAGGCTCATAGCCAAAAGCTTGACCACCAGCTGTTTCATCCTTTTTCATCAGAAGCAGCTCACAAAGACCCTCTCCTGAGGCTCATGTGGTTCCAAAGTCTTCTAATTAGGAAAAACTCATCAAACTACTGGTTTGTGCCACTGAACCCCACTTCCACATTTATAATGGGCTTTACATCTGAGTCCATTTCTTTCACTAATGTAGGAAGATGAAGGAGAAATGTACTGAAGCACATTTGGATATGAAAAAGTGGGAATCAACTCTTTTTTTAAAAATTCTGCCAGTAGTGGACAGCTGCATTAAGGCTGCTATGATGAATAGAAACATACAGAGCTATGATGAAGTTTTGATTAACTTCTCACCCAAATAGCCTCTGGAAAGGGAGTAAAAGAAATCTTTTATTTTGAAATTTCATTCAGGCTAACACTGAGCATCGAAAAAAACAGATCATTTTGAGGACTATGTGAATAGGAGATATAAAAGTACGTGCCCAATGGCAGAGTAATGTCTCTTGTATGATGCAGGCAGAATAAGAGAGGCCCTTCCCAGCTCCGAAAATCACTGGGCCAGTCTCCCACTGGCCAAAATTTGAAGATCATAGAAACAAAAGTCATTAGAAAGATACTCAATGATGAAGTTTAATGCTGTCACTTAGACAGAAGGAATCTGGTCTTTGAAATCATCACCCTCCTCAAAACAATCTAGATGATCTCAAGAACTGACATTAATTTAGTTGTCTAATTCACAACGTGACTTCTCAACCTTCTTTAAAATACAGAGCTCAAAGAAGTTAAATGACTCATCCGAGGTCATACATTTTGTTGCCTTGTAATACTCAAATCACTTCCCAACACTTAAGCATTTACTCTTTGTGTAAAGATCTTTGCAGCTGGATATCCAATACTACATCAAGTTAAATATTGAAATTTCTATCTCTACATATACATATATATTTGCTATTCACCAATACCAAAGAGATATCACCATGGTAAGTACAGTGTGGTTGGTATGTGTGTTTGTCTACATATATACTGTATTGTATACCTATATACTGAACCTACATATACAGAAATCAGATAGAATTCTATTAAAATCTAAGTATATATATGCATATATACATACACAAACACATACATACATATCTTTGCACACACATATATTTATATTACAGCCTTAGAATTTATACACACACACACACACACACACACACACACACTTAACTAGGTTGTAATATAATTTCATCTGAATTCTTCACCTAAGCTCTAACCACTAAAACAGAATACTTGCAAAGACCCAACTTTACAAATTGCTCTTAATCATTCATTCCTGATCTCTGCATGATATTTAGAACCTTTATCCTTTTGAGAATAGATGATATGGGAGGGGGGGAGCCAAGATGGCGGCGTAGAAGTAGCAAGGTCCCGCAGCTCCCACACTGCCACCCTAAACACCCATAAAATATGAGCCCAGACAAAGTCTAGGAAAGTCTAGGAGTCTCAGACTCACAAAAATACAGAGAACACAGCTCTCACTGAAGGCAGCTCGGCAGCCGCGGGAGCCAAGCCTGGAACAGCCGGGAGCCTAGACCGCGGCCAGGCCTGGGGCAGTGGGAAGGAGCTGAGCCGAGCCCCAAAGCCAGCCTGCAGAGGTTCTACACCCTCCAGCACCCCCACATCTGCCAACCAGTGAGGAGCAAGACGGGAGAGGGGCAGCTCGCAAAACAGCAGAGCAGAGACCCCGACCCCAAAACCGCAGCCGTGGCCAGGCAAGACCTCAGGGCGGCCAGGAGGAGCAGTGGAGCCTCCCAAACAGCAGCTTGAGGCTACTTCAAAGATAATCTAAAGCACCGGCCTAAGGGGATCTTTAAATCTTCAGTTAGTGAAGATTGGTTAGTGAAAGTGAAACTTTGAAAATTAATTTGGGGGATGAATCAGTTCGGCCATTCTGCCCCCGGGGCAAAGAAGCAGTGGGGGAAGGGAACTGCTGGATCCACCAGCGGCCCCACCAGGTTGCTTCAGAGCCCCCGGCCAGCGGTCTCAGCAGGGGGGCTGAATCGATTGATCAGGGCCAAGTGCTCTTGCGTTGAGTGGCCTGGATCCAGATCATGGTCTTGGGTGGTAGTCCTGGGGTGCACTTTCAGCAAGCCAAAGCTGGGGAGGGGACTTGCAACACACCCCCTAATAGCGTCGGCAGTTGGGAAAACCCCAGTGATTTGGAACAGAGCTTCCCCCCTTGGAAGCAGTTTCACAGAGCTAAAAAAACCAACCAATTAATTGACTGGCCAACAAGAGAAAAAGGAAGCAAAATAAAAACAATAAAACTATAGAATCCTTTTTTGGGGACAAAAAGTGTCAAAGCATGGAACGGGAGGAAGAGAGCCCAGAACTCAGAACTCCCACACCAAATGCTTCCAAGACAATTGAAGAATGCCTAGAAGCTATACATCAACTGAAAAAGGACTTTGAAAACCAAATAAGAGAAGTGGAGGAAAAATTGGGAAGAGAAATGAGAATGATGCGAG
>CM053599.1:118091881-118119116 GCA_028646575.1 Pseudocheirus occidentalis | reverse complement strand
GAAGGAAGGAAGGAAGGAAGGAAGGAAGGAAGGAAAAAAACACTAGACTTGGGTATAATTCTATCCTATAATAAACTGCTTATAATTATTGGATTCCAAAAAGTGAGACATCAGACTGAATGGGTTTGCTCTGTCGTGCAGAGTCCATCAATCACTCATTTCCATTTTTCCAAGACCCGCTAGGTGAGTATCACAGAACTCTACACACAGGTTTGTGATTCTCTATCCCTCTTTACTATCACAAAAAAAAATCCCAAAAAGGTGGAAAGGAGAGGCAAAACACTGGTGGAAAGAAGAGCCTTAAAGCACAGACACAAACCAATAAAAGCTAGTAAGTTCTGTGTCAAGGCCGCCACGGAGTCTTAAACCCAGGCCCAGTGTGCTTTGATATTGCAGAAGCACATATGGTCTTCCATTAGAGGGTCTCAGAGCAGTGGGCAATGTTACCATACCATATGTGCTGATTGGAACAACGGGGCTGATTTATGTTAGTATGTGCAGGGCTTTTTCTTTGTATTTCATCTCCTTGTTATTTCAAAAGAGAAATGTACTGGTAGATTTATTCTGCCATTAGAAATGGGCTTCCTAGAGTTAGTTTGTTAGTTTGTTTAAGCTGAGAGTTTCCAGTAAGGCAAAGCAGTCTTGTACCCTATAAGGGCTTGGAGAAAGCTCGAGGTTCCTGGTGCTCCTTCCAGTGGGAGTAGTTTCTCTCCCACTTTATCATCTTCACACTATATCTGTGAGAACCTGGAAAATATCCCTTTTTTAGTTCAATAGGCATTTATTAAGCGCCCAATATATGTAAAGCATATATAGAAGTGATACCTCAGAGTGTGGACTTACAGTCAGGAAGATTATTAACTTGTTCAAATTCTGCCTTAGACTTTTTTTTTTTGCTTTTTGGAGGGGGAAGGCAGGGCAGTTGGGGTTAAGTGACTTGCTCAAGATCACCCAGCTTGAAAGAGGCCTTGCAGCAAGTGTAAGAATAAATCAGGAAAGAATAAAAGACGTGCTGTGCGTCTCTGAGGGTTCACTTTGACCCTTTATGACCCCATTTGGGGTTTTCTTGGCAAAGAAACTGTAGTGGTTTGCCTTTTCCTTCTCCAGCTCATTTTACAGATGAGGAAACCAAGGCAAACAGGAGTAAGTGACTTGCCCAGATTCACATAGCTAGTAAGTGTCTGGAGCCAGATTTGAACTCAGGAAGATGGATCTTCCTGACTCCAGGCCTGGTCCTCTAATCATTGTACCACTGAGCCATGAATGTGCCCTGTTGGCACAGTTGTACGACTCCTTCCATTTAATCACTTCAGATCAAGAATGGAGAATGTAGATGATAAGTGTGTCCCAGGTTCATCAGGTGTGACCAGCAGAAGAAAAAGGAGGCAAGGTATTAAAGGGTATCAGCCCAAACATGAAAGAAATTGGACCCTCCCTCCTTTCCTTGGAGAAGAGGGGGACGGTGTGGAATCCTGTATGTTTTATCAGATAAGATCAATAGGTTAGGTTGGATTTGCTGGACTGTTTATTTCTTCTTCTTTTTTTGGTCTATGTCATAGATAGAAAAGGCTCTCTCTGGTCAGGGGAGAATGTATTAGGAAGTGAATGTGTTGTAAACACAAAAGACATCAATGAAATGAAACAAAACAAGGACCCAGACAAGTTGATAGAGAGAGGACAAACGAACCTCAAAGGAGAAAAGCTTGTTGAGTAATGACAGCAGTGAGTCTACAAACAGCAAGGGGTGAAAGATATGCGACTCCTCAGTGCCTGGGAAGTTACAGGGCATGAGGGGAAGAACGGCTGGCCCTGGAGATGATGGCCTGGCATAAATTGTCTTCTGGAAAAACCTGTTTCTCTGAAAATCATCATAAGAATAACTCACTTTGTAGTGAAATGGGTAATGCAGTTATTACTATCTCTTCAAAAGATGAAGAAATGAAGATGGAGATGTTATATATAGGGGTAGATGAAATGAACCTCAAAAGAGGAAAATCTAATGTTACCCATGATGCATGCCTAGCAAGTATCTGAGGAAGGCTCTGAACGCAAGTCTGTCTGATTCCAAGGGCAACACTCTACCCCTTCTGCCACCCTGTTCCATCAGCCAAAAGAGGTGGCAGATCCTACTGGGTAATCTGAATCAAAGGCTCTAATAGTTTTCATCAGACCAAGAACCACAAGGGACCTTAAGGATCAATTGGTCCAATCCTTCATTTTATAGATGAGGAAATTGAGGTCAAGAAAAATTAAGTTAATTGGGCTAGAGTCATATAGGCCTGGGCTTTGACAAGCATAGAGGCTGATATTATGTAAATCTGAAGTTGTTGCATCCAAAGAATCCATTTCTTCATCAAAAAGAGAAAAATGGATTTGCTCAGTAATTCAGAGCATGTAAAATCTCTTTAAGTCCACTTTTGATCCTTTCATTTAGAAGCATGCTTGAGTGGTTTTAGGGTAGTGCTTAGACACCACTGTTTGCTCTGTCTCCTTTCTCCTTCTCCCTTTCTTACTATGGCATCTCTGATCTCTCTTTCACTTCTCCAGACTCAAACAAAAAAGTTACTAAGTCTCCCTCTACCATCCCTGTTACTATAGAGGTCAATACCATTTTCCCTCAAGCTCCAGATCTGGAAGTCATCCTGGACTCCTCACTCTCTCTCATGCCCCAATCTCACTCCACCACCATATGCAATCTGGTGCCAAGACCTGTCAATTTCAATTTTGCAAAGTCTCTCAAGATGCCCCCTCCTGTCCTCTAACACTAGGGCTCCACTCTAGGGCAGGTCCCCATCACATCACACCTGGACTATTGTATTGGTCTACTGATAGGGTCTGCCTGCCTCAGATCTCTCTTAGTCCCAATCCCTCTTCCATTCAGACACTAAAATCATTTTCCTAAAGCACAGATCCAGTGATGTTATCCCTGCCCCACCCCTACTCAATAAACTCCTGTGGCTTCCTATTGTCTCCAGGATCAAATACAAAATGCTCTGTTTGGCATTCAGAGCCCTTCATAACTTACCCCCCTCCTACCTTTTCAGTCTTCTTACACTTACACCCCAATCCACCCAGTGACACTGACCTCCAGACTGTTTTGCAAACAGGATGCCCCATCTCTTAGCTTCAGTCATTTTCTGAGCTGTCTCTGATTCCTGGGATGTTCTCCCTCCTCTGCTAAGACTACTGACCTCCCTGGCTTCCTTTAAGGCCCAACTAAAATTCCATTTTCTGCAGGAAGCCTTCCCCGTTGAAAATTCCCTATTTATCCTATGTATAGCTTGCTTTGTAAATGTTTGCATGTAGTCTCCTCCATTTGATTGTAAGCTCCCCGAGGTCAGTGACTGTCTTTTGCCTCTTTTTGTATCCCTAGCACTTAGCTGAGTACATAGTGGGTGCTTTAATAAATATTTATTTATCCATTAATTGATTAAAATTTGATGAGAGCTCCCTTGTAAACACATCAACTCATCTCCAGAGAGACTATTTATCACACACTCCATGGGGAATGGGATTCAGTGAGGGCAGAGCATAGGTGGGGAAACTCAAGATACTGTTTTCTAAACTCTTTGCTGTGTTCACCTCCCATTTGGCAACAATAGGAGGAATATGTACACAAGCTACTACAGGTAATGTTGACAGAGTTGGGGAAAGGGAAACCTAAAAATAGAAGGAAAGAGATCAAGGGGTCTCGATCACTGAAAAATTCTATGCCAAAAGTCTAGGAGTCACATAGGACAGTGCAACTATGTTAGATTTGAAATTCGACAGATTTTAAATGAATAATCAAAAAATATTTAAGAGACCACTATTTGTCATGTATTGCGCTAGGCATGGACCATGCTAGGCTAGGGATATAAAGAAACCAAAATAATTCTTGTTCTTAAAGAGCTTACACTCATCCTAAAAGAACTCTGACTTTCTATCAGATCTAAATCTTCCCTTCTTGTTTGTAAAATAAAGGTATTGGATCAGATGACTTTTCATCTATCATTTGGGGCACTAAATTTCCAATTCTAATTAGTCAGGCTTCTATGACTCTGACTTCTAGCCCATTCCTGCTATGGACATGCTACTTCCTCCCCATTTGGCCTTCAGAAAGAACCTGAAGGTAATTCCTACTAAAGTGTAAATGACTAAAAGAGATTTGGGTGGGGGATGTTGGGGGGGAGAATAGCAGGTGGGGAAATGTCTCATTTTAACAAGAATGCAAACTTCAAGCTAAAGAGCCTAGCCTTTGTTGTAGTATTTCCATCAGCACCAAACAGAGTAGGCCAGAGGGATATTTCAGAGTGAGCAACAAAGCCTTCCTCAATTATATCACAGAGTCTTTGAGGGAAGGTCCCATTGGAGCCAGCCAAGGGAAATGAGTAAGAGCAGAATAAAGGAAGTCGGAAAATAGACTAAACTGGTTGTTAGTTTGGCAACATTTTTCTCATTAACCCCAAATTTGCCCTTATAGTTTCAAAACTAGTTCCAATTAAAAATCCCCCTCTTGTGAAAAACCAAAGCCCTAGGGTACATGCATAGATGGTCTACATGAGACTTGATTTCTAACCAGATAAGTAACCCCCAAATAAGTTGACTTTATCAAGCCCTAAATCTGAAGCTGCAATAAAATCCATTATTTCAATTAGATCGTAATGGAATTGTATATGTTGTCCATTTGCCTTAAAAGAAAGTTAACGTTAACTAGGAGATTTCGGCTTGTCTTTCGGCTTGATTTTTCTTCACACGGTTTCAGTAAACAGTCTCACCATTAAGTCACTAAAATGGCTCCTTAAAGGAGACAGAAAACATTCTAAGCTCCATCCGACAGATGGGGGGAAAGAGACACAGAATGGTTAAGTCACCTATGCAAGATCACACAGCAAATCAGCAGCAGAGACAGAAAAACCACCTAACATTCCATGCACTCATTAAACCGTTACGCAAAGTGCCTTCTTGGAAGTGTTTGTTACAGAGGGGATAGGGGGTGGGGAAAAGGGGGAGGGGGGTAATGGAGAGAAAAGCATATCTTCAAACCGTTAATTTTGTAATCAAAAAGGATATACCCTGGGGAGGCTGGGTGGAGCAGTGAATAGAGCAGGGGCCCTGGAGTCAGGAGGACCCGAGTTCAACAAATCCAACCTCAGACACTTAACACAAAACTAGTGGTGTGACCTTAGGCAAGTCACTTAATCCCAAGTGCCCAACAACAAAAAAAAAAAGAACAAAAAGCATATACCCAGGTTCAAACCACAGCCTTCTCTTGCTGCTTTATAATTTAGGAAGCTCAAGATCAGAAGGAGATTCACATATACAGACATACGCATATACACATATGTGTATGTATATATAGGCATACATGCATACACATATGTATATATTATTTCTTGGCAGCTGCCTGAGCTGCCACCAATAGGACCTGATGACACATAATTAGAAAACAAATGACAGATTAGTTTAATAATATTCATTAGCAACTAATGAAACTGACAGTGTTTCCTATGGAAAGCAGCTTGAGTTGATAGTTGGTTTTAAGTAAATTCTGATTTTTGCCCTTCAACTAAATGGGTGCGGGGGAGCAGAATGGGGGAGAGAGAAAGAGAAGAAAACACAGAGGAGAGAGAGTGGGGAGGATTGGGGTAGGGACAGAAAAAAAAAAGGAAAAAAGAACAGGGGGCCATGGGGAAGAAGGGCTGGAACAGAGGGAAAAGGGGGGAGGGGGGGCAGGTAGACTTTAACTCTTTCCCTTCTAGTGATTTTTACCCACGTTTAGTTGCTGTCAATAAGTTTTCCCCTGTGCTTGGAGAAGAATTGGTGAACAGGGAAAACAATGTTTTCTTTCCTTTCTTTTTTTTCTCCCCCCAAATTATCCTAAGTAAGAATTTTAACGATATGCAGAAATCATAGCTGTCTTGCTGAATCGCTGTCGGACTGACCCCCCCTTGACAGTTCTTAAATTATTCAGCTATCAAGGGCCTGCTAAACATTAAATTAAGCATCCTCTCTCCCCTGTCCTAAACCATTAAGTTATGCAAATGCACAGATAATGGGGCATATGACAGCTGGAGGCATTAATCAAGCAGCTCTGTCTCTGGGCTGTTGTTATGTAGAAACTGCATCTGCCAACAGACAGAACCGACACAATTAGATCTCACTTAATGGAATGAGAAGAAACTACCTAGCTCTCTGCACTCCTGTTAGGTTGTAGACCTGGGAGTGAATAAGACACTTGGGAGAGCTGCCTTGCTCTTCCTCCCTCCCTCTCTCTCTCTCTTTTTAATACCTGCTCCTCCAATTGAAATGAAAAATTACCTGTAATTGTTATCATTTGCAAACAAAGCCTGTCAAAAGACAAACCCGCTGTTTACAATGGATGTTTTTGTTGTTCCCTGGTAAGATTCTTTGGGGAATTTTCTCCATTTGGTTTTTTTCCCCCTTTTAACTAATTCTCTTTTGGAGGAGGAGGAAGAAGAGGAGGAGGAGGAGGAAGAAGAGGAGGAGGAGGAGGAGTAAAGAGGGGAGAGTAGCAAACAGATCTCCCATTACAGCATCCAAATTACTGCCTTAAAGATGCAGACAGAATCAAACAGAAGGTACTTGCTGAGGCACGAGTCAGTTTACCAGTTTGACATTTGTGGCTATTCTTCTCTCAAGAACACCTAATAATTAATGACAACTAGTGCAAAACATAGCCTTGCTCTGTCATTCTACTGTCTTTCTTTAAAAAAAAAAAAACACTCAATTTGGAGAGGATTCAAATTCCAGTTTGCTACCTTGGACAAGTCACAATTTCTCTGGACCCCAGGTTCCTAACCTATAAAATCAGATGATTGATCTAGAACTAGGAATTCTTAAAGTGTGGTCTGAGGTCTCCTGGGGGTCCCTGAGACCTTTCCAGGGGATCTTGGAGGCTAAAACTATTTTCATAATAATACTAAGACATTTTAATTTCTAAGTAAATTATCAATAGCTATAGCCCACATAAATAAAAACTTCTTAGGAGGGAGGTCCTTGATCATTTTAAGAGGGTAAAGGGGTTCTAAGACCAAAAAAGTTTGAGAACCACAGAACTAAAGGATGATCTAAGAGCCTTTCCATCCCAAGACCCAATGATCTTCCCCTCCGTGTTCTATAATGAGCTTAATGAACTATATTGTTCCGTTCTTTTCCCCAAAAAGCTTCAGATACTTAATAATAATAGCTCACATTTATATAGCACATTAAGGTTTACAAAGCCCTGTGAGTTAAATAGCTGGACCCCTCAGCATTTTATGGACTCGATTTTTATTATAATAATTTGTGCCTCAATTAAACAAGTTCCTGCAGAACACCTGCTAAGACCCTGGCAGGGTTGCCCCCTGTAGGGGCTACAAAACCTCAAGGAACATCCCTGCTCTCAATGAGCAAAGCATTACAAAACAGTCTGCATGTATATTCTCCATTAAACTAGGTACTTCTAATCTTATAACTTTCATTTTACAGATTGGGAAACTGAGGCTCAGAGATCTTGAGTAACATGTCCTAATATGTTTTAGAGCCAGGATTAAAAACCACATCTCTCCTTTCTCCAAAACAGGGATCTTTCCACTCTCTTGTCTCTTTAGCTCACACATGAATCACACTTCATATGCACTGTCCAATTTGAACCTCGTGATAAACTGTGTAAAGTAGGCATTGTAGCGATTCTTCTTCTGAAGTTCAGAAGAGTTGAAGAGTTTGACTGAAAACCTCACAAGTGAGATTCAAACTTAGATCTTCCAAAAGTAAGAGTAGGACTCTATCAAGCCTACAATTTGGTCTTCAGGATTTAATATGCTCAGATTAAAAAGTATAAATGAGAGGCTGTGTGATGCAACGGAGAGAGAGAGCCAACTTTGAAACTAAAACACCTGAGTTCAAGTCTGACCTCTGACACATGTTGACTTTATGACTCCAACCAAATTATTGAACCTCTAGACAACTCTAAAGCTGTTGGTAGGAGAGGAGATGCTAACTTGCATTAACTTGCAGGTCCTTCCTCACCACAGAGTACCCTATAGCAATGAGATGACAGGAAGAGGGCTAGTCCCTCTGCCTACATGTGAGCATATCTGAGGGCCACCTCCTGTTGTCCTGATCTATGTCTGGCCACTGGACCCACATGGCTCCAGAGGAGAAAGTGAGGCTGATGACCTTGCACAGCCCTCCCTCACTCAAATCCGATTCACCTTCATGTGATAGCATCACCTCCCTCACGTCATGGTCTTCTTTGTGAATGAAAGACAAACAACAAGAACATATCTATTGAGATGGCTAAGTTGCTTTAGAATTCTGGCTGTTTTTTTCACTGTATTAAAGATATGAGTGTGTATGTATATTAGAGAGAAAGAGAGAAACAGAGACAGAAGTAGAGACAGAGAGACATAGAGAGAGACAGAGACTGAGAGATAGAGATAGAGAGATAAAGAGACAGAGACAGAGAGAGATTCATATATACATGGATATACAAATATAACTAATAGACTAGATGGAAGAGAAAACGTGTATTTTTTTATATAAAATAGCAATGAATAGAGTGCTAGGCCTGATGTCGGGAAGACCTGAGTTCGAATCTCAATTCAGATGCTTCTTAGCTGGGTGACCCTGGGCAAGTAACTTAAGCTCTGTTTGCCTCAGTTTCCTCATCTGTAAAATAACAATTATAATAGCTCCTACCTCCCAGGGTTGTTGTGAGGATCAAATGAGGTAATAATGGTAAAGTGTTTTTAACAAGGTACCTGGCGCATAGTAGGTATTATGTAAATGTTAGCTATTATTATTTTACTATTGACATTGTTACAGGCCTTATGGAATGACTATATTTAATTGAATATCTTTCCCCTTCTTTCTCACTTTCACTTCAAAACGAAAAAGAGAAATTATAATCTGATCCATAGCAATCCTTAGCAACCTTCCTTCATCTATGTGTATGACCTTAGCCCAGTCACTTGCCTCTCTGGTCCTCAGTCTCCTCCCCTGTGAAATGTGGGTGGGATGGAGAGAATTATACTAGATTACCTCAGGGGCTCATTCTGGCTCTCTAAATCTATGATACCACTGTCTTGAATATTCTTATTCCCCCTTTTTTTTCTAATAGACTTGTTTGAAGTTATACACAAGTAAGTGGTAAAGTTGGTTGGAATCATTATTTACTAATATTTCTCCTTTCTTTTGAACACTTCTGCATTGCTCATAATTAATAACTACTTAAGAGAGGCTGTGAAAGACAGTACTAGAAACAGATAAAACAGATGGAGAGACAAAAAGACGAGAGAGAAGACAGAGAAACAACCAGAGAGTGATCCAGAAGCTTGATTCCTTTGGGGTCAATTTGCTTTGTGCCTCATGCATGGCCTAATCCTTGGCCAACCATCTGGAAAATGCATGCCTTCCATTCATGAAGGACTAAGCAAGAAAGTACAAACAGCTCAATGCAATCAATCACACATACTGGGGTGGGGGGGAATCAAATTACATGTCATTTTGATAATGAGTCAGTAATGTCTTTGTAGATGGAACAACAATATATGTGGCTGCCCCCAAGTCTTCAATGGCTAAACCAAATCACTCCAAATTGTATTTCATCCTATCCTTATATTTCCCTGCTCTGTAAGGCTTCCTACTACTTAGTTTATGTCATCAAGAAACAAATACTCATGAACTGATTACATTTTTCACATACAAATACAATAGACTATCACATATCAAAAATCATTATAACCAGAAACAATCCAGGTAACAGTCCAAATAATAAGAAATTCCCTACTTGCTTCTGCTTTATGACCCCAAGCCAACTGGGCCACCAGATTTCCATGATCATTCCTTACTACCCCTGAAACCTCTGACAGTCCTTTAGAAACAGGCCTCCCCAACTCTCAGCGTCTCCTCCACCCCCAGGTAATACAGGTAACAAGGAAAGTAAGTGGGCAGAAGTCAGATCTGCTGCGAGATTCCACTAAATGAAACCATCACCTATAAGTATTCTTAAGATGGGCCCATTGGTCCATCTCAATAAAGGTTTATCAAATGAAACCTTTCAAATGTTTTTCATGCCAGGTTTGCTTTAAGAAAACCAATGCCCTCTAGAAATACTCAGAATAAAACCCCAAATCTTCCTTTCACATCTGGACACAATCAATGGTCTTCCTTCTTGAAGATCCCAGTACCTGCTGTGCACTTAACATCTGTTCTACAGCTGTACAATGTTTTCCTCTTTTGTTTAGAGGCTTAAATCTTACAGAGGCTGATTAAGAAAGTTCCCACCCATGACGTTTGGCTCCAGGTGAATAAAACTAGAGGATGATTTCCACTAGGGTAGTTTTGATCAGTAAATTTAGAATAGTGCTTACAATGCAGCAGGAGGGGGTTTAGGTTAGCTACCAGAAAGTGGTTTTCTGGCAATAAGAACTGGTCCTGGAACAAGTTACAGAACACAGGTTTGATATTTCTTTCACTAGAGATCATTAAAAAGAGGATAGATACCTACCTCTATGAAATGTTTTAGTTGAAGCCAACTCAGAAACAAGGGAAAAACCAACTGACTCCTGTTGACAATTTCCAGCCCTATATTTCAATAGGTTTATAGACCATTAGAGCTGAGAGGGAAGTTAGAGATCATCTCTTCTAATCCTATCATTTAACTATGATCTTATATTAAGCATTAGTAGGCTCACTCATCACCTCCAGATTTCATTTGGCTGTTTATGGTCTGTAATTGGACTCAATTTTAAAGAAAATGTGGTTGAGGGAGGGCCAGACAGATGGATGATGCATTTATTCACTCATACCCTCGGGCACCCGCTGTCAGGCTTCTTCTGAAGTTTCTGAATACTACAGGCTGGATAACTAATGACTATTCAAAATAGGAATTTTATACAAGATCTCTTATTATTTCAAGCCCCTCCATTCCCCACACATACACAGTTTTTAGCCTATCCCCACCTCATGCCAGGTAGAATTTACTTTGAATTTATATTGCTTACATTTTATTCAATGATCAGTGCGGTATAATAGATAGAGAGCTGGCTTTGGGTATCTGCTAAATACTGGCTTGTGTGACCTTGGACAAGTCACTTAACCTCTTAATACTTGAAGCAATTCTAAGACCATAAGAATTGTTTTTTGAAACTGGATTTCTCCATCTCACCCGGGCTGGAAGTGAAGCATCTATACCTCCTTAGGTTCCACTCCCCAGGGGCTTATCATATTGGTGCCAGATTTAGTGTGGACACTTGTGGACACTTTAGACCTAATGGAGTTTGAAACTCCCAAACTCAAGCAATCTACCAGCCTCTCAGCCTCCTTAATAGTAGGAATTACAGATATATACCACCACTCCCAGCTCTAGATATATAGATATCAATATGGTATATATTACATTATATATTATAGTAGACATATTAAGGTGGACTGAACCACTCATAAAATCATAGGACCATAGAATGTTAGAGCTGGAAGGAACCACAGAGAGCTAAGTATAATATTCTCATTTTATAAATGAGGAACTTGAGATCCAAAGAGCTTGAGTTAATTGCCTAAATCATATGGCTAAGAAGTGGCAGAATGGGGACAAGAACCAAAGTCCTTTGGTTTTTAATCTAGATGTGTTGCTTTGTTCTTCAATGTAAGTAGATTCTAGCAACCCTGACAGAGTTACTTAATCAACATTTCTAGGTTTGGGTTTGTTCAATTATAAAATGAAGGGTTTGGACTAGATTACCCTATATATCCCTTCTCTCTGTATATTAGCTTAAGGTTTGTGTAACAGGGGGAAGCAAGGGAGGGAAGGAGGGAGAGAGAGAGAGAGAGAGAGAGAGAGAGAGAGAGAGAGAGAGAGAGAGAGAGAGAAGAGAGAGACAGAGAGAGGGAGAGAGAGAGAGGGAGAGAGAGAGAGAGAGAGAGAGGGAGAGAGGGAGAGAATGAGAATTTCCCTTTTTATTTCATAAACTTCTCAGGGACTATGCCTTATGCTTTTTTTGGTGTCATTCACATGGGTTAGTAGTAACATGCACATTTGTATCAGTTCCTTAACAAAAATGTTCATTGAACAAATGAATAAACAAATGATTTAAAAACATTTCTTTCTATATGATGACAACATCTTGTTAATTGAACACATACTAGAAAGGCATCATGGTATAGTGGAAAGAGCATTGGATCCCTTTGTTCTCCCTTTAAATACCAAGAGTTTATACTGGGTATTGGAAGACTTGGAGTCTAGGCCAGGCCATATGATTTTGGACAATAATAATAGATCACATTTATATAGTACTCTAAGTTTCACAAAACACTTTACATATATTATTTCATTTCAGTCTCAAAAAATCCCCTGTAAGATAGGTGTTATTATCCCCATTTTGCAGATATGAAAACCAAGGCACAGAGAAATTAAATGACTTTCCATGGATTACATAACTATAAGTTTCTAAGGCATCATTCAAACACAAATCAAAGCCCAGTGCTCTTGTTACTAGTCTCTATTACAGCTCTTCTACCACACAGGGTGATTGTGAGAATCCAATAATGTGAAAGTATCTTGAAAATTGTAAAATGCTATATAAATACAAGGTATCATTTCTGATTCCCAAAAACTCTAGGTTATGCTTTCTATAGCTATATGAAGACTATTGACACGGGAAATTCCATTGCTACAAATCACACCCTACTTTGAGATTTTTCTCCTACCTACAAAAGTGTGCCTCTCCACTGCTTCCATAACTCTGCCTCTCTATTTAAAGATAATTGATACAAGTTTTAGAATCTTTCTTAGTGTATAATTTTATTTTATCAGTGACCTTCCAAAATAGGACTACAGATCACCAAATGTGATGTAGCAATAGGACTATCCTTTTATATCTCACAACCAGGAAGTCAAACAGCAGCCCAGAATGTCTATTATTGGATTGCTGCAAATAGTCTTTAAGCTATCTGGCTTCCTAACTCCTCAGCCTGACTTCCAGTTTCTTTCACTTTAAAAGGGAAATGAGTAGAGACAACTAGGAGTTTGGAAGAGATGATGAATTGGTGGCTGGACAAATTGCCATACTTGAATGTACTTATAGCACTATGAGAAATGATGACTGAAAAATTCAAAGAAACTTGGGGATAATTATCTGAACAGATACAGGGTAAAGTAAGTGAAATCATAAGATATTTAAATATACATATACATCTTCATATATACACATATATAATATGACTATAAATAAAATGAATCAAAAACAACATTAAAAGATAATTAAACTGAGATAAATTATAGGGGCAAATCTTGATCCTAGAGATAAAGACAATGAAACACATTTCCTTCTTCTCTGTAGAGAAGTGAGGGACTTACAGCTGCTAAATGTTGCCTATAATGTCAGACCCAGTGACTTGGTTGGCCAGGTTTTCTTTTTGCTAATTGCTTTTCTTTGTTAGAAGGTAGTTTTCAAAGAAAAAATAAAAACAAAAAAAGGGAAGGCATCAATTAAATATTTTTAAAAGGTGTTCGACTAAGGAATAAAATGTTTGCCTTAAATGAATTCAAAATTTTCCAGAAAACACATAAGGAAAATGGGACAAAAGTTTATTTATAAAGTAAGCGTGAATTTCTGTTTTGTTGGTGCTAAAAATAATATCAAATTATTTGGATGGTGAATTTGGTCTTTTTTTTATTCCTTAAAGGAGAGCATGGGTCATTATAATGATATGCTTAATGCCACAAGATTTGTTAGCATTTTCTCTTTTCATTACCAGTTCATAAAAACTATTATCATCCCTTAGAAAGTTAGTTTGTAGTAAACTACTACTTTAGTAAGGAATACACTGATCATAATGGAAATGTTTTATCCTTGTCTATGGTATAGTGGCAAGATGGAACATGACAGAATAATTGATCAGTCTTGTTTTTAATTGTCATTTTCAATGACAGAGAACAGTTCTGATACTTACAGAACTATCTTAGTTTTTAAACATATTTGTTTATTTTTCCCATGAATCTGTCCCTGTTATTATTCCTTCTCTACCCCCCACCCCCACCCCAGCCGCTGTATGAAAACAACAACAGAAGTGGGGGTGGGGGAGGAGAATCTTATCATAAACATAGTCCCAAGAAACAAATTCCCACGTTGACCATTCCTGGAAAATAGATGTCTCTCTGCATTTGTAGATATATCGCTCCTCTCTCAGAAGATCAATAGAGTGCTCCATCTTCCTTCTGGACTTAGGGTTAATCATTGCATTGATCAGATTCTAAAGTCTTTCAAAGTTGTTTATCTCTATAATGCTATTGTCACTGTATAGATTGTTCTCCTGGTTCTGTTAAGTTTGTTCTGTATCAGTTCATAGAGGTCTTCTCAGTTTCCTCTGAAATCATTCATTTCATAATTTTTTATCTACAAACTGTAGATAAATCCAGATACACTGGATTGACTGGTAATATGCAATATTGATATGGCCTTGATGACATTTTTGCTGAAAACCTTCTGAATATATCTAGGCCTATAAACTTTATTTAGGTTTTCATACTCTGTGAAGCACTTTGTATCAATAGAGTTAAGGTCCAGAGAATCAATGGTCAATATTTATTAAGTATGTGTTGGGTATTGTGCTAAGTATTAGAGACACAAAAAGAGGCAAAACACAGGCCCCGCCCTCAAGAAGCTCAGAAGCTATTGAAGGAGAAGTAGGTCTATAGGTAAGCAGATACAGGCTATGTAGTCCATATGGAACCTATCCACATGCTGGTGAATAAATGCCTTTTCATTGCAGAATATGTATTCGTCCCCTTATCTTCTAAAAATGGCTTCACTCTTTGTTCTGATCACCTCAAATGAAGGAAAACCTGACATCTGGATCATCACCATTGTCACTTTTAAAGTATGTTCTTAATGATCCAAGAGGCCTTGAGAATTTTTCCTTGAAAAATATAAAAATAAGATTCCATCAGAGTCCCAACAATCTATGGGGCCGCTCACAGAGGGTCACTGATATCTCTGAATGGATGGGTTTCATATATGGACAGGAAATGATACATTAATACATTCTGGCTGTTTTTTGTTAACTGGCTTCCCACATTTTGGGAGAGTTTGTGAGAGATTGTTTGATCCTTTCTCGTTACTACCAGTTCTTGGCATTCTGAAATATCAGGCTTGTCATCCGAAGCTTATCTTGTCCTTGTCAAATTTATGAATTTATGATAACTCTGTTTTCCTCACCTAACACAGGATCTTGATGTCTCAATAATTACTCTTACCAGTAATGAAAGAAAACATATGCTGTTGCCAGTTGTTTTCACATCAGTAGC
Organism: Pseudocheirus occidentalis; assembly: GCA_028646575.1. Classification (NCBI taxonomy): domain Eukaryota; kingdom Metazoa; phylum Chordata; class Mammalia; order Diprotodontia; family Pseudocheiridae; genus Pseudocheirus; species Pseudocheirus occidentalis. Next base: position 118,103,827 of record CM053599.1, on the reverse strand, counting down.
CTTCTACACACAGTTTCCCTTTGCACATCAATCCAGTAATATGTCAGTGTGTTATCATGACTGTGATTCTTCCCTCTCTTTCACCATCATGCATTAAAAGAAAGAATGAGCCTGGGACTGTCTATGTACCATTGGGACCTTTGGAGACAGCCTTACCTAAGTCAGTCAATAAACATTTATTAAGCAACTACTGTCTGCCAAAGCACTGTGATAAGCAGTGAGGACACAAAAGAGGAAAAGGGGGGGAAACACAATTCCTGCCTTTGAGGAGCATATAATGTAATAGGGGAAGACAATACGAAAGGAATATGAAAAGTAGGTGTAGGGACAGAGACCTGGAGAAATCCAGAGGAATGCAACCAAGTAAGAAATTAAGTGATGGCTAACTAGGTGTTCTTAAATGAGGCTATGGGAGAAGATCTCAGCTCTGTACCCTCATAGGGAAATGAGGAGGCCCAGGGGCAGATGGTATTGAGGAGGTGTGAATTCCAGGGCTAATGTGATCTTGCAAGGGTCCTTGGTCAGCCTGTGCCTAAATCTGACCACTGAAATAACATGTCCAGCCTTTGCTCTTTTAGGATGCTCTGAGGTCAAAAGTTCTACAAAACCCACAAGTGACAAGATAGTGGGAAAGGAGATATTTAAGGCATTGAACAAAACTCTCAGAATCGATGCCTGATTGCCTCTACCTCTCAGAATCTTTAGTTTCCTTCCTTTAATTAGTTGATCAAAAACATTTATTAAACATTGAACAAAAAAAGCATTGTGCTAGGTACTAGGGATACAAAAACAAAGAATCAAATTATCCCTATTCACAATGAGTTTACATCCAAGCCTCAGTTCAGGTGCCACCCTTATAAGAAGCCTTTCTTAATTCTCCCACCTCCAATAATTTTATAGTGATTGATCCATTTATAAGATTAATCCCCAGTAGAATGTTAGCTTCTTGAGGGCAGGGATTTATTTTCATTTTTGTCTTTATATTCCCAGTATCTATAACAGTACCTTGTAAATAATAGGTGCTTAACAAATGTTTGTTGAATTCAATGCAAAAACGAAATCATAGTTGAATGTATCAGTCTTCCAAGGTTTGATGCCAATTCCACCATCAAACCTATCGTGACCATGCCATGGTGTTCTCTCTAGTGTGCCTTCTGAAGTTTAATGACACGTTATCGGTAGGATTCTTTTGACAGCTAACCTATGCTGTATTAAGCTCTTCGTTACATTTGCATTCCCATCTTCTCTCTTTCTAACCAGAATAGAGGAGCTTTAAGAGCAAAGATATGTCTTTCATCTCTATTTATCTCCCACTTTATCTTGCATATAATAGTACTCAGTTGATGTTTATTGATGAATTGCCTATTCTGTTCAACATTTTTAGCACAGACTTGGATGAAGACAGAGATAGCATGCTTATCAAATTTACAAATGACACTAGGCAGGGAGGGACAGCTAATATCTTAGATGACAGAATTAAGATCTAAAAAGGTCTTGACAAGATGGAGTAATGGATCAAATCTAATAATAAGGACTTTAGTAGAAATACATTGAAATTTCAACCCTAGGGTGCAAAATAATCAACTGTACAAGGAGAAGTACTAGATGGGGCAGGGTGGGTGGAAAGCATGGATAGACAAGAGTTCATATGAAAAAGGCATGGGAATTTCAGTTAATTGCATGTTCTTAGAGAAGCAGTGTTGTATAATGGATTAAATGCTAGACTGGAAGGTAGGAAGATCTAATTTTAATACCTATGTCGGGCACATACTGGCTGTAGGACCTTGGACAAATCATTTAATCTCTAAGTGCTCTAGGCAGCTCTTTACAGAGAAAGTACCAACCTGCAATAGTGAAGGGACTTTCCTTGTCCAAGAGTTGTCTATACCCATGAAATCATAGGGCTAGTCTTTATCCTATTCTTTCCACATGGCAGGGTTTAGAGTCTGGAAAAATTTGCATAAATTTTTGCCCCTCCCTTTATACCAGAGAAGAAGTCTGAATTATTATGGTATTAAAAGATAAACTCTGTTGATATTATACAATATTATGTGTGTGTATATATATTTTATATATATGTGTGTGTGTACATATATGTGTGTGTGTGTGTATATATATATATGCACATATAAAATGTTTTATGTATTTCTGGGTTTCTAAACATTTTCTGTGTCATCTGCTGGCCTTTGCGCATCATCTGCAGCTTTCACAAAACTCCCAAAAAATTCCTAATTAATTTTTTTACACCAACCTGTGATATATCAAAATCATAACGGGGAAGGCCACAATGTAGAAGGGAAAACTGTACCTAGAAATTCAGAATGAATCAATAGTATGACAAGGAAACCATAAAAAGTCATTGTACTTTTAGGCAGTCTTCATAAGAGTTCCATATACTTCATAACATCCAAACCAAATGGAGCAATAGTCTTGTTCTCTACTCCAGTCAGACCACATGTAATTTGTGTCCATTTTAGGAAGAATATTGAAAAGCTGAAGTACCTCTAGAGGAGGGTGACTAGACTGGTGAGGAGATTTAAAACTATGTCATACAAGAATTAGCTAAAGTAACCCGGGCTGATTAACTTGGAGAAAACTCAGGGAGAAGGCAACAATGGTCTTGGAATACTTGAAGGGTTGCCATGTGGAAAATTGAATAGGTTTGTTCTTGTTGGCCTCACTGGATAGAAATAGGACCAAAAAGCAGATGTGAGAGGTATATTTCAGCAAACTAAAAACTTTTTTTGTGGTAATATCTGTAGAGGTGATTCCCACTTCAACTATGGGACTTCTGAGCTTTCTTCTAGATCGAGATTCTATGATTCTACTTCTACCTGTTATCACTCAAAAAAAAAAAGTTCTACTTTTCTAAGTAGGAGACACTGTGGCACAGTAAAAACCATGTTGCATTGGGAATCAGAGGACTCTAGGTTTAAATCCGAGCTTGACCATTTGTGATCTTAGACAAGTCAAAATCTCTAAGTCTCAGTTTACTCATATGCAAAAAATGAGGGAGTTGGACTAAACCTTTAAGATTCTTCCTAGGTTGAAATCTGTGGTTGTTTTCATACGTTACTAATAAAAGTTGTTTATTAATTTTAGTTAGAAAACCTTCAAAGTTCCTTTGTCTTGTTTGGTCCTCCATAATCTGTTACTTTTAGCAAAACATGGTATGATAATAAAGTAATGTGACTGATTTAAATAGGACGCACAAAAACATCTGTCTCATCACTTTATGATCACATTTTACATAGCAACAATTTTGTTATACAATCCATTTTTTTACATAATCCCTCTGGGGGGGGATTAGACATTTTCCAACTATCTTCTAGATCAGTGGTTCTAAACCTTCCTAAAGTTGCAACCCTTTAATACTCCCACATGGGTGGATCTGCATGTGGGCGGACCCACCTGGAGACAGATAGAGGAGCGGTGTCTCAGTTCCTAAGACCATTGGAAATATGTGTTTTCTGATGGTCTAAGGCAACCCCCAAAGGGGTTGCGACCCACTTGAGAACCGCTGTTTTAGATGAAACCTTTTCCTGACCCACCTAATTGTTAAGAATCTCTCCCTTCTAATGACCATGGATGAGTATATGTTACACACTCCCCTCTCAGCACAATGTAAGCCCCTTGAGGGTAAAGGTAGTTTTGTGTTTGTCTTTATATCATTATCATCTATCATAGCACCTTGCACACAGTGGGCATTTAATAAATGATTATTGAATTGAGTTTAGAACATTTCTAAGCTCCTGATAAAAATACACTTGACATTTTTCAATTCTGAAAACATCTGACAATTTTAGCCAATCACAAATCAGTAGTCTAGGAAGTCAGAATGACCAGATGAGCAGTCCCCATGACCACCTTTGTCAATCATTGACTTTATAAATTGTCCCACAAGTGACAAATAAATCTATATCTACTCTAAAAAGAGCTCCAGAAATCACTGTGTAGTGCCAGAAGTATTTGGGGACCCATAAAGCAAAGTAGAAAAACTGAGCTAGAATGACTTTAGGACTTGTTGAATCTAACTTCTGACCCACTATAGGAATCACTATAATATCCCTGATAAATGGGTAGCTAGTCTCTGTTTAAATACCTTAGTGACAAATTACTTACTATTTTATAAGAGATTCTATTCCACTTTTACACATCTCTAAAATACTTTCTTGAAATAATCTGGAATTTGTAACCCTAAAACTTTGCTTGTTGATCTTAACCTTGATTGCTGGAACAACATAAAATACAGATCTTTTCGTTGGTTTTGCCCTAAGTTGTAGGATAATTTTTCACTTTGCATCTGCCAGATCTAATATTAGTAATGTCTCCTTGCTTTATACTGTATTTCAAAGGATTTGTGATCTCCTCATTAAGGGCACTCTGTCCATGAATAAGTTCACAGTCCATCCTCATAACATCCCATGGGACTCTGGTTCATGTCCTCCCATATTCCCTTCACAGAGAGAACCACCTTCTATGATAAGAGCCTTCTTTAGGTTCTCTTGACATTTCATGGATACCAAGAGAACAGGAAGACCATTAACTAGTCATCCCTTGATCTTGACACATAACATCCTTCTATGGTCACACATCTCTCATGGCATCCTTTTCACTGGTTCTTACATTACAGCTCTTAGCTGGTAATGTGCTACAACTCACTCAGACCCACCATTTGCCTATTCACTGGTATTTAGGAGACACACAACTTTCACTCTCTGGAGACTGTGCTATTTCTTGGTGGATTTATACTAATTGTGTGTCTCTGTAAAGATGATAAGCATAATTTTTCAATCCAAGTCACTGATTTTTAAAAAATGTTGAGCAGAACATGATTGGGGAAGAGTTTTGTGATATTCTACTACAGACCAATATAGAGCACCATTAATCTGTACTGTTTGGGGGTATAGTTATTCAACACGCTACAGTTATTCCTAATTGCATTATCATATATATCTTATCTGCAGGAATATCATGACAGGCTTTGTGAAATGCTGCCTTGAAATCAAGATGTGATATGTCTATTCTATTTCCTTAATCTAGTAACCTGGTAGGAGTTATCCCCTATCCCTATGGAAGCGTTATTTCTGAGAACAGTGAGCTGAGGGGGACAGGGCAACAGGGAGTGGGAGGGCACATGGGGGAAGGTAGGGAGCAAAGTCTTTACCAAGTTTTTCTTGGCATTTCAATTTATAATCCTGAGCTCTAGGGATTACAATGAAACAATATGTCACCAGAATGCAATGACAAAAACAAAAATAATGAAGACTGAGGAAATTTTCAATGAGGTAACTTTTGCTATGTATTTCCAATATTGTGTTATAGGGACAACAAAAGGAGCAATATACATTATTAGAGGAATGAGTGATCAAGTAATTTTAGTTGTACAGACCTTTAGGTAATTGGTAAAAACTTCTGGTTGAAGCTAATTTTTATCTTTTTGTCTCCTCGAATGATCAGTCCAAATCTCGGTCATTGTCTCTAATTTTATGTCCAGACATATTGTAAATGTCAGTGGTCACTCAGAGCCTGCTTTTAACTGGCTGATTGATTTCTATAATGTTCCAGGCAATTTCAAGTTGTCAGGAAGAACTAATTCTGTCTCGTTACCGGTTTCACTCTTGGCATCTCTGTGACCACTTATTGGTTTCTGACTTCAATGTTCCATTTTCTCCTGCTAATTCTAAAGGCTTTTTTTTTCTCTTCCACCCCATTCAAAGGTTTGATGTGATAATCAGAGGGAGCCACCAAAGACAATTATAGGTAATGGTATCAGCACTTCTCATGTGCTCAAAAGTTGAACCCTGAAGCCACATACATCACGAAACCTTCTGCCAAACCAAAATCCATTACAAGCCGTGGCCTGTGGTGCTGTATTACTTAATCAATCCACCTCCTCCAGAGCTGTATTCCTCTCCTGACTTGACTGGATATTAAAACAACTTGTCAATCTGTAATTGTAGAACTCTCTGTTCCCTTCTCATCTTATGTACCTTAACAATATTGAATTTGATCTTGACCAGCTGCCCTTCTTTATATCCATTTTTTTAATATCTAAAATAAAAACATTCTATGAAATTCTTCACAAGGAAGAAATGTGGTTATTTGGTAATGTCACATAACCATAGGAGAACTCAATAAATGCACTATGGAACAGTAGTAATTATCAGCTATCTTGGATGTAGGGCTTAAATATTCCAAATAATTTTTGTCATTAAACAGAATAATAAACGATAAACTTCAATTTCTACCATATGCATGGAGATGTTTATTATTCTGGAAATTACTTTGGAATTACATAAGGAAAGTTTAACAAATTGTCAATATATTCTTTGATTCAATGAATCCATGACTGGGGCATTTTCCTCAAGTACAGAAAGAAAAGACCCATATGTACCAATATATTCACATTTATGGTAGCAAAATAAACTGGAAACAAAATACATACCCATCAATTGGAGAATGTTTTCTAAAATAATATAGCATATGAATGTAATGAGATAATTTTATGGCAAAAGGGGTTGATAAACATGAGGAATTCAGAGAAACTTGGAAAAATGTGTATGAAGTGTTAGAAAATTAAAAAAAAACAGAAACAGGCAAGCAATATACAATATAACTAAAATAAGATAAATAAAAACCTCAATATATTATATGTAGGGAACAATACACAATTCCACATAGGGCTTAAATTTTTGTCATTAAGCATAATTATAGGTAATTATTTCAACCTATACTACAAATACTTCTCATGTACAAGAAACAAAACTCTAGGTCTAATCTACGGTTAGCAAAAATCCTTTCTGTGCTTTCTCCCTTGAACAATAAGAGCTATGCTTTTTAGAAACTAAAAAAAAAATAGGTCTTTAGATCTCCCAGACATACAAAATACCTAAGGTCACTCTCTTCTATTAACAACAGCCGAAACTCTTCTTAAAACTCTTCTTAAATCTTTCCTTCCTCTAGAATTTATTCGTATATCTTCCTGTAAGTCAGTTGTTTAGTTAATATATTCAAAAGGGCAAAGAACAAAGAAGTCAGTTTGGTTAGCTTGTTTTAGGGTGACTGGAATCCATGCTCTTTTCCTCATACCATAACACCTTTAGAGGCAGAGGGATAACATCAGTGAACACCCATTTCCTTGATGCAGTTGACTGACTGTCTTGGCTATTATCCAGGTCAACGAATTCTAAAATGGCCTTCAAACTTAGGAGGCAGTAGCTACTGCCTATTCAACCCAATTTACCTCAAGTACCTAAAAAGTCCAATACCAGAGCAACAGATTTTATCACTTCCAACATTCGAAATCAACAAAATTTCATTCTCTCTGGAAATCATCTTTTTCTTCAATCATTTCAAGATGGCACAGTCAGTAGAGAACCTATCTGGGACTCAGAAATAAATGGGTCTGCATTCTGCCTCTGACACATACTGGCTATGACCTCGGGCAGGTGATTTAACTTCTTGTGGCCACACAACTCTCTAAGTGGCAGGGTAGGGGTTGAGCATGACAGTCAGAGGTCCCCAGTTCAACTCCTGCATCTGACATTTACCGCCTGTATGACCATGTTGTCACTTAAGCTCTTTAGGTCTCAGTTCCTTTATCTGAAAAATAAGCGGGTCACACTGAAAGACCTCTGAGACCCCTTCCAGATGTAGCTCTATGATATTATAATCTGCACTAGTAGAGGGAGTTTCATCATGGGAGTTCTCTACCCCAGTGAAATAACAGGTCTTGTAGGAAAAAAAAAGTTAGACAATGTTAGTGATAATATAAATACCATCCTTTAAGCTAGGTTATTGGACTTGGTTATGAATGAAAAATCCAGGCTGGGACTATTCTAGCCTAGTGAGCTCCAAGGAGCAATGGACCTCAGTTTATAGAAGCAAAGGAGTCTTTCCAGATTTCTCCCTTCCTTGGCCACTAATTTTCCCATTTATTGTTTAGGGGCCCTTGAGGCGGTAGCAGGAGAACCAGAGAAGCAGCATCTTCTTCACCCTCTGGGTTCTGAAGTTATTGTTCAGTAGTTTTTTACTTGTATCTGGCTCTTTGTGACTGCATTTGTGGTTTTCTTGTCAGAAATACTGGAGTGGTTTGCCATTTTCTTTCTCTAGATCATTTTACATATGAGGAAACTGAGGCAAACAGGGTTAAGTTACTTGCCCAGGGTCAGACAGCTAGGAAGTGTCTGCGGCCAGATTTGAGCTCAGGAAGATGAGTCCCTGATTCCTGATTCCAAACCCAGCACGCTACCCCACAGTAGCACCAAGCTGCCCCCAAGTCCTCGAGTATAGATGCTCTTACAATGAATACAAGGGAAAGAATGATGGACCAGACGTTCTGTAGGATGGAACTGCAGACCCTCTGCAATGTTCATAGGAGCCAGGACCAGAAAGAAAATGGCAGAGAAGTAAACCAGAGCTACCCTGTTTCCTCAACACTTCCAACAATTTTCAAAGAACCAGAGGAGACTCCTCATCTCCATGATCCTGACAGTTCATCATCATCTTTCATCATCATCTTCATCATCATCTTCATCATCTTCATCTTCATCATCATCATCCTCATTAGACTCATCACCGCTAACATATAGGGCTTTAAGGTTTATAAATTACTTTAAATATATTAACTCATTTGACCCTCATTAAATTTGACCTGTAGTGAGTCTCTCAGTACAGGAAGGTGTTATTATCCCCACTTTTCAGATGAGGAAACTGAAGCTGAGAGACAATGACTTAGCCGGGGTCACACAGCTAGCAGGTTCCTAAGGCAGGATTTGAACTAAGGTCTTATTGACTACTTGGCCAATACTGCGGGTGTGTGGGTGTGGTATAGACTTAAAGACAAGAAGATGTAAATTCAAATCCTTTCTCAGATAGACATCCTAGCTATATGACCCTAGGCAAGCCATTTAACCTCTCTTTGCCTCAGTTTCTTCGTCCATAAAATGGAGATAATAGCAGCCCTTTCCTCAAAGATTTTTTGTGAGGCTTGGTGGGGCAATATTTATAAAGTGTTTTAGAAATCTTAAAGTGCTACATAAGTTAGTTATTATTATCACCCACTACACCAGTCCAGATACCATAGGATCAAAGGTTAAAGCTAGAAGGGGCCTCAGAGGCTAATCCAAGCCTCCATTTTACAGATGAGAAAACTGAGGCTCAGGGATACTTGTACAAAGCGTACAGGTGACTGAAGTGGGATTTGAACCCAAGTCCACTGATTTTGTATCCATGGTTCTTCCTGAGATGGAAGAGATCTGTCGGGATTCTGGCGCCTAAGGGCCCTAGTGAGTCAATCTGCCACTGTGACCGTGATAGACTACAAATGGTCCAATCTTGAGGCCACTTGAACCAGAAGCTCCCAGAGGCCCCTGGTGATCAAGGCCATAATTCCCTGTTAGGTATGATGCAGACAAGGAAGCCTAACAGCTGGGGGCTGAAACCAATGTTGTGGAGTCATTTCAGCCACGTCAAACTCTTTGAGACTCCATTTGGGGTTTTCTTGGCAAAGATACTAGAACAGCTTGCAGCTTCCTCCTCCCATCTTATTTTGCATATGAAGAAACTGAGGCAAACAGTTAACTGACTTATCCAGAGTCACATAGCTATTAAGCATCTGAGACCAGATTTGAACTCAGAAAGATGAGTCTTTCTGACCCCAAGCCTAGCACTCTATCCACTGCACCACCTGACCGCTCCCTAAGACCAATAGCCCAATCTTTAAGGACCACCATACAGAGTGCAGCTGGCAGAGACTTTGGCTGGTTCTTGACAGGGAACAGATGTGACCAAATGCTTTCTCCTCTGGCAGTCATCACTCTCCTCATCCCCGGCAGCATTAACCTTAGCACTCCTACCCTTGTGTCTGCCTGTGTGGTCTCTGAATGGCATCCATTTCTATAGAGGAAGAAAGGATGAAACCCTGGAGAGACTTATGCAATTGGAAACCCCACATTCATCTTGACAGATGATGGAAACACAAGTAAACAAAGCCCTAGGCTGTCCTCACCAAAGTTCTAAATATGATGAACTGTACCATCCATGCCATCCCTGAATAAAAAGTTAAGATAAATCAGTTTAGTTGTCTTGTACTCTCTCAACCTGTGTACAAAAGGACTCTGCACCTGATTTTTATTTATCCCCATTTTTGCAAGCTGCTTCCAAGGAATGATTTGCAAAAATCCCAATGTTGTATTTTCAGGTTTAAGCACTTCTATGTAAACTTTACATTTTATTGTGCTGCTGGAGATTTAAAAAAAAAAAAGAAAATCTGTTACAAAACAAGCTAGATTGTGAAGTTTTCATTGATGATGAAGCAAGTGAGCTATCTCCCTCCAATTCACCTGCATCCTTTACATCTTAGAATAATTTGCTGTTATACTGTGAGAGCAGAGACTATTTCATTTCTAACTCTGTATCGCCAGGAGCAAGCACAACCCTATAATAGGCACTTAATAAAAACTTTTTGATTGATTGGTTGATACATTTTTCTTTTGTTTTAGAAATGGATTACCCACTGATGTCAGTGGATACCCCTAGATGACAAATAACAAATGGCAGGAAACTATCCACCCTCCCTTTAGCAAAAGATCTCCAAGAGATTAAAAGTCAAGGTTCTAGAAGTCTCTGGTGATTCCCCATAACCTCTAGGCTCCTGTTTTGACCACTTTAAGCCATTCATAAGCTGACACCAACCTCTTTGTAGCCTTATTATTCATTGTTCACACACTCTTTGGTCCAAGTCAACTGATTTCTTATTTCGTTCACATGAAACTTAATTTCCCATCTTCTTGGCTTGACACGGGCTGTCTATGCTTAGAAAACACTCCTTCTCTTCTGACTCTTAGAATCCCCAGTCTTCTCCAAAGTTCACCTCAAGCTCCATGTCTTATAGAAGGCCTTTCTGATAGCTCTAATTCCTCCCACCAAAGTCACTCTGTTTGGGCTTTGTAAATACTTATATGCAACAATGTTCTGGTTCATGTAAACTCCCCCCAGCTCTCTGGGGGAAAAATGTACACATGACATACTTTCAAGTTTAATCCCCTTCATTAACATCTTCTCCCATCACTAAGTCTAGACAATCAACAGAACAATAACTCAAGCCCTGATTTGCCATCTTTGCTGATTTCTGAGATGCAAATACTCACATTAAAAGTTTAACAATTGACTCCCATAAACCACTTCTAGCCGGCTCCAGCACACTCCTACTTATGTGTATATGTGTTTCCTTCCTTGCTTAAATGAAAGTTCTTCAAGGACAGGGACTCTGAGTGGCGAAAGGACCAGTCTAGTGATTTAAAGAAAAACAATGTAAGAGCCAAAAGTTAAGCTGTGTCTCATGAGAGAACCTTTTACCCCTTCTGCAATGAAAAATGCAGAATCAGCCACTCTGAGTGGCAAGCGAGTGCTTCCAGTCTCCAAAGGATTAAGCAAAAACATATCTTTTAATATATTTATTGTTAATAATAATGCCTAGCATTTATATATCATTTTATGGTTTGCAAATAATTCTACATTTAGAGAGAAAAAATTCATTTATCAAATCCTTATTATATGCCAAATATGGGGCAGCTAGGTAGAGCAATGGATAGAATGCTGGGCCTGGAGTCAGGAAGACCTGAGTACAAATCTAGCCTCAGGCACTTACTAGCTATGTGATCCTGGGTTAGTCACTTAACTCTGTGTAATGGGAATGGGAATTTGAAGATGTTCCCTGCCCCTTAATAGACCTAGGGGGAGTTTGAAGACCTCCCCTGCTGTGAGGGTGGACTCTGCCCCCTGAGAGGCTGAATGTAGTCACATGGAGCATGTGGTGGGAGGAGTTTACTAAAGGATAGAGCAGAGCCTACAGGAAGCTTCCTTGCTGTGAAGAAAAACTCTGCCCCCTAATAGGATGAATGTAGTCACATGGAACCTGTGGTGGGAGGAGTTTTGCTAAAG
>CM053599.1:118063766-118091381 GCA_028646575.1 Pseudocheirus occidentalis | reverse complement strand
GGAATCAGCTTAATGGTTTTGGGATTCAGTTTTCTGGTATCTAAATAAATGCTTCAGTTCTATCCTCTATCTGGAAAGTTTGATATATTTTGCAATCAAACGTCATATGATACTTATAGTCAAGGTCTTTATTGCGATTATGGGTGCTATAAATATTGCATTGGCGCTACACCCTGTTTGCCTCAGTTTCATCTTCTGTAAAATGAGCTGGAAAAGGAAATGGAAAACCACTCTAGTATCTTTACCAAGAAAACTCCAGATGGGATCATGAAGAGTCAGACATGACTGAAACGCCAACAACATGTGTCAAACACTGTGCTACATGCTAAAGATATAAATATAAGCAAGCAATATAGTATCTAAACTCAAGGAACTTATATTCTGTTCCTCATTAACTCATTTGATCTACAAAATAACCCTGGGATGTAGGTGAAATTATTATTCCCATTTTACAGAAGAGGAAACTGAGGGTAGGGGAGGTTAAATGACTTGCCCAGAATCACCCAACTAATCTGTGCCCAAAACTAGATTTAAACTCAGGTCTCTCTCAATATAAGTCTAACATTTTGTCCATTCTGTAGTCTGTTGTCTCTTACTTTTTTATTCCCAAAATGTTACTCATGCATTTTACTACTATCACTGCTGTTGTCACTTCTCAGACCCCCAAAGCAGGTCCAGTATGAATCCATAACAGGCACTAGTCTATGCTGGATTGAGAGTTTATGTCAGGAGACTTTCATAATGCAGAATATATTTCTATGTGCTCTCCTAAAGGCAACTTTTCATACCTATGTATACAACTTTTGTGTCACTCCATTTTCTTCAACACATTTCTCTGAAACACCCTCTTTTCCTCCTTAAGTAAATCTGATGCTATTACTTTTAATCGTTACCTAATAGAGACTACTGAAATAACAGCAGGAATAGGTCCTATGTCTTTGTTACAGAACACTGTCCTGATTAATATGCCCTTTGACTCTGGCTATCATCTTTTGAAGACTCTTCTGAAGGTTTTCATCACTTTTGCATCACTTCTCCTAGTACATGGAACACACTGGTCCTGTGACATCTGGTGCCTGAGGCAGACTGGTAGAGGAGTATGTCAACAGTAACTCAAAATGGGGCTAATACAAGATAATTGACAGACTGGAAAACAAAGCCTTTAAAAGGTAATTCTTGAACTATCAGTGATAATGTCAGATGGAGTTGACCTACCCACCACAGGGAGTTAGTTGGATACCCAAGCCTAGTGCCCCTTCTCTGTTAGTTTGCTCTCAGGTTGATTATGTTCACTGGAGTAAAGAAGATTAAGAACATGGTATGCCCTAGGTTCTCATTGGGTGAGTAAAATAGAAATCATTTGAGCACATCTCTGGAAAAAAATAATCAATTTTTCATAGACTTGTTATAGGTTTCATAAAATATATTGCACATATATTTTTAAAGCTATGAAAATGGCTTTTTAATGATACTTAAAATATATGGCATGGTGAAAAAATTATTTAAAATATGCTTCAGAGGCCTAGAATTTGGTGCTGCCTGCTAAAATATAGATGATTTGGATAAGTCTGTCTTCTTCAGATAGCTGTGAAATTTAGTTCATCTAGTTATAAAGATAATACAAAGGGAACTAGGTGGCCAAAAGGTTTAGTGATTTGTATAAATCCTCTCTATAGAACAGTTCCCCTAAATTTTTACCATTTAGCAGCTGTCCACTGTATGTAAATTAAATTACTAGTCATAACCCAAGTCACCAGCAAAAAAAAATATCCAAATTGGAAAAGTTACCATAATCAAGATTTACAGGGATAGGCATTTTAGTCAGAAGACAAAGAGATAAAGTAGAAAAGTGAGGCTCCCTTCTGTTCCAAGCTCCTACTCTACCAATTAACTCTGCTACTTAGAGTATGTCATTCACAGGACAAAGGTGTCAGGCTCAGCCCCATGACAAGCCAGGAAACACTGTATAGAAAACAAGACTTTCCTGAGCCTCTGTCCTTACCATCTTGCAAATACAGACTAATGGTCAAAAGGAGGAAGAGGAGGAAGCAGGCACAGAAGAAAAAAGGCAAATCAAATCATATGACCTACTGATGGCTGAGCATTGGATAGTAGTTTGGTAGTTCTTGGTATAGAGCATAGACGCTGAGAACTCAGAGTCACCTTGGTAAAGTGCCATCACCTTTCCCAGCCTTGATAGATTTAGAGGTTCAGTCATCAGAGGTTGAGAAGTAGGTGACAATTGTTGTTATTGTTATTGCTGTTGCTTTCATACACAGTCATTCATGGAGATCACCTACTGAGGCACAGAAACAATATGAGTCCGTGGAGGAAATCCCTATACTGTGGACATCTCAGATACCTCAAGTACTGAAGAATATGCAGGGTGCTGTGCTAATAATAGAACTGAAGGCAGTGTTGTGAGTGAAATTTAGCAAAAAGGTAAACTGAGGCAATTCTCTGAGCAAGGTGACATTTATCAGCAGGAGAATGCTGCCTGTCAATACATGGGTCAATGTATTGCCTCTGTGTATGTCATAGATCCCGTCCAAAGAGATAGTTTCCCTTTTATAGATTGGAGAGTATAGAACAAAGAACGGGGTAGATAACATCATGGGATTGAGGTCAATATGATTAGTTACAAAGCTGAGACACATGATTGGTTAAAAGTTTAGTAATGAGGGCTAGCAATGACTCCTCTCCCACCCCTTTCTTTTCTCATGAGACTAAGCAGTGTTCACCATTGGAGTCAAGATGCAAGGTCAAAATATAACAGACCAGTCCTTTTTGAACAGCAAACCAGACATCCTTAAAGGATGGGTTCATGGTGCAAAGATGCTTAGACCTGACTCCCTTGTGTTCATACACACATCCTCCAAGGTCAGCTAAATTCTCTGAGACAAGAATAAGTCAGTGATTAGTAGGAGAGCTGGATTTCTAAACTTAATCCATTCCAGTCCAGCTGAATTCTGAACCAAGTTCAGAGACAAAGAGCCATGACTTAAGCAATTATAGGACAAAAGCAATTAATTGCAAATAAAATTGATAAGAAAATGATACAAGATCCATCTTAATTTTCTTGGCAGGCATTATTTTGATTTTTTTTATCACTCTCACTTGTACTATTGTAATAGCCTTCTAACTACTTGTACTCTGCCTAAAGTCCCTCCCCACTCCAAACCATTCTCCACACAACTACCAGTGATTTCCTAAGGCATAGGCATTTCATCTCCCTACTGGATAAACTCCAGCGACTCTGTATTACCTCTTGGAAGGAAAAATCTCCCTTTTTGACATTAAAACTCCTTATAACTTGGCCCTACTCTTATATTTCTAGTCTTTTAACACATTACTCCCCTCCATACACTTCACAACCCAACCGTTCTGGTCAACTTACTGTTCCCTCATGTTTTGGGTTGGTTTTTTTTTTTTTTTGCTTTGGGGAGGCAAGGAAGGGCAGTTGGGGTTAAGTGACTTGCCCAAGATCACACTGCTAGTAAGTTTTATGTATCTGAGGCTGGATTTGAACTCAAGTCCTCCTGACTCCAGGGCCAATGCTCTATTCCCTGCATCACGTAGCCGCCCATCCCTCATGCTTTTAAACTGGCTGCACCAAAGCCTGGAGGAATTTTTCTTATAACCTCTACCTCTTACAATTCTTGGCTTCCCTTAAAAGTTATCTCAAGTTCCACCTGCTCCAAGAAGTACCTGCCAGCTACTGATGCCTTCCCATCTGAGGCATACCTTCCACCTCCTCTATAGTTATCTTGAATGTTCTGGTTTATGTATATAGTATGGTGTCTACCCCATAAGAATGTAAGCACCTTGTGGGCAGGAACTATTTTATTCTCTCTTGTAATCTCAGCACTCAGCACAGAGTATGGCACATAGTAAGTACCTAATACTGACTGACAGCATCTGAAGTATCTAGGATAGTGTCTGTAACATCTTAGATGTTTAAAAATGTTCGCTGATTGATTGGTTGATTGCTAGGCACTAGGAATAGGAGGATGAAATGCCATAGACCATTTTCTCAAGGTAAGTTATGTTTTATTGGAGGGTAAAACTTGTATTGTTTTCATTATTATAATAGTATGTGATATTATTATTATATTGTTATTTCAGTAATAATAATACTTTAAAACATGATAAACGAATAGGAGATTTTCAAGAAAAAAGAGTGAGAGATTAAGGAGAGCAGGATCACTTCTATTGGGGGGAAATTATGGAAGTCATCACAAGAAGATGTGGGACCTGATCTGGTCCTTGAAGGAAAAAAAGAGTTCCAATAGGTAACAATTTGGGGAAAATCTATTTCACACAAAGTGGATCATGTGCAAATGACAGGACAGGGCAGAGAACCAGAATGGTGAAGTGTATACAGCACTGCTCTTGGAGTCAGGAAGACCTGAGTTCAAGTCTTATTTCTCACTTTTTCTAGGTAGGTGACCATGAATCGGTCACTCAACACCTCAGTTTCATCATCTATAAAATGAAAGTATTAAACCAGATAGCCTCTAAGGTGCCTTCTAATTCTGAATTTATGACCTGATGATGTTTCATAGGTAAATGAATTAGGCAAGACAACACTGGAGAAGAGTCTTTGTCTAATTTTGTTGAAACACAATGTGGGAAATAAGACTGGAATGATAGGCTAAAGTCAGATTGTGAAGTCTTCAATATCAGTCTAAGGAGTTTGTATTTTGTTTGGTGAAGAAGGGGAAACATGCAAATAAACAGGATGCCTTTGTGAACTTAGGTGGTGATCTGTGTGTCAAAATGAAGTCTAATGCTTTTTTAAATAATGATAACATGTACCAGTTTTGAATTTCCTTGGTTTTCCCTTCATAGACGAGTAAGTGAAGTTAAGGCATGCAGTAAAGGAAAATGAACAAATCCAGAACACTGAATTTGAAATCAGAAAACCTGAATTTCAGTCATAGCCCTTTTAATTACCAACTTGTGGCCTTTGGCAAGTCACTCTCTGGGCCCTGTTTCTCCTCTGTAAAACAAAAGAGTTAGACTGCATGAAACCTTGCTGGGGCCAGCACAGTCTGGGCCTAGCTACCAGCTGAGGAAAATAAAGAGAAAGTGAAAGAAAGCTTGCAGCTGAATAAAGGAAAGAGACAGAGAGACGGGGATGTATTTCACAGTCTGAAATTTTATTATTTTATTATTATTTATTTATTGCAGAGCTATTCCATACCAACCCAAGGATACAAGAAAATCATAGAGCTTATATTCTTTATTACAGGGGTGACTACGTGACTTGGGTCTTGCCTTTCCCTGACCCCAGCCCAAGGCTCATCACTCATTAAGATCTTTATCCTAGAACCACCTCAGGAGGCACAACAAACCAGGAGTCCCAATCAGGACTTGCAAATAAACTGTCAGTACTTTCTTTAGATATTTATGAAACCAATGAGAGCATCCACCCAACAAGATTATACTTTCCTTGCATATCTGCCTAATGCCCTTGTAGAACTGGGGAGCTAGTGTGCCAAGACCGCAAAAAGTCTTGGCCCACAACAAAACCTGAGGTCCCTTTTAGCTATAAATCCTATGATCCAAAGATGTACAGTCAAATTGGTGGAGTGCCACAAATTCATCATGCCATAAGGATGCTTACTGATTCACTAAAAATAAGCCAAGATTTGCAAGAATGAACCACTGAGTGCCATACAGAAAATTTAAGTTAGCAAATACCCAAATCAGATATTACCAAGAAAAGATGTCATTTTCATTTGATGCTACAAATGAATGGTTTCCAGCTTTAGAGAGAATCACGATTCAACTTAGACCTCAGCATCTTTAGTTAAAGATTAGGTCAAGTGGGAAAACATGTATGAAAGTGAGCAGAACCAGGAAAATAATTTATATGGTAACAACAACTTTGTTAAAAGATAAACAATTTTGTTAAAAAGACTTAGGAACTTTGATGAAGGCAATGACCAACCACAATTCCAAAGGACCAGTGATAAAGCATACTATCCAACTTTTCAAAGAGGTAGACTTTTGAACTATATGAACACAATTACAAAACGGTTTTCACACAAATAAACAATTGATCTAAACAACTGGAAAAATATAAATTGCTCATGGGTAGGCTGAGCCAACATAATAAAATGACAATTCTACCTAAACTAATCTATTTATTCAGTACCATACCAATTAAACTACCCAAAAATTATTTTATAGAGCTACAAAATTAGCAACAAAATTCATCTAGAAAAACAAAAAGTCAATAATATCAAGGGAATCAATGAAAAAAATGTGAAGGAAGGTAGGTTAGCCATACCAGATTTCAAACTGTATTACAAAGCAGTAATTGTCAAAACAATTTGGTACTGGCTAAGAAATAGAGTGATGGATCAGTAGAATAGATTAGGTACATAATACATTAAATGACCATAGTAATCTATTACGTGATAAAGGCAAAGATCCAAGCTTTGGAGATGAAAGTTCATTATTTGACAAAAACTACTAGAAAAACTGGAAGAAACTAGGTATAGACCAACATCTCACACCATATGCCAAGATAAGGTGAAACCAGGTACATAATTTAGACATAAAGAGTGATGCCATAAGCAAATTAGGGGAGCATGGAATAGTTTGCCTGTCAGATTTATGAATAAAGGAATAATTTAGGACCAAACAAGATGTAGAAAGCATTATAAAATATAAAATGTATAATTTTGATTACATAAAATTAAAAAGGTTTTGCCAAACAAAACCAATGCAACCAAAATAAGAAAGGAAAGTAGAAAATGGGGGGGCGGGGGAAATTTTATAGCAAGCATCTCTGATAAAGGCCGCATTTCTCAAATATATAAAGAATTGAGTCAAATGTATAAGAATTCAAGTCATTCAATTCCAAAGGACTCATGATGGAAAATGCTATCCACATACAAAGAAAGAACTGATAGAATCTGAATGCAGATCAAAGCATACTATTTTCACTTTCTTTATCTTTTCCATGTTTTTTTTTCTCTTGATATGTTTCTTCTTCCACAACATGCCTAATATGGAAGTGTTTTACATGAATGCATATATATATATATATATAAAACCTATTTAAAATTCTTATCTTTTCAGGGAGGAGAGGAGTGAGGGAAGGAGAAAAGATGAAATTCAAAAATTTTTAAATGAATGTTTAAAATGTCTCATTATAAATAATTGGGGAAAAAAAGAATACTTTTACAAAGAAAAGTAGACAAGTTGTTCTCCAACTGATAAGTGGTCAAAAGATATGAACTAGCAGTTTTGGGACAAAGAAATTAAAACTATCTATATTCATATGAAAAAACACTCTAAATTATTATTGATTAGAGAAATACAAATTAAAATGAATGTGAGGTACCAGATCACACCTATCAGATTGGCTAATATGACAAAAAAGGAAAATGATAAATGTTGGAGAGGTTGTAGGAAAAATGGGACACTAATGCACCATTGGTGGAGTTGTGAATTGATCCAACCATTCTGGAGAACAATTTGAAAATGACCAAAGGGCTATAAAACTGTTTACCTTGTGGCCCAGCAATATCACTACTGGGTTTATATCCCAAAGAGACTCAGAAAAAGGGGAAAGGCTCTACTTGTACAAAAATATTTATAGGAGCTTACTATAAAAAATGACAAGCAGGATGAATTCAGAAAAACTTGGAAGGATTTACATGAACTGATGCAAAATGAAGTAAACAGAAGCAGAAAAACATTGTCCACAGTAACAGCAACATTGTACAATGCAGAACTGTGAATGACTTATTCTCTGCAATACAATGATCTCACACAATCCCAAAAGACTCATGATGAAAAATGCTATTTACCTTTAGGGAAAGAACTAATATTGTCTGAATATAGACTGCTGTTTCTCACTTTTTTCTTCCTTTCTTTTTCTTTCTTTCTTTTTTCTATTTTCCTTCCTTTTTGAATCTTCATGTACAAAATGACTAACATGGAAATATTTTACATGATTGCATATGTATAAGCTATATCAGGTTGCTTACTATCTCAGGAAGGGGAGGGAAATGGAGGGATAGAATGTGGAACTGAAAACTTTTTTAATGTTTTAAATTGTTTTAACATATAAATGAGGAAAAAAGAAAGTATTATTTTTTAAAAAGAGGTAGACTTTAAAGGTGCAGAATAAGATACATCTTTTAGACATGGGATTTGTTTTGATTGCTTATTTGTAACGAGAGTTTGTCTTTCTTTTTTATTCTCCAATTGGGGGAGAAGGTGGGAAGAGAGGAGGGAAAGGGAGAGAAAACAGATTTTTCTTAGTAGAAACAATTAAATTTTAAAAATAACAATTAGATTAAAAACCTTAGGTAGTATTCAGACTGAGAACTTCTAATAATGATATAACAATGAAAATTTATATAGCAAAGAAGTATGGTATAGAGGAAAGAGGATCAACCTTGGAGGCAAGAATACTTGGGTTCCAGTCTTGCCTCCTAACGGTACAAAGTGAGTGACCACAAACTTGTCATTTAACTCCTCAGTGCCCCCAGGTAACTTGAGAATATAAAGGAAAGGGAAGGGGGTGGTTAGGTAGCACAAGAGAGCACTAGCCCTGGAGTTAGGAGGACCTGAGTTCAAATGTGACTGCAGACACTTAATACTTACTAGCTGTGTGACCGTGGGCAAGTCACAACCCCAATTGCCCTGCTTCCCCCTCCAAAAAGCAAAAATAAATAAATAAAGGGAAGGTAAGCGGATTTGTATCCATGGAGAGACATTCCTCCATATCAATAAGCAAACCAAAAATGTAAATATATAATAATAATAATAATTTATATGATGCTTTAAGATTTGTGAAGCATTTTGCAAACATCATCTCAGTCTATCTTCACAACAGCCCTGGGAAGTAGATGCTATTACTATCCCCATTTTATGGATGAGGAAATTGAGACTGGCAGAGGTTTGATGATTTGACCAAGGTCACACACCTGGTAAGTGTCTGAGGCTGTATTTGAACCCAGGTGTTCAGGTTTTCCCAACTCTGAGTCCAGGTACATGAGTATGTGTGTATATTACTTTAAAGTTTACAAAGTGTTTTCTTCACAATAACCATGGAGATAGATAGCACAAGTGTGATTATCCTCATTTTTATCGATGAGAAAAGAGGCTCTAAGAGAAGTTAGATGATTTGCCCAGGTCAGTTCCCAGCAAGAGTCAGAGCTAAAATCTGAACCAATCATTCCCAGACCATGCACAAGACTTTTAGGATAATTTCCCCATAGATCTAGAATGTATTTTGCATTGTAAACAAACCCTGGAAAATTCACTGTCATGGTCTTAAATGTGGGAAAACAGAGGTAGAAGAAAATGAGGAAAGTAGACAGAACAGTTACAGCTTCCGGAAATGGTAACAGCAACTGAGAACAGAAAATGAGGCTTTGGTTTCATCACATCTCTAAAATTAGGCAACCAAATTGGTTCATGGGTCAGGAGGTTAAAGGGGCTTTATGCTTCCTGCTGCAGTTGAGCAATCAGGAACATTTAGAAAACCTGAAGGACAATGAGTCCCCTGGATCAGTTCCAAGTGTGGGAAGTTGATAGCCAAGAAAGCAGAATGCCAGGGACTAAGTATGGCCTAAGGCCCCATGGCTTCATTCTTCAAAGACTCACAAAAATCATTGAAGTATATTGGGTTTGGGCATGACACGATGTGAATGACCAGATTACCCATGTTTTAGAAAAATCATTTTTGGCAGTGTTATGTATCAGGGAGCAGGGACAAGGAGAGAAGGATATATCCTGATGAGTCATTAGGCAAACTAGTCTTTGGGCCCCTGGCAAGAGGGAAAAAGTGGGTTGAGAATGTTTCTTAAGGCAGGTCACCCCTCCACCCACCCACCCAGCTCTCCCTTGACCACATTTCTTAACACGAAGGATGCCAGACTCTCAATCACTTTTGAGCCAGCTAGAATTCAGTGGGTAGAGCTCTGGGATAAGCAGACCAAAAACATAAATATATGATAATAATAATAATAATAATAAATAATAATAACTAGCATTTATATGCTGCTTTAAGATTTGTAAAGCACT
This sequence comes from Pseudocheirus occidentalis, assembly GCA_028646575.1. Taxonomy (NCBI): domain Eukaryota; kingdom Metazoa; phylum Chordata; class Mammalia; order Diprotodontia; family Pseudocheiridae; genus Pseudocheirus; species Pseudocheirus occidentalis. The sequence continues at coordinate 118,081,325 of CM053599.1, read as the reverse complement.
ATGAAAACGTGATCTCATTCTGTCTTCACAACAACCCTGGGAGGTAAATCTTCAGGAAGACCCAAGTTCAGTTTTGATTCCAGATACTAGCTATATCATCCCAGGAAGTCACAACCTCTAGCTGCCTCAGTTTCCTCAATTATAAGATGGGGATCATAATAGTGCTTATCTTCCAGGATTGTTGAGGGAGGATCAAGTAAAATAATAAGATCACATACCTGGCCCATAGTAGGTACTATTATTATGTATATTGCTTTGTTACATTTAATATTAGTATTATATTACATATGATATATTATTATGTTGTGTGCTCTATTTACTCATTATTGTCATATGGTTTAGAAAATGCATCTGTCACCCCCATCCTACAAAGTAGAAAAGTCAACATTACGTAGTATTCTCACATCACAATTCAGAGACCTCAGATTCAGAGAGGTTAATTGATTTGTTTATGGATTTGAGGACAACTCTCCTGACTCCAGGTCCGAGCTATGGTGTGAGGATTAATCTGCTTACCTCTGTAAAATATCGTACGAGGTGGGGAAAGGACCACTCTGGAAATGTTCGGGCAAGAAGAGAATGCCGTCTCTTCTCCTGTTGACCCTGAGAAGACGGAACAAGGGCATAAGGGAATGTCTGAATTCCTCTTTGAGGAAGCATGGCAGCTCTCTGATCTGACTGCACTGGGAGGGGGCTAATCCTGCTCAAAGGATTGTGTTCCTGGTAAATTGTAAGCCTCTTTCTCATTCATCATCATTCAAGAATACCGAGATCACTTGAAAGTCGTCGGCTCTTTGCAGCCTATGAGGGGAAGAAAACCAATTCTCAGAAATGTAACTACCGTCAAGTAGTTGAAACATCTTTGTCAAAAGAAATTGTAAAGAAAAAAAATCACATTTGCACATCACCCTTTGGTTTCATAAGAATAATAGGTATTTATAAAGTTTGCAGGGTATTTCACATACATTATATCATTTGAGCCTCATAATACATCTGTGAGGCAGGCATTATTACCACCATTTTGCAGATCAGGGAACAGAGCCTCAGGAAAGTGAGGTTCAGGAGGGCCTTGGGAACCCAAGTCTTTTTTAATACAAGCACAGCACTTTTTCCACTTTACCACACTATATCCCCAGTACCCAAAACAGTGCCTGGCACATAGTAAGCACTTTATAAATACGTGGTGTGCAATTGACAACTAGCCCATGGGGCAAGTAATAAAGGCAGGGAAAGGGGAAGGAGGCTTAGTGTCCGAGTGCCCTTAGAAACCCTCCCTAATATCAGCGAGTGCTAGGGATTTTCCTAACCCACTGAACACGTTGCAATGAAAAGAATGTTAGATCTGGATAGGAAACCTGAGGTCCACCTCCCAGTTCTGCTCCTGATAAGCTGTGTGATTTAGAGCACAGATTCCTCCAGCTCCAAATCTATAATCCTACGATTAGATTAGAATATTCACTGTATCTGCCATGCCTGGAATGCTCTCATCTTTAAATCTTAAAGTCCTTAGCTCTCTTCAAGGCTCAATTCCAACATCACCTCCTGATGTCCCTCCCTTGTCACTGCCCTCCCCCAATTCCCGTGTATACATTTTGTATTTATTTATTGGTGTACATATTTCACCTTAGATAGGATATAAGCCTCATGAAGGTAGGGCTTGTTTCTATCTCTGTATCTCCAGCACCTAACTCAGTGACCGGCACATAGGAGACCCTTAATAGATGCATCCAAATAATGGTAGCCATGTAGAAACACACACCCAGGATACTACACTGAATAAGACTAAAGAGCTTTCTGCTTTCCTGATCTGGGCAGGGTAGCTCCCAACTGGTGATTTAGAAAAGAAAAAATAAAGAGACAAAATATGCATATTGTTTGATAGTTGCATTTTGTTTGGGAAACCCAAATTACACCCAGCAGACAAATCCTGTTCCAAGTCTTCCTGTGTTTCCACTTTGAACAGGGACGCTCTCTGTCAAGAACGTTTTCTGTTTAGCCAAGCTTTTATCTCCCTCTCGTGCTCAAACTATGAACAGCACTGAACAAACCCGAATACTAAACTTGAGGAAACCTGGGGAAAAACTGAATCCTTTGATGTTTACACAAGCTATGTAAAGTAATCTTAAAGAGGGTACAGTATTGTAGTGTTGTACAGATAACACTCAAATTAATACTCTCCCAGTGAAAGTAAAGTTCAAATCAGATAAGATCAGATCAGTATAAATTGCAAACCTACCTGAGTAGCAGAGCAAAATCAATGCAAGAGTTCCCTGATCACAGGGCTAAAAGAATCAAGATTGATTTTCCCCCCCTTTTAGTAAAATACAAAACTCCCTGGTAAACTGAAGTCATCTTTGAGTTCTCTACTTCACAAAGGTACAAAATTACTTACTAAAAACAACAATAGCAATTTTCTTCCAGTAGCTATATAGACATCTGGATTTACATGATGCAATAATTTTTTTTAAAGCATTAATCTGGGGGAAGGGGCAGAATTCAGACCAAGGACCAGGGTTAGCAAATGCAGAATTATATATACTCCTGAAAACTCAGCTAAATCCTAAAATGTTCGATGATCATCTTCTTTAAAATATGATCTACAAAGAAAGCTAAGTGGCCCTGTTCCATTTTTGATCTCTTCTATTTTGAAGCTGACACCACTCAGTAGTAGTAGAAAGAGGATTAGATCTGGAGTCTGGAGATACATAGGTTCAAATGGTATCTTCTAACATTTACTAGGTAAAACTAAACATATTGACTTCTATGAAATATCAGTCTCCTCATCTACAAAATGGGCTAATGATGCTTATACTACCTATCTCATATATTTATTGTAAGGGAAGCACTTTGAAAATATCAAAATACTATTATATATGAGTTATTATTTCCTAGAATCAATTATTCGATCAGCAGGCATTTGTTAAACACACACAATATACCAGGAACTGTGCTTCCAGAAGAAAGCTGAATATAGAAGAGAATATTGGAATATAAATTCCAGTTTCCTTCTACCTTACCCCTCTCCAATCCATCCTTTGCACAGCTTCCAAACTTAAATTCCTAAAATAAATATGTGACCATGTCACTCCTTTGATTAAGAAGTTTCAGTGGCTCCTTATTATGACTAGGAAAAATCCTGGCTCCTTTGTTTAGTGTTTAAATCTCTTCATAACCAGACTCCAAACCATTTTTCTAGACTTACTTCACATGACCGCCACTCACGTACTCTATACCCCAATCAATACTTGCTCTTCCATAGGCATGATATGAGGGCAGCTAGGTGGCGTGGTGGATAGAGTGATGGGTCTGGAATCAGGAAAACTCCCCTTCCTGAGTTCAAATTGGCCTCATTTACTTCACTAGCTGTGTGACCCTGGTAAGTCACTTAACCTTGTTTACCTCAGTTTCCTCATCTGTAAAAATGAGCTAGAGAAGAAAATGGCAAACCAATTCAGTATCTTTGCCAAGAAAACCCCAAATGGGATCACAAAGAGTTGAACATAACTGAAAACAGCTAAACAACAACAACAAAAGGGCATGATAGGCTGTGTCCTTACACCAGGTTGTCCCCAAGTCCAAAATGCTCTGCCTCCTCCCCTTGGAAGTCTTAGTTCTATCCAAGGCCCAGTTCCAATGCCACCTATTACATAAAGGTTTTTTTAAATCTTCACCATTGATAGGGTTCTTCTTCCATCCCCCAACTCTGAAAAAAAACCACTTTGAATATTCCTTGTATATATTTTTTGTCTACTTAGCTGTGAACATGTCAGTAAAATGTAAACTCCTAGAAGGCTCATAAAGTTTTGTTTTTGTCTGTGTATTCCTAGCATCAAGTACAGTGTCTGACACATAGCATTTGCTTAATAAATGCTCATTGAATTGAATTAAACTGAATGTCTTTAAAACTCAAGCTTGTTTCTGAGAGATACAGCCACTGGAATCTTCTGCTGTGAATAAAGGACCTCATTTTCAAAATGTATCCTTCTTGGGCAGTTAGGTGGTGCAGTGAATAGAACACCAGCCCTAGAGTCAGGAGGACCTGAGATCAAATATGGCCTCAGACACTTAACACTTACTAGTTGTGTGACTTGGGCAAGTCACTTAACCCCAATTGCCCTTCCAAAAAGCAAAAAAAAAAAAACCAATAAAGTCTTAGTTTTAAAAAATGTATCCCTCTTATCCTTCAGAGAGATATGCCTGGTACCTTTTATAGTACTAAATGAGGAGACATTATTTCTTGCTTTCTGCTAGTCCAATAATGATTCTAAGGACCTTTGATAGAAATGGGAAAAATAGTGAGAAACAAAGAGCACTAGCTATTTTCAAGGAACTAGGCCAGGTTCTTCCTGCTCATTCTACCGTGTGAATCTCAGAAGCCTAACTGGGAAGAAATCTTAGAAGATCACACTTTTGCTGTAGAAGCAGATTCTCAACCATACCATTCTTTGGTTACCCACTGTTCCCTCTTCTGTTACCAGGGCATCAGGTGGCACATTAGGTCAGAAACATGTGGACACATTACCCAGGGTCACACAGTTAATGAAGTCTATGAGTCCAATTTGAACTTAGGAAGGAAAGTCTTCCTAATTCCAGACCCGTCACTCTTTCCACCCTGCCACCTAGTCCTCATATCATGATATGAGGAAAGAACAAGTATTGATTGGGGTGTAGAGTATGTGATTGGGGATCATGTGAAATAAGTATAGAAAAAATGGTTTGGAGTCTAATTATGAAGAGATTTAAATACTAATGGAGAGAGTGAGAGCATAGTTGAACAGGTTAGTCATGTACCAGCCAAGCCTCTGATGTCTGAATTATTTGGAGTGTTTCTGAAATCTCAAAGTTCTCACTTTAACTAAGATATGGACACAGATGACTAATATAGAGCAGAAAGTGATAAGCACATAGGAGAGAAGCTAAAGATTATGAATTAAATCCTTTTTTTAGAATTCTGCCTGAATACTCATGTGAAACAAGCTAGTTTGAATAGTTAATTTTCTGGATGGAGATGCTGAGACTAAAAGCTATTGATTTGCCCATTAAAAGAATTAATCAGGATCACAATATCATGGATTTAAAGCTGGACAGGATTTCATTGATTTCAATCTCTTCATCTTACAGGAGAGGTAACTGAGGCCAAGGAGAGATTGCCCAAGATCAGATTTAGTAAATACCAAACTGATAGTTGAACTCAGGTGCTCTGACTCCAAACTCAGGACTCTTACACTGCGCCATATTTCTGGCATGGAAGAGAGTCAGGTCCCACCCCCTTCTGAACCATCTGTCCTGGATTCTTTTCTACTCTCCAGGTACATGATGGTCCAGATGCTATGGCCCAGTCCAGAAAAGTTTTTGATTTACCTTTACATCCTTTGGGCCTGCCATTGCTGATACATGGAAAAATCAGTCAGCTAAGGCCTGAATAGATTCTTCTGACCAACCTGTAACTACAGAAGGAACATTGCCCAAAGCCTTTAAAAAAAATCACCCAGTGACAAGTGTAGAAACTGGGGGGGGGGGAGGAGTGAAAAGAGGGGAGGGAGTGGCGCCGGGAGGTGGTTAAGGGATGTGGACTCAATCCATTTCCATTTCTATTGGCACTAGTTCCCAAGCAGCCTTTTAACAGAGATGTTTAATTGATCTTTATTGAGCAGAACCTTCCCTTCTGCTTGTAAAAGAAATTATCGTTTTCCCCCTCCAGTTCAATCTGGCAAAGTTAATAGCCCCAGTTTTCCCTTACAACAGAGATACTTAATGACCGGAGACTATCATAAATAGAGTTTATTGTCTGAGATACAAGCTCATTTCTAATCAGCCATCATGACTCAGACAGCCTCACCTGAATCTGTTGACTTTTGCAGGGACTCCTTCCAGTAGATGTGGGTTGTCACTCGGTTTCTGTTACTCAATTAGTCAGTGCCTTCAGCAAAGTGATCTATAGGTTTTGCGCTAAGCCCTTGAGAAGACTGTAATGTCTATTGATTGGACCCGCTCACTACCACTTTGAGACAAAGCACGAAATCTCTGAAGTCATCTGTTGCACACATTTTGCAGGACTACATGTAGGTAGAAAGAACACAATTATGATACTTTCTGAACTCAGAGATATATCTCACACAGGCTCATACTTGAGTAGAGGGGAAAGGAAGAAATTAAATGGAATGAATGAGGAATGAAAAAACTGGAAATGAAATTTAAAAGAATTTCAAAACACAACAAGTAGGTGAGGCATCCCATAAAACTTTCAACCATGGACATCCTGCCTTGTGGAATTAGCATTGTTTTTCGTGAACGCTTAATAAAAGCAGGAGCAAGATGCCCATTTTGTAGATAGGGAAAAAAGCATTAAATGATTCTCTTAGAGAGGCCAGATTTAGAAATGAAGTAGAGTCCTACAGTCAGCTCTCACTTATTTGGCAATTAATTATCATCCTCCTTTTTACTAATGATTTTTGCTCACCTAATTCCCCTCCATAAGCCATGCCAAACATTCTCCCTTAGATACTAGCTCAGCAATTGGACAAGGAGTTCCTCTGGGTACTGGCCCTAAAACCCTTTTGCCAGAATGAGATACCTATGTACTCCCTGGTTGGACTACTGGACTGCAAGCTCTTTGAAGACAGGGATTATACATGGCTGTATCTCTACCAGAGGCTAGCCTGATGGTTTGCATAACAAAAATGCTGAGTGTATTCTGATCAAATGAACAGATGAGTGGCGCCTCAGAAGATTCTGTGATCCAGGGCATTCAAACAATGGAGCCAGTAGCAGGAGCTGGGCTCAGACTATGCCTTTCCACATAAGCAATACTACTCCTCTTGTTTTAGAGACAGTTTCATCTCCAAGTATTGGCAGAAGAGAGAATGCAGTGGAAAAAGGAAGGTTGATCTTCTACTCACATACAAGGGTGGGCCCAACAGCACTCTCTTTGGTCCAAACTGGAAAATTAAGCTAATTGTCTTAGCCTTTGGCCTCTGTCTTCTTATATTGCAACAGTCTGAGATTATATGAGGTTCCCAAAAACTGAGGATACCATCAAAGTTCATGCTTCAGCAATTAAATAATGGATTTGGGTTGGTTTTCTTCTCTCTCTCTCTCTCTTTTTTCCTTTGGCATTGGGAGGTATAAAAGAAATAAAATCCAGGCACATTATTCTAGTTTTCTAGTCTAACCATTAATGTTTGACAAGGATGAGGTGCTAATAACTTTTTTTCGCCCTCATTGCTGAAGCAATAGATAAATCCAATTTATAGCATCATTTTCTTTTCCCTAAAGCAGGCAATATTAATTAAGAAATAAGAATATGACAGGGTGTACACTAATGGGCTATTAATGTATGCCATTGGCTCCTGGCCTGGTACAAAGCCAAAGGCCGAGTGACTTCTACCACCCAATAAGTTCACTAACAGCCAATTAATGCATATCCTGAAACGGCTTCTCTCTTAGACTCACCAAGGTGCTTCTATTTTTAAGAACCATGAAGTTTCTAAGTTGCTTGTTTCAGTGCATCCAGGCTTTGCTGGTTTGTTGTTTGATTTGTTTGGTCTTTTCTCCCTTTTGCAGTGGAAAGTGAATCCTCCAAAAAAAAAAAAAAACAGGGGAAAAGTACCAAAGGGCAGGGACCAGATGTACCGAGCAAATGGCCACAGGAAATATTCACTTCTTTCTCTATGGACACATTTACAGGAAACACATATATCCTAGCATATTGTGTTATTTGTTCCCAGAGACTCAATTAACATATTGCAAAATAGAGTTTTGCCTCCTGTCACTGACATTTTGGGGCAAGAAAGTAGGGACATATTTCTCTGCTGTTACAATCATCACCATCCTTTTATCCCTTGCAGGGTCCTATCCTTTTTCAGGGCTCACCTTTCCCTCCCCAATTCCTGCTTGTGCAAAGATTAACCCCCATATTCACTCGCACCCCCATCAAACTGATCACACTTATGACTGTCCTCTCCGCCCCTCCCCCCGCTCCTAGAGCAGTCCAACTCAGACTGTCCTTTCTCTAACTGTTTTTGGCCCAAGTGAAAAAATATCTTCTATTCTATTTGTAGAACATCCCCAAGATTGTTTTCTCTCGTGTTCTGCCTATATTGCTTGTCTACCTAGCATAGAGCGCAAAGGTTTTGGAGAAAGTCAGCAGATTACAAGTGTGTGTTTGTCATACAACCTAAAAAGATATAGTGCGCATGCAGGCTGGATAGCACTCTGCTCCTTGGGCAGTGAGGTGGCACAGGGGATAGAGGTCTGGCCCTAGAATCAAGAAGACCCAAGTTCAAATCCAGTCTCAGATACTTTCTGACTCTGGGATTCTTAGCAAATCATCTAGCCTTTGACTGCTTGGTTTCCTCAACATGAGGATAGTAACAGCATCTACCTCCAAGGTTTTTGTGAGAATCAAATAATATTTGTAAAGCACTTAGCACAATTGCCTAGCACATAACTAAGCTTTTAAAATGTATGTTTCCTTGCTCCTAGTTGTTCAATCATTTTTCAGTCGTGTCCAACTCTTATTGACCCCATTTGGGGTTTTCTTGGCAAAGATCTGGAGTGGTTTGCCATATCCTTCTCCAGCTTATTTTAGATAAGAAAACTGAGGAAAACAGATATAAGTGACTTTCCCAGGGTCACACAGCTACTGACTGTCTGAAGCTAGATTTGAACTCAGGAAGATGAGTTCTCTATATCTCTATCTACCATGCCACCTAGCTGCCCACAGATGCCTTTCCTTCTAGCCTGGGACCAAATTGTTCATACTGATAAACAAAGAATTTTAGAAATAGTGATTAAAACTTCTTTCTTTAGTATAAGGATCTCCAGGATAAGGAAACTCCCTCCCACTGCTAATCCAGGACAGCACCTTCAAGGGTTTTAGGAATTTGATCAGGGTACTGAGAGGTCTTGCCTAGGATCCCACAACTGGCATGGGTCAAGGGCTGGATGTGAACTCAGGTTCCTATTGGCTTTGAGGATACCTCTATTCCCTACATCATATTCCCTCTCACAAAGAACTTAACAAACCTGAAAGCTCTATTAAAATATTAACTATCCTTAATATTGGGACCTGAGGTCACATTTCACTCTGGCCTCCTCTCTCTCCCATATTTTTGGGTAGTTTGACATTTAAATTAACTCAGTAAGATCTGCATTTTCTTGCTCCCAACAGCAGGCATTCTTCTACATCTATGGCAGCAAAAGAGATGAGATCACTATGGACCAGAATTCTCTATGCTTAGAACTCACTGGGATAAGCCAGACTACTTTTCTGCACCTACTCTGCAGATGCTTAAATGGTAAAAGGAAAAACAAGTTTAAAGTGAAAGCTGATTATAATTGTGGAGTTTCCTACTCTGTAGATTTTTTTTTTAATTTTAGTAAAGGTAACTATCTTCCTTTAATGGCTGGAATGCAGTCCTGAAAGAAGACACAAAGATGGAAGCAAAGGTCTTCCATCCAAGGTCCTACCTAGACCTAAAATTCAAAGCTTCTCTGTTTGTTTGTTTATATATTTGTTTATTGGGGGGGGGAGGCAATCAGGGTTAAGTGACTTGCCCAAGGTGACACAGCTGGTAGCAAATGTCTGAGGCTAGATTCGAACTCAGGTCCTCCTGACTCTAGGGCTGGTGCTCTATTCAACTGCATCACCTAGCTGCTTATTTAAAAACTGTATTTTGATGCATTTGGTTTTATTCAAGTGAAGGAATTGTCCTGGTATCTTAGAAGCTCAAGAATAGATCTCTGTCTTCTCCTTGAGTTTTTCTTCTAAGGAAACCACAATCTTTAGTTCTCTTCCTACCTGATAGACTGATCCTTTTCAGTGTCCTTTGCTGAAACTTCATCCAGATTGTATTCACCAATTAAGGCTCCAGAACCCACTTTTCTTCTCTCTCCATACTATTTGTCTTTGTGATCACATCAGTTTCCATGTATGTAATTATGATTTCTTTGCAGATAAGTCTCATATCTATTTTAATCTCTCTCCTGATCTTCAGTCCCAAATCTCCAACTGCCTATGGAACATCTCAAACTGGATATCACAGACATTTTTAATTTTACATGTCCAAAACTGTAGTCACTTTCTTCATCCCTTCTCCAGTCTCCCCCTCTTCCAAACTTTACTGGTACCATCAAAGCCCCCAAAGTCAAAGGCCCCAACATCCTCCATCACCCAGGTTCATAATCTATGCATCAACCTAGGTCTCACACCCATACTCAATTGGTTGCCAAATCCTGTTGATTCTATTTCCTAATATCTCTTGCATGCTTCTTTTTCTGTCTTCTGACACTGCTACTACCCTGGTTCAGGCCCTCATCACTTGCATCTGGACTACTGTAATAGCCTACTGGTTGGTCTGCCTGCCTCGGGTCTCTTCCCACTCTAGTCCCTCTTCCACTTAGCTGACAAATTGGTCTTCCTAAAGTGCATGTCTGATCATGTCTCCCTAGTGGTCAATAAAATCCAGTGGTTCCCTATTACCTCCAGGATCAAATATAAAATCTGTTTGGCTTTTCGAGTCCTTCATAACCTTGCAGCTTCCTTTCTAGTGTTCTTACATTTATTCTTCTCCATGTATACTGTGACCCAATGACACTGGTCTCCTTGCTCTTCCTCATATGAAAAAAAAAATTCTGTGCATTTCCCTGGCTGTCGCTCCTACCTAGAATTCTTCCCTCTTCATCACTACCTCCTGGCTTCCTTCAAGTCCAGCCTTCCTTAAGAAATCTTTCTCAGTCCTCCTTAATGTTAGTGCCTTTCCTCTGAGATTATCTCCAATTTAACTCATATGCATCTTGATCCTACACAGTCCTTTGCATGTTGTCTCCTCCATTAGACTGTGAGCTCCAGGACAGCAAGGATTGTTTCACTTTCATCTGTCTCTCCAGTGTTTGGTACAATGTTGGACACTTAGTAGGTGCTTAACAAATGCTAAATGAATAGACAAATATAGATAGACAAACAGACGGATAGATAGATAGATAGATAGATAGATAGATAGATAGATAGATAGATAGATAGATAGATAGATAGATAGATAGATAGATGTGAGGGGGGAGTGAGGGGGATGGAGAGAGAGAGAGAGAGAGAGGGAGAGATAGAGAGAGACAGAGAGGCAGAGACAGAGAGAAAGAGAGAGAGAGAGAGAGAGAGAGAGAGAGAGAGAGAGAGAGAGGAAGAGAGGGAGGGAGGGAGAGAAAGAGAGAGAAATTACTAAAACCAAAAAATGCCCGGGCAATCCAAGAGCCTAACCAGACTCTGTTTTACTCTGTTCTTCTTTGACTTTAAGTTTAATATAGTATCATATCTTTATATTTCTTGGAGTTTATGTTTATTGGTTTGTGGTTTTGTTTTGTTTTGGTTTTTGGTGGGGAGGAAGTGAGATGAGGATCATACAAGCATTTTCTTCCTTGGTACAATTTTTAGGCTTTCATATTATACTTTTCTTAAAATGGACTGGAGCATATCTACCCTTCAGAGGATGATTTCTTATAACTGAAATTTCTGTTTTAAGAATTTTGCTGGCGGCTTATGTGCCCTCAGTAATAAAAGGTATTTTCCAGACTCATTCTGAGGAATGAAAATCTCAGTTTCTAGAGAGCAAGAAAATGAAAAGTCCAGATATTTGTTTCTTTTACTGCTTTTAACCTGATAGAGGACTGTCTCAAGTGAAAGATATTCCACTATAAATTGTTATTGTCCATAGGGCTACTATGCAATTAATTGGATTATTCAAATTGGTCACAAATTGAGGGGCAGTTTACTGGACTTTAACGTATTGGTGTGAGTGAGGCATAGTAGAAAGAATGCTCTTAGTTATAGTGTCTTCCCTTTGTTGATTATTTCCTATTTATACTGTATGGAGCTTGTTTGTACATATTTGTTTGTACATTGTCTCCCCTCCCCCAATTAAGCTCCTTGAGGACAGAGACTATTTTTTTGCCTTTCTTTGTATCCCCAGCACTTAGCACTAACTTAGTACTATGCCCAGTGCTAAGCACTGGGAACACAAAGACAAGAGTAAAGCAATTCTTACAATCAAGAAGCTTACAGTCTAGTGGTGAAGACAATAAATAGACAGAAAGATAGACTGGCTAGATAGAGAGAAAGAGACAGACAGGATAGAGAGATAGGCAGACATACAGAGAGAGAGGGAGGGGAGTGAGAGAGACAGACAGACAGACAGATGAAGAGATGGATAGATAGATAGATAGATAGATAGATAGATAGATAGATAGATAGATAGATAGATGGATGGATGGATGGATGGATGGATGGATGGATGGATGGATGGATAGATAGATAGATAGATAGATAGATAGATAGATAGATAGATAGATAGATAGATAGATAGATAGATAGATAGAAAGAAGACATATGAAAAGAAAATCCAAGACAATCTTAGGAAAGAAGATACTTAATAGATGGGAAAACTGGGAAAGACCTTCTGCAGAAATTGGTACTTGAACTGAATCTTGAAAGAAATTAGGAATTCCAAGAGGCAGATGTGAGGAGAGAACCCATCCTAGGCATGGAGATAGTCAGTGAAAAGTCACAGAAAGAGGAAATGGTGTATTATGTGTGAAGTATAGTTAAGTTGGCCTGTATGGCTGGACTACGGGATACATGGAGAACACACAAGAATATTGGAAAGGACTGGACCCTGAAGAAAGCAGAGAGTGACTGGATTTACAGAGTGGGAAAGGTTGTGAGGGTGACATGATCAGAACTACATGAGGAAAATAATCACTTTGGTGGCAGTGTTTTATCACACTACAAATACTAATCCAAGGGGACTTTTTTGGGCTTTTTGGAGGGGGGAAGGCAAGGCAATTGGGGGTTAAAGTGACTTGCCCAAGGTCATACAGCTAGTAAGCGTTAAGTGTCTGAGGCTAAATTAAGTGTCAGGTCCTCCTGACTCCAGGGCCAGTTTTCTATTCACTGTGCCACCTACTTGCCCCTCAAGGGGACTTTCTTTATCATGCTAATGTTACTTATGAATCCTGAAATGAGAGTACTGTAAGAGGGGTAAGATGACCAGGTTGCAGAGATGACTTACCCAACTGGAATACAAGTGGGAATACAAGAGACAATGGTGTGAAAATTCTAAAGGGTATGTTTGGGAACAAATAAGAAAAAGGAACAGTAAGAGGGGAGGATACAGGAGAATCCAAGATGATTAGAGAGCCCTAGAGAACCCAGGAAAAAAATAGATGGAATATAGATTCCTGGTTAATGGATATCAACAAAAAATTTTACATTGGTGATGAAGGTAGCAGCACTGGAGGGCATTCCAACCAAAAGCCTAACAGGTCAGTTCCTGGGACACAAGAAGGAAATGCCTTTTATTCTTTGAAAGACTAAAAGGGCAGCCGGCTCAAGTCTAGTGAATAAAGACAGTAGATTCATCTGATGAACCACAACCACAAAGGTAAGAGGCTTAGTAGAGAGTCCTCCTAGGACCAAAGGAAAGTAACATCAAAGAGCATCTGCAAGGAAGTGTTCTTCAGTGAAGATTGTTGCAAAGCTACCTGAGACACATAGGCAGTGTCAGATATAGATGCAACAGCCTGAGTTTGTACTGTTAGATTCTTCAGAGTGGTAAACTCTGGCAGAACCACCTTTGTGTGTTGGATAGTATTATGAGGGAGGGTTGGAAGGTGGGTGGGAGTGATTCTACTACCACTGGAGAAACCAAGAAAAGGGGAAGAAAGGACAGAACCTAGGGACAAGTCTTCCATCAGAGAGGCCTGTATTGATCTCCTCTAGTGTTGGAGGCCAATAGAGAACATGAGCCTAACAGAGGCTATATGATACAGGGCAGCAGACACATAATCTTACATCAGCATGAATATTCCCACTTAAAGGAAAATATATGATGTTAACAGAAAGTATATTAGACCTAACTGTTTCCAGGATAAACTTTCTCTAACTTCTATCACACAGATAGATTTCATTAACACTTAAGAGTGTTAGCAAGGATCTCTAAGGAAGGAGACTCCAGTGGTAGTCAATGAATAAAATATTTGCTATTCTAAATCTAGCCTAGATGTTATTGAAGTTTTGCCAAGTGACCATGCAAGCAGGACCTTTTCTTTAATATTCTACTCAGTAGGTTTCCAACATGTTATCTAAGGAAATCTAGACCACTACATGAATAACTGATAGCTAGCATTGAAATATAGAAACATCCCAGTTAACCAGCAAATAGAATGAAACCTTTGTTATCAGGAGCACCTAGGTTTGGTTATTATGCTGAATCCACTGTCCTTTGCTTTCTGCTCCAATCTGCTAAAGAATTCAGTTCTGATGTCAAAAGGGGTTAAAAGGATTCATCCTATAACGTAAACTTTATTCTGCACAGTAAAACATGAAGAGAAAACTTCAAATACACACTTAAACCACTGATTCCTTTTACATCTGTCCCATTGTTTTTCAGTACCAGCTATACAACTTCTTATATTTCTAACCCAATTTTATTTCTAAAATACCTATTATTTCTTAGGGATTTATAAAGTTTTATGCTTCGTAGGAAGATGAAGTTTGGTGGAAAGAATTTGTTTATCTAGTTGGGATTTGTTCTGTTTAACAAAAGTCATGAGAAACAACTCTAACATCCTACATTTTAATGACATTTCTTTTAGAAGTGTGTCCATATTCTTCGAGAGTCTGGTTAGCTAAACTGAAATTTGTGGTAGGGGAAATTTTAGTTTTCTAAAATACATAATTGAAATATTAATTAATATAATTGAGCATATGTGTGAAAAGGAATTACAAGATTTGGAAACAAAGTGGATGCCCATTAGAGAATGGCTGAATCAATTGTGATCTGAAATAATTAATAGGAATTCAGAGAATGAACATATAAAGAGAGAAGAAAGCAGAACCCCAAAAACAATGTACACAATGACTTTAGTAATGTAAAGGAAACTAACCTAAAAGCAACTGAGTTTTCCTTAATTAGAATGAGAAATCTGGATGCCAAGAAAGAGACAACAGAAGAGATATCCTACCTCCCAACAAAGAGATGAGGGACCATGGGAGAAAAATGTCACACATGATATCAGAAATGACTACTTGGGTTGATGGATTTTCTTTAGTTGTTGGGTTTTTTTTATTATTAAAAAGGAGAGTTCAATGTAGAGGAGAGAACTGGAAACTGTAAAGTTTTTTTTAATCAATAAAAATCTAAAAAGGAATTCCATACACCCATCCTTCTATCTTGCTTGGACCCTTATTCAACCTAGACAGAGTTATTTGAAATTTAGCCATCTAGAACATTCTAGTCCTTAACTTCTCATTTTCCAATTGCTTATTATTGTTAAAAAACAAGTTCCTTTCCCCAAATAAATAAAAATGTTTCAAAACTCAGTATGTCATTCCCTTCTTTATCAGGAAAAAAGACTAGAAAATTCATTAATTAGGACTCTGTTTATACTTCCACAATCAGTTCTAATAATTTTCCAGTTTGAACAAAGCTAATCTAGCTTCATTAAATGCATTAGTGTTTGTCAGTAACTAAGAACATATTTTCATTTTCACAGGCAAGTCTAAATTTTGTACATTTTGTACCTAAGACCCAAGCTCAGTCAAGATTTTCTGACACATTCCCATGCAAGGCACATAATTGTACTTAAGTTAACCTTCACAATAGGACTATAAAAAGAGCTGTGCACACTGAATTTGGTCATTGCTCTTCCATACCATTCTATACTTTGGAAATTAGTTGTGAGTCAGTCTTCATTTGCAACATAAATACATCAACAAAAGTATATGAATGTCATATTGGTTGTCTTACTTAAAATAACCCTCACTTCTTATGATTATCCCTTCATACACTTCTTTAAGAATATATGATTTCATTCCATTAGTATACCCAATTTTCTCTTTCCCCATACTGTACTTTCCTAGAAAATCCAATTTTATGTATCTAGAATTTCAAATACCATAGAGCTTTTGTTTTCACCACATCAAACGAACAATTTTATTCTTTAAAAATCCAATA
The DNA here is from genome assembly GCA_028646575.1 of Pseudocheirus occidentalis. Classification (NCBI taxonomy): domain Eukaryota; kingdom Metazoa; phylum Chordata; class Mammalia; order Diprotodontia; family Pseudocheiridae; genus Pseudocheirus; species Pseudocheirus occidentalis. Next base: position 118,065,318 of record CM053599.1, on the reverse strand, counting down.
TATCTCTGCAAGATACTCGTTTTTCTATATATTTCTCAATATCTCTTTGATCAAGCTTCCCCAACCATTCAGAAGTAATCCATGGGTAATTATAACTTCTTAGCTTTTTAGCCTAAAAGGAGCCAATTTATCACAAACTGTCATGAATTCCAATTTTAAATTATCAAGAGCCCAATTACCAACAGAAGTAAGGGATCCTTCTTTCCAATTAAAGTGATTGATTTCATAGAAGACCCAGTAGCATTTCGCTTTTTAATTATGCTCACTCTGATCAAATGTGAGATTCTTCTTCGTTTTATTTTCCATTGTAAGAGTGAGATACAACAAACATTAATCATATACCCATACGATGCCAGACCCGATAATGCTTTCAGCATAATTGGACAATATTCAATCTATTAAAGTGTCCTGTCCATTTTTTATGGATATCCATGGTTTCCTCTACTAATGATTACTCTAAAATATTAACAGTAGTAACATAAGGGAGGGGGGAAGAATTATTTGCCACATAAAACAATTCACCTATTTTTTTTAAAATCCCAAGGCTTTTCAGGATGAAGACAAAACACAATGTAATCAAATTATATTAATTTTTCTAAGAAAATACAGAAAAGCTGAGAGTCAAAGGTAAAACTCAGTTCTATTTCTTACATTAGGTCCTAAGGGCAAAATTATAGCAACTGCAAGTGTGGGCCTCAGTTTCTTTGTCCCTAAAATAAGTGGGCTGAAATAGAGATGTGAGGTTAGAATCACAGACTATTAAAGCTAGAGGAAGCCTTGAAGGCCATCAAATCAAACCCCTCACCAGACAGGAACTGCAACACCTCTCACAAAAAGTCTAGCCTTTGCTTCTAGTGATAAAGAACTCACAACTTAATGAGACAACCAATTCCATCGCTAGACACATTTAATTATTAGACAGGCCTTCCTTAATCAATCTGAATATGCTTCCCTTTGCCTTCCACCCATTGGTCATAGTCTTGTGCTCTTCTAGAGCAGTAAATAATATATTTGATTCCTCCTTAGACATCTCATGACAGCAAACAATAATCTTTTCACCTTCAGTTGCAAGTTTAGATTCAGACTTTCTAATGTCATTAATATTTATAAGAAAGTTGGGATTTGAGTGGGGAATGGTGAGAGAAAATACAATATAAAGTATTACCAGCTAAAGTAATTGTTTTAAATTTTCCCACAATTCCAGGCTACAATTTTATATACATTTTAGCAAGAGAACCATAAATTCCACATTCCACAACAGAATGAAAATGAGGCCATCCTCTTTAACTTTCCCTAATGAAGAGACTAAGCCAAATCTGTTTCTAAATTTTTAAGTTACTATACTTACCTATGCTTTTGCAAAGAGATCATATAAAGGTCAAGAGCTTTATCTTCCATCTCTTCTGTATATATTTTTTTAAATTTTAATTTATTTTCTTGGTTACATCATTCATTTCCACAAGGTTTTGAATTACAAATTTTCTCCCCTTTTTGTCCCTACCCCCCAGCTCAGAACATTGATCCCACTGTAAGACCCCTCCCACAATCTGTT
>CM053599.1:118031656-118056110 GCA_028646575.1 Pseudocheirus occidentalis | reverse complement strand
GGCTACTATATTTCTTGGAGTTTTCAATTTGGGATCTCTTTCAGGAGGAAATCGGTGACTTATTTTGATAACTATTTTACCTTCTCATTCTAGGACCTCAGGACAGTTTTCTTTGACAGTTTCTTGGAGGATGGTATCTGACTCTTGCTGCATCATAGCTTCAATTTGACTGATTCTAATTATTAGTGCATTTTTTTCCTCAATAAGTTTTTGAATCTCCTTTTCCATATGTTCAGTTTTCATTTTAGGGAGGTATTTTCTCCAGTTAGATTCTGGACCTCCCATCCTAGTTCTCCAATTTTACTTTTTAAAGTTTTGTTTTCTTCAGTGAAATGTTTTTCCAACTTGGTCACTGTAGATTTAAATTTGTCTCCTACCTCTGTAATTTCATTTTTAAAATCCCTCTTCAGGTCCTCCAAGAATGCTTTTTGGGCTTGAGACCAATTCACGTTTCTTTCTGTGGTCTCCAGTGTGAGTATAGAGTCCATGTTGCCTTCTGAATTTGGTTGTTCTTGCTTACTATAAAAAGATTTGATGGTCGTAGCCTTTGCAGTTTCCTTCTTTCCCATTGTGATTGCCTATGTCCTGGATTTTTAGAGTGGATATGCGCTTCTGAGGTGCAGAAGTATTGAGCTTCTCTGGCTGGGAGGTAGGAGTTTGGTTCTTCACTTAGTGAGCTGTAGCGACTGAGTGTGTAGACCAGTGGTTCTCAACCTTCCTAATGCTGCGACCCTTTAATACTCATATGTGGGTGTATCTGCATGTGGGTGGACCCACCTGGAGATGGATAGAGGAGCAATGTCTCAGTTCCTAAGACCGTCGGAAATATGTGTTTTCCTATGGTCTTTGGCAACACCCAAAGGGATCTAAACCCACAGGTTGAGAACCACTGATGAAGACAAAGGACAGGGCCAGGACTCTCAGTGTTTCCCCTGCGTTACCCTGAGGCTCACAGAGTAACCTATGGGGGCGGGGTGGTCCCGGTCCTTCAGGTGTCCACCTCTGTCTCTGGGCTATGGCTCAGGCAGGCTCAGTAGCAGGAGGCCAGCAGAAGGGTGGAACAGGGGTGCAGTCTGCTGATTAGCCAGGTGGTGCTAAAGCACACCTGGGTTTTTGTTGTTAGGGCTTGCTGGCTCTACCCTCCTGGACTTAGACTCTGTACTGTCTCCCTTCCCCTTTCCTCAGTGACACCCAAGCCTGAGGCTATTTCCACTAATTCAAAATTTTACTATGGGTGGGACATTTAACTCCAGACTTTTCTGGATCAGGGAGCGGGGATCAGAGCAATTAAATTTTATTCCTCCATTTTGACTTCTGGAAGTTCGGGTATGTAATTTTTAAACATCCAAGCTGCAGGTTGTTAGCCCCAGGAAAAGCTGCTGACCCTTCTATGGGCCCCAAGTTTTCTCTTACCCTGCTCTGCTGATCCTCTGTCCTGTGGTGAGACAACTGCAAACCCCTCCGGCTGGGTGAGTCTGCTGGCTGGCAGGGGCTTCTTCTCTGTCTGCTGTACTCTGTTCTCAGCTCTGCGCTGGTGCAGCTTCTGTGTGCTTGGCATTCTACTTGCCCAGACCTGAGTAGGCATTTTTCTGAGCGGGGAATCTGTCACACTCTGCCTCCCAATGGCTTCTATCACTCTTATATCTGTTTAAATTCACTTTTTAGCTTCTAGTGACAATTCTTGGAGGAGCTTGGGAAAGCTACTGCTTCCTTTCTGCCATCTTAGCTCCACCAAAAACTTTTTCTTATATTGACCTTGAACCTGTCTGTATAACTTCTTGTCATTTGTACTAGTTTTTGCCTTCTTTGAGCTTCATAGAATGTTTAATTCTTCTTTGATATAATGGCCTTGAGACAGTCAAAGAAAACTGTCATCGCCCCCTAAATTTCCTTTTATCTCAATCCCAAATCTTTGGTCTCTACTCTTACTTCTTATAGAATATTTTTTATATCATGGTTGTTCCCTTCTGGCTGAACTCCAGTCATTTTTGTTTCCAGAAATAGGTACACTACTCCATATGTCATCTTGCTTGCATAGAATATAGTAGGTCTCTTTCCACTTTTCTGGACATTATACTTTTGTTAAAGAAAACCCAAGATCATATCAGCATTTTTGGCAGCTGCAACATCTTGCAGACTCATTGAGCCTACGGCCAAATAAAACTCCTAAGTATTTTTGATGTGAACTGCTCTAAATCCAGGAATTCTCTATTCTTTACTTGTGCATTGTACTTGATTCAACTTAAATAACAGACTTTATATTTGTCTATATTAAATTTCTTCTTGTTAGATTTATCCTAGTCTATAAATGTTTAGGGAATATGATTCTGTCCTAAAGTATATTGATTATCCTCCATAATTCTATATCAGCAGTGAACCTGTGTTTTTTTTGTCTTAATCATGGGTAATAAGTGTTGAACTTGACAAGCAAACTTTGTTACATGTATCATTGGCATTTAGATTATATTTCTATCAATAATTGCATGCTTTTGATGGACTGTCTTACTGAAATCCCACTGATATGGGAAATTAGATTAGTTTGGAAAGACTTGTTCCAATGGGGCCCATATTGACTTATAGCTAGCATCACTTACTTTTTAATTGGCCACAAAACATTTCATTAATCTGTACTATCCAGAATATATCTTTTCTTGCAAAGTAGGATATTAGACATAAACAAGTCTTTTGGTACCTTTCTTATTCTCTATAATCTTTGAAGATTATGAGCTCAGCAGTAACATTTGCAAAATCTTTCATGATAATGGCTGCGATAATATTCATTTGGGCCTAGATATTTGAACTTTTCTTTAAAGCCACTGTCACAGCATTTAGACCCAGAAGGAAACTGAGAGGTCATTTAATGCAAGAACTCTGAACCTTTTTTTGTACCTTTTGGCAGTTTGGCGAAGCTTATGGACCCCTTCCCAAACGAATGTTTTTAAGTCTAGACTGGGATAAATCTAACAATTATTTTAATTATTCACGTTTGTAACGTTAAATGTTATTTACATTTTGAAAGTTAAATACAAGAAAACTAGTTATACTGAAGTACAGTTATCAATACATTTTTTAAAAAAAAGACAAATTCATGGCCTTCAGATTAAGAATCCCTGATTTAGTCAAATCTTTTTATTTTACTAATAGGGAAATGGACACAGATAGGGGAATGACTTAATGAAAGCCCCATAGGAAGTAAACCGAGCTGCTACTATTGCCTAATCTATTTGGGGGATTTCAGTTTTCCCTTAATCATGTTTATTCTACTCTTTTCAGTTTTAAGATCATTTTGCTTTATAGAGAAGAAAAAGAAAAATAGTTTGTATTCTCTCATCAATTATTACTATTATTTCAGTTGCTTCTTTATCCTTTTTACCAAGAAAACTTTGTTTTTTTTGTTTTTTTGGGTTTTTTTGGTTATTCTGACCTCCTTTTTCTGTAGCCTTAGTTTAAGAGTTTACTTTTTGATATTCTTAAAGGTCTGTGCCATTAAGTAGTACTCATCCTTGTTTATGAGCCTCTCTCATCTTTTTGTCTATGTCCTTTAAAAGTCTGAGCCTATCAGATTATTAAGCAACTAGGTTGATTTTTTTAAGTACCTTCTGTTATTTTCTTATTAGGTTAACTGGAGATTGTATTATCAGAATTTCATTTCTGGGAGTCTACCATCCATCCCTCTGAAGCCCTTATTTCCTTAAGACGTACCTTTTCTTTTAAAATTCTCAGCATGGTAGCCATCATCAACAACAAAAAATTCAGCTAAAATAAAAAATGATCATATGTAAAACCATCATTCACAAATTTTAAAAAGTGTATATCAGCTTTGATGAAACAGTAATCAAAATGTCTTTTCCTTCCTCCCTCCCTCCTGTAATATTTTTCTTTTTTATGTTGTTTTCAGATTTTGTTGCTTTTGTTATTTTATGTAGCCCTGGCCAAGGCTAATTTTTCTAATTCTATTTTTTAAAATTTTATTCTGAACAAGTTCCACCATCGTCCTATAAAACCCTAGTATTTCCATATGTATCTACTTTTATTCCCTGTCACTTTATGGGAAAGTCTTTTTCTTCGTATGTATTTCCTCATTTATAGTTGTCATTTTTAGGATGTAGCAACTTTACATTATATTCTTAGGGTCATAGATAACTTGCTCAGCCATTCCCTAAAGTGTGATTTTCTAGCTTTTTTTGCAACTAAAAAAAGTTTTGTGGGTATTTTTGTATTAATAGATCTCAGATTTCTTCTCCTTCATTTTTAATAACATTCTAATTATGAGATCCCTAAATGAAAGGATATAATTGGTTTTGGAACACTTATTGCTTGTTGTTATGTGGCTTTTCCCCAAAGGTAGTACCATTCTTTTCATTTTTGAACTATGTCTATGTCTGATAGGAATTCCTTGGAGATCATAGATGAGTGTGTGTGTGTGTGTGTGTGTGTGTGTGTGTATAAATGTTGCAGTGGATAAATGGCCTTCAAATAGTTAATCAGTAGCCATGGGAAATGAATGGACTTTACTGCCATATGTCTGGGCTCTGGATTAAAATAAATGAACTCATTCTGATATTATTTAAATAATTAGTAACCAGTTCTAGGTGCAGACCAGCTCTGTCTTAAATCCACATATCCAAAGACAGCTTGGGTTTTCTAAGAAATCAGGAGAAGGGTATAAGATTATTTTAACTTGGGAAATTGGTGAGTATAGTTGAAGTTTTTCAAAATTTCCACTCCAAATTTATAACATGTTTACTCTGCAAAAAATTACCTCAGATGAGAATTAGATCCAGATAGTATCTACCTGTTGAGAAAAATCCAAAGATTATACAAACTTTATTATACAACACTTTTCACAGAAATACAGATCTAAAGAGTTGGAGAAATATTCATTGTTTATGGGTAGACTGAGCCAATAACAGTATTACCTAAGTTAATTTATTTATCCAGTGCTATGCCAATAAAATTACCAAAGAATTATAGAGCAAGAAAAAAACAGTAGCAAAATTAATCTGGAAGAACAAAAGGTCAAGAATATCAAGGAGATCAGTGTAAAAAAATGTAAAAGAAGGTGGCCTAGCTGTACCAGATCTCAGACTATATTGTAAAAGAGGTAATCATCAGTCTGGTACTGGCTAAGATGTAGAGTGGTGAATGAGTGGGATGGATTAGGTACACAGTACATAGTAGTAATTGACCATAGTAGAAATACTACCTCTCCCTCCTTCTCCAGTACATTCTTCTTTCTCCTCACCTGTTTTGTTTTTTTAGAGATCATCCCATCATATACAATTCATACTCATCTGTTCTGTGTGTGTGTGTGTGTGTGTGTGTGTGTATGTGTATGTTCCTTCTAAATGCCTTACTAATGAGAAAGTTCTTAGGAGTTACAAATATCATCTTCCTAAGTAGGAATGTAAACAGTTTCACATCATTGAATTCTTTATGATTTCTCCTTTCTGTTTTCTTTTCTTCATGACTTCTCTTGTATTTGAAAGTCAGATTTTCTATTTAACTCTGGTCTTTTAATCCAGAATGCTCCATTTTTGCCCCTGATGGATTATGCTGTTTTGCTAGGTAGGTGAATTTTTGCTTGTAATCCAAGCCTTTTTGCCCTCTGGAATATCATATTCGAAGCCCTCTTTATTTATACTTTAATGTTTATTAATTATTTATATAATATATAATATAAAATATTATATACTTATATAAATATATAACATAAACCTTATATATTATTAAATTATTACTTTATTAATACTTTTTATACTTTAATCATAATTTAATACTTTAATTTATACCATTTATACTTTTATATAGATACTATAATGTAGAAGCTGCTAAATCTTGGGTTATCCTGACTGTGGCTCCATGATATTTGGGTATTTCTCTCTGGCTCCTTGCAATATTTTCTTCTTGAGCTCTGGAATTTGTCTCTGATATTCCTGGGAGTTTTCATTTTGAGATCTCTTTCAGGAGGTAAACAGTGGATTCTTTCAATTTCTATTTTACCCTCCTGTTCTATAATATCAGGGCAGTTTACCTTGATAATGATGCCTAGTCTCTTTTTCTTTTCTTTTTTTTTTTTGATCATGGCTTTCAGGTAGTTCAATAATTCATATATTAGCTCTCCTGAATCTATTTTCCAGGTCAGTTGTTTTTCCCATGAGATATTGTATATTTTCTTCCATTTTTTCATTCTTTTGATTTTGTTTTATTGATTCTTGATCTCTCATGGGGTCATCAACTTGCACTTGCCCAATTTTGACTTTTAAAGAATTATTTTCTATATTGAGTTTTTGTACTTCCTTTTCCATTTGGTCAATTCTACTTTTTAAGGAGTTCTCTTAATTGGATTTTTGTGCCTTTTTTTTTTTTTTTTACCATTTATCCTATTCTATTTTTTAATGCATTATTTTCTTTAGTATTTTTTGTACCTCTTGGCAAACTGTTGACTCTTTTTTTTGTGATTTTTCTTGCATCACTCTCATTTCTCTTCCCAATTTTTCCTTTACCTCTTATTTGAGTTTTAAAATCCTTTTTGAGCTCTTCCAGGAATTCTCTTAAGGCCTGAGACCAATTCACATTCTTCCTTGAGGCTTTGGATATAGAAATTTTGACTTTGTTGTCTTTTGAGTTTGTTTTGAGCTTCCCTGTCATCATAGTAACTTTCTGTGGTCAGAATTTGTTGTTTGCTCATTTTCCAACCTATTTTTAATTTTAATTTTTTACTTTTAGCTTTATATTAAAGTTGTTCTCTGCTCCCAGGGTGGAGGGGACACTGTCCCAAGCTTCAGGTTTTTTATGAAGCTGTTTTCAGAGCTAGTTCAGTGGGGAGGGGAGGTCTATAAGCTTTCAGGTCTTCCAAGGTGGTACAGTCTAAGGAGAGGTGTATTTGCTGCTCTTCTGGCCTGTGTAACCATAAGCACTCTTTTCTGCCCTGGAACTATGACCAGAGTCCCTACTCCCTTGTGGCCACAAGCTCTGGTGTGCTAGTGTTCTTCTTCACCCTGGGAATGCCATCCAGAACTATGACTTGGATCTAAGTATGGATGATGTAACAGAGTCCTTCATCCTGTGCCAGCAAAGAGACTCCTGTAATTTCCTTCTGACCGGTTGTCTGACCCCCTTACTGTTTGTGGGCTGAAAGTTCCAGAAGCAGCTGCTGCAGCAGCTGATTCAGTTGCCCCCAAGGCTTGCTGCTGGTTTACTGTGGCCTATGCTGGACTGTATCCATGCTGACCCCTGTGTGACAGACCTTTCCTGGTGACCTTCTAAGTTGTCTGGGCTAGAAAATTTTTCACCCCGTGCTTTTGTAGGTTCTGCCACTCCATAATTTGTTTTGAGGCATTATTTAAAGTTTTTTGGAAGGAAATTCGAGAGAGCTTTAGGCAAGTCCCTGACATTTCTCCACCAGTTTGTCCACCCTCCACCCCCACCCACCCCAGCAGGGTAACTTTTCTGTCATCTCAACCAAGATGGGAAGGAGGTCATTTCAGAGAAAGAACATTAAATCAAATTCTATTCAGAGAGAACTTGTGATTATCTCCTAGAGATTTCTACATAATAACGGACTATGTTAGGACAAAAATCCTAAGGTGAAACAGGGGAAAAGTAATGTTAGTCTCAAAGGTACCAGCTCTATAACCATATTTCCTAGGAATGTGCTGAGCATAATAATTCTCAGCTGTTGCTGGCAGGACTATGTAACTAATTCACAAAGTTCCAAATTTGTTTAGTTAGTCGAGCTGCTGAGTTAACATAATCGGTCATCAAAGCACTCAGCTGGTAAGATTATTTGTGAAGAAATTAATAAGGTGGTAGAATGACACTAGTATTGTGTGTATAAATATATATATATATATATGTTATGAACATATGAAAACATGATTCTTTTAGTTGGTATTGTGATTTTTAAATTGTTGTAAAAAGCCAATAGTATGAGGATGAACAAGTCAAAAGAAAGGCCCTGGGCTTTTCCAGGCCTACATGCTAACCTTGTTAACATATATAGTTTTGTATATATGTACATGTGTGTTATTTTCCCCTAAAGATGAAATTGAAGCCGTTTAGGGCAGTTGATTTGCAAACTGGGTTTTAAGGTTGATAACATACTATGTGTAAAAAGAAAATAATGAACCTTGAAGTTAATAATAATGATCTCTTAAGCTTTTTATAATATTTATCTCATTAGATCTTAACAATTGTCTTCTGACAAAGGTAGCGCCGATATTATTATTCCTGGGTTTAGTGATAAGAAAACTGAGGCGTTAAATGATTGTGGAAGGTTCAGTGGCTGGCAAGTTGTGAAGCTGACACTGGAAACCAAGCTTTCTATTCTATATCCCAGGTTCTTTCCACTTAATTAAGCTAAGAGGGCCCCTAAGTTGTTGAAATGGTATTAGGGAGATTTGGGGTCAGATTATAAAACATTTTTGAACTACATGTTATAAGGCTTTTGTCAGCCCTTGACCCCAAGACATGTAAATGTATATGGTCCTAAGATGTTTATATAGTCCTGGAACATTTGGAAGGTCTCTTATTAGACTCCCAGGAACTAGGAGAGCATTAGGAGCAAGGCTGCAGAGACTAGGATTCCTCCCTGAGAATCTTGTCTTTATTACATTGTAATCTTCTGGTTTTTGTCCTCTTGTCCCAGTTACAGAGAGACTGTGGCCATGCGCTATATCTGGGCCAGCTCTGTCTTGAATCCATGTCCCCAGATAAGTCTCAGGTCCCCTCAGAAAGCAGGTAGGGATGTAAAGTGGTTTTCAATATGGAAGCACCTGAAACTCAGATTACCTCTTATTCCATTCTTACTCTCTTGTTCTGCCAAGGGACCTGGTCTGACTCTTGTGCTTGGAATATATTCTTCTCTCAGTCTTAACTTTAACTCTTAGAATCCATAGTTTCTTTCAAGGTTTAGCCAAAGGTTATCATGAAGCCTTTTCCATCTGTGCTTTTCTAATTATAATATATACATATGCACATATATAGTTCTGTATATATGTACATGATATACATGTGTGTTATTTTCCCCTATAGAATGGAAGACCCTTGGGGTCAAGGATGGTTACACTTTTGTCTTTGTACTCTCCTTGCCTAACACTGACTTAGAGAGTCCTTAATAAATGCTTCTTGATTGATTGACAGAGCGGTTAGGCAATATAACAACTTCCACTAAAGCTTTCAGAAGGCAGCATCCAAAAGATACCAGCAGAAGGAATACAGTGTAGAGGTGCAAGAGTGCATCGTTTGTAGCCAGACTTCATCTTCTAAAAACATCATTGTTGATGAATGACAATAATAATAATATCTCACATTTATATAACTTTTGACAAGTAGAGCCGGTCCTTTCTGAGTAGTTGACTGACTGTTTTGGGGGATTGGGCCAAGTTTCTTTTGTGTCTGAAGAAATGAGTGGATTAAAGGTCTAAATTGTCCCTGTACACAGGTGACTGGATCACAGCAATGAGTTTGCAGAGTGTTCTTTTACATATATTATTAACAGCAACTTTATGAGATAGAGCTGGCACTCTTGTCATTATACCTGACTACATGGACTTACCCTGCATAGCCACCAGGAATCCTTTTGGGATTTAGAATGAGCTGGCTTTTCTACGTAGAGGTCAAGTACCATCATCCCAGATCTACTAAAGAGAATGTGCCTATGAATAGCTGGACTTCATTGCATTCTGATTCTGTCTCTCTTCCTAAAACTATGTGGCTTTCTCCCACTGTCTTTAAGGACAAACTGCAAAGTAGTTGTCTGCCGCTTCTCTCTTTGTTTAAAAATAAAAGGCTTTGCAAGATTGGAGTGGGTCCCTGGAGATACTTTTTCAGCTACCACTCCTGTAAATGTTTGAAATACTACTGCTTTTGTTTCCTTTTATAAACGTGCTTCTCTACCAGGGTCCAAATGGCCTAGAAATGCCCTAAAGTCAAGAGACCTGGGTATGAATCCTGGCGTCTAGATGAGTAACAATTGGCAAGCCTCAGTTTTTGTATCTGTAAACTTGGGTCAATGTTATTTGTGCTGTCTACTACAAGCTTGTTGTAAAGAAAGGACTTTGTAAACCTTTGAGTTCTATAAGGCTCAAATTATTATCATTATTATTATTAATAGCAGTAGTAGTAGTAGTAGTAGTGGTGGTGGTAGTAGTAGTATTTCTAGGACTTTAAAGCAGTGGAAAATGAATAAGTATGTTTAAGCCTTATTAGCAGTTTTTACTATGCCACCTTCATGTGTCCTCTTTGCTTACCAGAACTAAACTATTTATCTTCTTTTGTTATTATTTCAGCATCTACATCATGGGCTTGGTCCTGGAATGGATTAAGAACAATGGTGGTGCTACAGCTATGGAGAAACTTAGCCTAATCAAATCTCAAATGATTTATGATATCATTGATAATTCCCAAGGATTCTTTGTGTAAGTTGATATGATCTCGTTTTGTGTTTCTAGTTAATTTTAAAGTATATGTATGTGACACCACACCATTCATTTGACGTTCATGTCATCACTGGCATTAATGTCATCAGTGACGAGCATTTTTTAATTAAGTGCCCACAATCCTCTCGGGGAAAAAAAGGACTAATCACTTCCTTCCTAGACTTCCTGGGATATTAGAAAATCACCTTTGCCATGTTGTTTAGGTCTGTTGCTGCCTGAAGCTCTGTCATTTCTTCTAGAGGTGAGCATTAGAATTTTTGCTATTTTTCTGTGTTCAGAGGATTTTTTTTTCCCTTAAAATGAAAAGAATTCATTAAATTCTCCTACCTATCATAATTCCTGTGTTTGGCAGAAGATGCCTTTGCAAATAAGTGATTTTAAGTCAGCATTCATACTAGGAAAAAAAAGGGGGGAGGAACCCATGTACAAAAGCTACCTATTCAAATGAGATATTGAAGGATATTTTTTTTTCTAGCCAACAGGGCCCTGCTCCAGGATGGCTGGAGACAGTTGTTCATGTTAAGTCATGACTGACTCTTCATGACCCTATGTGGGTTTTCTTGGCAAAGATACTGAAGTGATTTGCCGTTTCCTTCTCCAGTGGATTAAAGCACACAGAGGTTAAGTGAATGCGCTGAGTCACAGACCTAGTGAGTGTCTGAGGGCAGATTTGACCGTCAGGTCTTCCTGACTCCAGGTCTAGAACTTCTTCCACTGAGCCACTTATCTGCCTCCAACACAAATTGAGGTTAAGTGACTTCCTTGCCCATGGTCACACACCTAGTGGGCATCTGAAGCCAGATTTGAACTTAGGTCTTCCTGATTCTGGGTCCAGCAATCTCTTTACTAGGCTACCTAGCTGCCCTCTCCCTGCCGTCCAGCTTGGAGATAGGGGATAGTATCAGTCTCCACATTTATATCAGAGCAATATATGGGAAGGAAGGTGGAAGAGGAAAGAGGAAGGCAGAAGCTCCAAAAATGGTTTCTTAGCTTTCCTCTTTTGCACAGGAAAGATCCCATCTCTAATGTGTATTACTGGTGTAGTGTGTTACCAATTTTCCTCATCTTCGTAGGGATTCTAAGGGAGTGAGTGATGGGGAAGCAAGGTGTTAATCTGTTATATCAAAGACAAAATCCATGTTTTGTGAACTTTGGAACTGGTTTGTAATCTGGGGGAGGGAGAAAGAGAAGTGGGAGAAAGCCTAATTCAGTCCAACCCAGGACTGACTTTTGAGTTGTTCTCATAGAGATTAGGAGAGTAATCTCTCATGGCCTTGACTAGATTCTGTGAAATGTTCCCAATCTCCAGGGGCTTGTTTTTATATGTTGGTAGCCATGATTTTATAAGATTCTGTGGCAGAACCAATGATGGGAGAGGGGCAGCACCCCAGATTTAGGGTACTGACAGCTGATATTAAGGCACAGAATAAAATTTTATGTTGGGGGAGAAAATAGGTCACTTTTGGCTGCACATAGAGTATATGAAGGGGATTAATCTGAATTAAGACTGAACCTGAAAAGGTAAGGAGAAGCTGGAGCCAGGTTACAAAGGGCTTTAAATGTGAAACTTAAGAGGAGTTTCTTACTATGTTGTAATAGGAATGAGGCTAACGTGTCCAATTTTCCTTCAGCCATAGCATCAGACAGAAAGCATTGCCTATTTAAGAGTAAAATATCATTAAAATTTTTTTAAAGGAAGATTATGTAAATTAAATTGATAGAGTTTGAACATCTACTTGTCATTTTAAAACATTTTCTTGTGTTCCATTGCCAGCAAGGAAAAGTAATCAGTGAACAGATACTTGTTAACATACCAGTAAATGGATTTTTTTCTGGTATCACAAACTACCATAGTTGGATTGGATTAAAGGGCATTTTTAATAGAGCTTTCTCTTCCCCTCATCACTAATGCACACTGCTTTCAAGTGCTTGAAGTAATAGTGAATGAATAAACAAATGAAGCAGTATTTAATAAGGGCTTGTTGTATGTCAAGAACTATGTTCTAAGCAGTTGGGATACAAATGGAAAAATTGATATTTTATATTTTTATACTCCCAATTTATACTCTCAAGGGACTCATTCTTTAATTGGGAGAGATAATGCATAAAAAAGTGGCAGGAGGTCAGCGTTAGGGTCAATGTCATGGCAAGGCCCAGGGATTTTTAGTGTACAGCACCCAGTAAGATGGCACTGCCCAGCAGTTAGAAGGGCATACCACCAGGGTAGATGGTAAGGCCCAAAAGACCTTAGGATGCAGTGACAAGGTAGTTGGTAAGGCCTGATGGTTTTCCATCTTACCAGAAGGATTATTCTTAGCTTGTTCTTAGCAGCCATGTCACTTTTTCTGCCCAACTATCCCAGATGGGGTCTTGGTGGCCTGGGGAAATAAAGGGTTTGGGACTGGGAAAAAAGATATCGATTTTGTTTTTATTATGTAGTCATCAGTGTTGTTCTGTAAAGTACCCTCTTTGCTATTATTGTACTCAAATAGATCTATGATCTCAGAAATATGAATATTACTGCCGGTGATATAGGTCATAACCCATCCATTCTTGGCCCTCCCATGCTTGTCCAAACCCTCTCTTTAGTTCACTATAAGGCATGTACTCAAGGATCTGGGAGTCTACCTTAATTATTTTTGGATGATGATGATGGTGATGATGATTTATTTATGGTGCTTGAAGCCAAAAATTGAGTTTACCAACTTTATGTTTAATGTATCATTATGATTAATTCATGCATAGGCTCTCTAGTGTGTAATAACAGTATCACAAAATTCTATGACTTTAAGATTTGCCAAGCACTTTCAGCATGATAACACCATGAGGTAGTTAATTCAAATATAATTATTCCTCCTTTGAGTTTGAGGAAGCTGAAGCCCAGGGTTAAGGGGGAAATTCAGGCTTCCATGGCCTAGTAAGGATCAGAAATTCTGAGGCCGAGACCAGTGCTCTTTCCATTATACTGTGATTTTATACATCATCTACAGCAAATATTTAATCTGAGTTTGGCATCTCCTACTACTGGAATGTTTCTGGGCTGCTGTCATCTCATGTGCATGCAGAGAAATGCAGATGAATTTAGCACTTAGTCAAATTAAAAACAGTGGTGTATTCTGAAACCATTTTCTTTTGGGGGAAGGGAGTGTGGGAGGGAATAATCTGCCAAAGTTGCTGTAAGTTCATATAAGCAATTATACTGTAAGAGGGAAAGAATCTTAATCATAAAGAAAACCACCACAGAACTACATGTGGTTTTCTATTAGCAAAGGGAATAGTAATGAGAGTGAAAAACCTGAGCGCACCACTTATTGAAGAGATAATAGTACTTTTCCTTTGACCATCTACTTGTCCTTTTTTGTAATGACCAAGAAGACAAGTTGCACAAAATGGGATTTAGAAGAGGGGAGAAATAGGAAAAGTAGGTATGCAGAGAAGGGCATGGGAAGGAGTTAAGACAGAGGAAGAAGAGTAGGAGTTAAAGGTGTAACAAACACAACGGAAACCAAGCTTATAAGATGCCTCTTGTCGCCAGAGATGTGTCCTTGAAGAAAACAAACAAACAAACAAAACCAAACTTAATTTTTCTTTCTAGGGCAGGGGTTCTGAAGTTAGGGTCTGGGAATTTTGGTTTTTTTAATCTTCTAAACTAAATTTCACTATAATTGGTTTCCTTTGCAATCTTGTGTATTTTATTTTATGCATTTAAAAGCATCATTTTGAGAAGAGGTCTATAGGCTTCATCAGACTGCCTAAGGGTTCCAAGACATACAAAAAAGAAGGTCCGCTTCTAGGGAATACATCCCATTCTACTCCCTGCCTCTTCTGTATGCCCCTTGGACAGACTTCCAAGAAGTTCATGTCCTGGGGGAGGGTGATACATATCAGACACACCTATTTCATTACTTGGGCTTTAACTGGCACTCTCAGGGTACCCTTCCACCTGGAATAAAATTACAGATTTAGAACTGGGAGGTACCTTAAAGGTCATTTGCTCCATCCCCTTCCTTTTACATATGAGGAAACCTAGGACCAGGAAATGGCAGAGGGTACCATTTCGTCTGGCCATTAAGTCCATTGTCTGAGAATCTAGCGTTTTTTTTTCCACTGTTAACTTTTGTTAACTGTTAATTTTGTTCCACTTATTAACAGGCCCATACGAGACAGTATATTATCAGATTTTGGAATGTGTGGAACTGATTTATGAGCTAAGTGTTAGGGAAAAGTTGTTGTGTTTTAGAGCAGACAGAAGATTTTATGATGAAGGTGGGCCATGAACTGGTTCTTGAAGGATGGGAATTCTAGGAAGCCAATATATCAAAGTAAATCTAAAGAATCATGAATACTAAACCTAGCACATGTTGGGGTCAGAAGGTGAGGAGTCTAAGGTGGAGAGTTCATGATGGGAACTGTAATAGGTTAGATTGCTAAGATCTCTAGCTTTACCAGTACTCCCCTTCTGCCTCCCCCAGGGCCTGATGCTGAGTGACCATCCTAGGCATTCAACAGCCTGGACCTGTTTCTCCAATATAGTTACTAGAAAGCTTTTAGTGATGAGGTATAGTTAGAAGCAGGAATCCGGGACTTACCATGATCCTTCCTACATATATCTATCTATCTCTATCTCTATCTCTATCTCTGTCTCTGTCTCTCTGTCTCTGTCTCTGTCTCTCTCTCTCTCTCTCTGTCTCTCTCTCTCTCTCTCTCTCTCTACCCTCTACCCTCTACCCTCTATCCTCTATCCTCTGTCCTCTACCTATCTGTATCTGTATCTGTATCTATATCTGTATCTGTATCTGTATGTATGTATGTATGTATGTATGTATGTATGTATAGCTCTGCTCTAAGTGGGAAAAAGTTGGGCTCTTGGAATAATGCAGCCTACAATTTTAGCCCCATTATATACTGAGACCTTTCTGTATTTTTGTATGTTTTGCAAGCAGGCCTGGGAAAACCCTCTCGCAATATAAAGGTTTTAATCCACTTACCCTTGAATTTGCCTCCTGGTAGTGACCAGCTGTAAAGAACACAGTGCTCTTGATGATAACTGTACCATTGATCTAATCCAATCATGGCATATAGTTCTCTGAACTATGGTTCTTATCTTGAAACCTATTCTACTCTTGTCTCCCAGTCCCTTTGAATTCTCCCCTGTGTTCCCCCCCTACCTAGTATTATGCTTACAAATACATATACATGCATATGTATTTTTTCCATTAAGATCCTTTTCCCCAGAATAGAAATGTTACTAGAATGGTTCTTATTTCTAAATGTCCATTTTAGAAACCTCCGATTTCATTCCAATAATGCCATTAAACCTTTCTTATTTCAAAACATCTTGCTCTTTTTGTGGAAAACAACTTCCTTCAATGGCAGTACTCCCCGTACTCCCCTCTTCCCTACTGTCTTGTTGGACTTCCCTCTTACATATAATTTTTTAAGGAAATGGACAATTAAAAGGGAGAAAACCAACAAAAAAACCCCTATGTATTTCTAAATACATGAGCATATGGTCAAAACTTAATATGTAAAGAGACTAGAGAAGGATTCTGGGAAAAGGCAGACATCTTGGGAAAAGGAAAAAAAATAAAATTTAAAAAGAATAGGATGGAGCTAAAGGGGAGGAGAACCTCTCATTACACTTTTTTTCCCCATGATACACCTTAACAGTTAATAACACCTTCATACCACAGGTAGGACATTCATTCTCTGGTAGATAGCTGTCAGTTCAGATGTAGTATATGGGACAATCTCGTCCTGAGAACTCTGTCCCCTCCCATTCAGGTTTCTGTACCTATACAGGCTGTATCTCTTAGGCTTCATGTCTTCTCATACAGAATAAACTATCAGCATTTTTTTTTCTAAATTTCTAAGCCCTCCTGTCCCAAGAAATCACATTTATAACATTAATAATAAATAACAGTTGACATTTATATATTGCTTTAAAGTTGGTAAAGCACTTTACATCCTTTGTCTCATTGTGACATCATAGCAACCCTGTGATATTAGTGCTATAGGCGTCATTATCATGATTTTTTCAAATGAGGAAGCAGACTCAGAAGTTAAGTGATTTGCCTAGGATTCCACAGTCGATAACCACAAAGTAGAATTCAAACCTGGATCTTTCTGAATGCAAATTCACCACTTAGTCTCCTATGCCATATTGTATTAAAAATATTCTTGCAGAATTATTCTTCTGACAAAAACAGATTGCTGTTTTTGATATCACCTTAAAATGGCCAATGCTTAACTGCCTGGCAACTCCCCAGTATTTTCCCTGCATCTACCAAGAGCTGTTGTGAAATTTTCTCTTTTCTCTCTGTCTAGGAGACAATACAGGTAATCTAGTCCCCAAGAGAGGAGTGGACAAAATGTGCTTCAACCCAAAGGTTGAAAATCAGACTCTTGGATAAGATAAGTTACTTTCCAGGTGCAATCAACACCCCCCCCCCCACTTTGCTACTGATTTTTTTTGTTTAGGAAAGAGAGCCTACACTCCGTTTCAATGACTAGGAGTGACAGATGTTGACTGGGAAGTGTAGTTCTTAGGGAGTTCATCAAAGAAAAGAATCCCCATTTAGATAATTATTTCTAGATTATTTAGGAACCTTGGTTCACGGACCAAAATGGTCCATGTATGCCTGTGGTGCCCTTTTTCACATGCCTGTGATGCCCTTGAGTATTTTCTACCTCCCACTTCAAATAGCTCAAACTGTTACAAGCCATTTTTATAGGAATTCTGAGTACCAAATCTTCCACTTTGTCTTCATAATACTTTTTCTGCACCTGTGCCAGACTCTTGCCTAGAATCGTGAAATCAGAACCTAGAACACAGCAGGAACTACATGAAGGGTTTATTTCTCAAGCCTAAATTACACTTGCATTAATGTTATATTTTGAAGCCTTCTTTCAGGAATTAGTTTTTTAAAATTATTGCTATCTCTTGTTTTTGCATCACCTATAATTCCTGATGGATTCCTCTTCTGCCATCCAAGAGAAAATCTCTTCAGAGATGGAGTAAAGACAGAAAAAAATTTGGCAAAACAAAAAACTGTGCAAAAGTCTGACACACATATACACGTCAGATTCTTTCACTATATGTATATGCATATGAGACATCCTATATAATGAAATATATAGTATACATATAGATAGGATATACAGAGAATGTACATATATAATATATACAAATATACTATAATTCACACACATAGACACATGTATATATAGTACCCTATACCCATAGTCTCCCATCTCTGCATAAAAGCAAGACAAGGTGCCATCTCATATTCAGAGATCACTTGAAGGAACTGCAAATGTTTATCCCCTAGAAAGGAGACTTGGCAAGAGTTGCATCACTGGTGTCTTTAAATGTTTAAAGGGTTGCCATATGGAAAAGGAATTAGCCTTATTATTCTCATATTCAGAGGTTAGAAGTAGAACTAGAAAGCATAAATGATGTCAACTTGGTGTAAGAAAGAACTTAACAGTAGTCCAGAAATGGAATCAACTATCTTGGTAGGTAGTGAATTACCCATTACTAATGGTGTAGTATATGGGGCAGTCTCGTCCTGAGACCTCTATCCCCTTAAAACAGTGGTTCTCAACCTGTGGGTTGCAACCCCTTTGGGGGTTGAATGAACCTTTCACAGGGGTCACCTAAGACCATCAGAAAACACATATTTCCAATGGTCTTGAGAACCAAGACACCGCTCCTTTTTCCTTCTCCAGGGGGGGTCCGCCTACATGCAGATATGCCCACATACGACTATTAAAGGTTTGTGGCATTAGGAAGGTGGAGAACCACTGTCTTAGAACATCCCCTCCCATTCAGGTTTTAGTATCTATAAACAGTGTTATCCTTAGAATGATGCAGCCTTTAACTTTAGCCCCATTACATGGGGCTAAAATTGGGGTCATCCAGTATTCTCAAGAGGATTCATATTTCTGTCAGGGTTCGACTAAATGACTCCTCAAGTCATTTCTAACGTTCACATTCTTTGAACTCGGGGTTCACTCCTGTGTCTCTTTGTTTCTTGAGGCATTCTTCCCTTAAAATGGAAATTAGCATGGGATGGATGCACTCACCATGTACCCTTTGATAGTTTTTCTTTATACCTTCTTCTGTAATTCTGGGGGAGCTTCATTGAGGTGAAGGATTCCCAGTTAGGTCATTATTTGTAGATTTTCCAGTGAACTTGGCAGTCATTAGCAGGAGGGAATGATGTGTGCTCAAGTGCATGATTCCCATGAGTTCGTCTCACTGCCTCTTTCAAATAGTCCAAAATGGTCCTAAGCCGTTAGAGGAATGCCAAGTGCCAAATTTCCTATTTTCTGATTCTCACCTTCTTGAGGCACTGTGAATCCTGTGATTCTCCTGCCTTTTCAACTATAAGTTCCCCTGGGATGCTGCTTTCTCTTACACCTACCTCCTACTGATCTTAGATTGATATTTCAGGGAGTTTAAGCACTTATTCAGAGATGAATGGAACTCCTTGGCATTGGCTCTTGGGAGTTTTATGAGACACAAATATACCAGTACAAGCTAGTTAGGGAAGTACATTGAGAACTTGAGCAGGAAGAGTTACTCAAGTGGGTAAAAAGTACTTACGGAAGCCAAGAGAATGAGCCCTACCTAAAGTAGATAGACAGATGTACCCAACTTTGTGCTGCTGCCATATTGAGGGCTTTTTTTTCTTTTTCTTTTGCTGGTCACACACCTAAAAGACAGTGTCTGAGTCAAATTCTTCCCTTTAGTGGGGTCATAACATCACAGATTTTAAGCTAGAAATGACCTCTGAGGTCATCATATCCAACGACCTCATTTTCCAGATGAGGAGACTGAGGTTTAGAGATCTTCAGAGACATGCCCAGGGTCATACTTCCACAAGTCCTAAGTCTTTTGTTTTGGTCTATACAAGGGAAGAAACAGTATCAAGTAGGGTCTGTGTTTAGAATTTTTGTGATGGCTGTCAAACCTCCCCACTTCCTCCCCCACCCCAGTCTAAAAATGTGTCCAGTTCTGTCTCTTCAGTCCATTACATTTCTTTCAGGAAGTAGCATCTTTCCTCATAAAGCCTCCGGAGTCTTAAGTTGATCAGAGTTCTTAAATCTTCCAAAGTTAGTTCCAGTGTTTCTGTACGAGAGGTTCTCCTGCTTCTGCTCACTCTGCATCAGTTCATACAGGTCTTCCCAGGTTTATGTCATTTTTCTTGGTGAAATAGTATTCTCACACTGGGGCCTTTTGTAACTTATCTCGGATCCCATCATCTTTCAGCATATGCAGCCAATTAAATAAAAAAAAAAGTTTTATTGGTGCTTTCTGGTTTTGTTTTGTTTTTTTGCCCCAGTGATTTCCCTGAACACCCCCCTCTGTGACTGAACCCACCCTTGTAACAAAGCAAAACTGTTGGGAGTTAAAAAAAAAAAAAGCCCAGCCCATTCTGACAGCACATGCAGCATTCCCCATTCCCAGTTCTTCATCTGTAAAATGAGCTAGAGAAGGAAATGGCAAACCACTCTGGTATCTTTGCCAAGAAAACTCCAAATGGGATCACAAAGATCAGCGACTGAAAATGACTAAAGAAACAAAAAAAGCATTTATATAGTGCTTGCTGGTTTATGTATGCTCTCGTTTGAGCCTCACCACAACCCTGGGAGGTGGGAGCTCTTATCTCTATTTCACAGATGAGGAAACTGAGGCTGGGAGGGGGTTAAGTGACGTGCCCAGGTCACACTCTTAGTATGTGTCTGAGGCTGGATTTGAACTCAGGTCTTCTTGACTCCAAGGCCGGTACTTTTTATCCATTGTACTACACCTGTAGAAAGAGTGAATTTTTTTGGGAAAAAGCCTTAAACTTCAATTTTCCACATAGTAGCTGTTCCTTTTTCTAACACATTTAGTTAGTGTGTGAGGCTGCATTTAAATCCTTGCTCCTAGTCCAGCACTCCATACGCTGTACCTCCTAGCCATCATAAATGAAGTTACAGAGGACCTGAACCTTAGTGAACTCATTTCTGAAGACTAAAACTTCAAGGTCGAATTTATTATTTTTAGTCCTTGGCATTTCCCTCTCATCTGAGAGGTTTTGAATGTGGTCTGGCTGGGATCCATAGTGACAGCTAAGTGGGTCTTTAAAATGCTTTCCTGCATTATATGAACTTCAGGTTTTCATTTTCATAGAAACCTTGTAGATTCTTGGTACTAAAATGGGTCTTAAGGAACATCTAATCTACCTCCTTCATTTTGCAGATGGGGAATTCGGGTCTAGACAAGCGAAGCAACTTTTCCAAAGACAGAGTAGGCCAGCAACAGGACTACTTGAAAGACATCTAAGAGACTTTTAATGCTCATAATAGAGAAGATGTAAATAGTGCTTTAAAGTTTGCAAAGCCCTTTTACACATATTATTTAGTTTAATCCTCATGACTATTCTGTAAAGTACATGCTATTATTCCCATTTTTACAGAATAGGAAACTGAGTCAGAGAGCAGTTAAGCATCTTCCCCTCCTCACACTCTTAGTATGTGTCTGAGGCTGGATTTGAACTCGGGTCTTCCTGACTCTAAGGCCGGTACTTTTTAGCCATTGTACTACACGTGTAGAAAGAGTGATATTTTTTTGGGAAAAAGCCTCAAACTTCAATTTTCCACATAGTAGCTGTTCCTTTTTCTAAATAAGACGTGCATTTAATTCCTGAACCTTAAGACCAGAACTAGCACATTGCATTTTCCCAGCAGTAGTATGTCTAAACAGCGTAGCTGTGGTGTTTTTAATTTAAATGTCAGCTATGAAATAACCTCACATCTCCTGGAAAAGAGGGGACAGCAATTCAGATCCAAAGCCTGTGACACGGTATTTGGTTATTCCCTTTAGTATCTAGTCTGCCTTAAAGGTGTATGCTTGACTCCTATTAACTTTCATAGGAATTATGTATGTGCCTCTAGGGGAGAGTATAACTTTTAATGGGAACTTCCTTTCCTCTGCTTTTATTTGCAGTTTAATTTTAATGAAGCCCACCTAGCAGAGACTTCAAATAAAATGGAATATGCTTCTGCTTTAAAATAAATAAATAAGTAAATGAATGACTGCATGAGATATCTAGGTTTTGTCCCCTAGAACAGAGCTTTAATTGTTCTTTCTTATATCTCTACAGTATCCCTGGAAAATACTCTCAGTTGCTCATTATTTTCAAAATCAGAACCCTAGAACCAACAGTGATTTTTTTCCCCTTAGGCAAGAGTTGCTGGTTGTCAGTAAGTTTCCTCCATATCCACTGAGCGAGGAGCACCTTCCAGCCAAGTGTGGCTGATGGAGCTACTTAGCTGGGGGAATACCCAGATTCCAGCTGTTACTACTTGCTCCTTGCTAATAACATTTGAGTGTCTGCATTCACAAAATTTCATGGGGATACATCCAATTTCTTTAAGAGATACCTCCTGTCTTGCCTGCCGAGTCCTTGGTCCCTTCCACATCTGGTCATGAATTCAGATAAAGCAGATAGGTTTCCTATTGCAGTAGAAGGGGCCCAGGAGCATTGCGCTTTTCCTGCCTCATAGTATCTTTCTTCCTTTTCCTGATCTTTTAAATCTTCCCAGTGACAGTTCATTGATCACACCACCTAGTTCTTTTTGGACCAGAAGATGTAGTTTTATCTAGGTCAGGGGACTGGGATTCATTGAAGGCTTTTGTATTTCTTACTACAGCTATCAATTCCATATTAGTATTTCTCTATCATTTCTAATGTAAAGGTCATTCTCCTCCACAGAGAAAATAGAAACAAAATAATTAAACACCACTGCTTTATTCCTGTTATTACTGTTCCGTCCAACCCAAGCAGAAGTCCTGTCCATTTCTCAAGCCTCTTTTTTTTTTCTCTCAATCTAACCTAAAAACAAAAACCACTTTTGATGTCCTTAGCTTTCCAAAATAAGCTCTGGCTTATTTTGTCCTTCTGTGTTTCAGACAGTATTTTTCTGTGGTCTATGACACTGTTATACTTGCCTGGCTTTGCTACCATTATCTCTAAATTTCTTTTAATATTCTAAATTGGTTAGGGAGTTCCCTATGCATCCACATCTGTGTTGTGTGGGGGAATGACCACTAGGGAAGGGAGCTATGGTCAGAAGAGTCATAAGAATGGTGAGTAGATCCAAAGGGTAGTTAGACAAAGCAAGGGTAGATTGATTTAATTTCTGTGCCCAGAGCAAGAGGTAGAAAAGGGGATTAGGAGTGAGACCCGATCTCCCGCAGGGCAGATGGCAAGATGACCCAGGGCAACTGGGTGGCAAAATGGAGTATGAGGCATAATATAATTTGTAGCTGGCTAGACAGAGTGGGCTCCATTCTGCTTCACCATGGCATCTTTCTTAGACAAAATGCTAAACCACAGAGGTTATAGAATATTCTTAAAGAAATGGAGCTTTATTACTTTTAAGTACCTACAGTAACTGCTGACAAAGTGCCCCCTGCTGGGCCTGCTATACCAAAGTGCCCCCTGCTGGGCTTGCTATAATGAATAGATGAAGTTTGTGATAATTAGCATTATTTGCATTTAAACAGTTTTGTATGCTGAAGCCTTGAAAAACAGTTTGTTCTCTCCAGTAGATTAATCATGCTTCCTATAATCTCATTTACATTATTCATTTACTTCCTACACCCTTTCTTCACAGACTGTGCAAAGAGAAACCTCAGCTCAGCCCAGATCTAATTATTGGAGATCTTAAGTTAGCGGAGTCCAAAATAATGTTTTGCTTTATTGCATAAATACCTTAAGAAAGTCTGATTTGCTGATGTCAGTACTCTTTCTGCTTGCACAATTCCCAGCCCTTTTCTAATTTAGATATTCTTTGAGAGATTCTGGAGCTGAAAATGCATTGAACCTAGCTAGACTGGTCCCTAAACCAAAGAGAGGTATTACCCATAATAGGGCCCATACTCAGGACCTTTCCAGCATGCTGTAGCACCTGCCTAAGCTTGTGCTACCTTGGCATAGCATTCAGGGATCCAGAGTTATCCCCATCCTGGATGTTGTTGATGAGGTATTAGGTTAGGAACATAGCGCAAGACTTCTTATCACTTAATCAGCAAACATTTACCTACTGTATGCCAAATACTGTGACTGATACTAAGAATACAGACACAAAAATGAATCAGCCCCCTTGCCCAGGGAGCTTATATTCTTTTAGAGAAGACAATTTATGAACAAATTAATTTTTTGCAAAATAAATACAAGGTGATTTTTTTTTTAGGGTGAGAGGACAGTGGAAGCATACCAAACAATAAATCTATGGATAAGTAAAAGAAGGAAAGGAAGGAAGAAGGGAAAGAGAAAGAGAGAAAGGAAGAAAAGAAAAGAGGAAGAAAGAAGAGAGATGAGAGAGGAAGAAAGATGGAGAGGAAAAGAGAGGAAGAAAAGATGGAGAGAGAGAGAGAGAGAGAAAGAACCTAGTTCTTCCACAGTGCTTTGCTATCCCTAATTAGAATGCAGTGTCCCATTCTTTAGCCTGTTGAAATTATTTCAGTTCTATAATACTCAAGTCATGCCATTGCCTCCTCAGTAAAAGCCCTGCCCCACCCAGCCCACTGGTGATTTCTCCCTTTTCCGAACTTGTCCCCTACCCTCCTAGAACAACTACTATATTCTCTTTGAGAGGAGGGACTGTTTTTGTTTTTATTTTGCTTTTCTATGTCCAGTGCTTAGCCCAGGGTCTAGCACAGAGTAGGTCCTTAACTAAGTTAAGTGTTACTTGATTGATAGATTTGCTATGACTCTACTGACCATAGCTCCCTTCCCTGGTGACCATTCTCCCACACAATACAGATGTGGATGCATAGGGAACTCCCTAACCAATTTAGAATATTAAAAGAAATTTAGTAATTATGGAAGCAGGGTCAGGTATAACAGTGGCATGGACCACACAAAAATACTATCTGCAATGCAGAAGGACAAAATAAGCCAAAGTTTATTTTAGAAAGCTAAAGACATTAAAAATGGTTTGTTAGGGGGCGG
>CM053599.1:118013995-118031156 GCA_028646575.1 Pseudocheirus occidentalis | reverse complement strand
AAAAGGAAGCAGGCTAGGAACAGCAGTAAAACTCTAGAATCCTTTTTTATGGACAAAAAAGACCAAAGTATGGAGCAGGAGGAAGACAACTCAGTCAGAACTCCCTCACCAAATGCTTCCAAGACACTGGAAGAATGCCTACTACCTATACATCAACTGAAAAAGGACTTTGAAAACCAAATAAGAGAAGTGGAGGAAAAATTGGAAAGAGAAATGAGAATGATGCGAGAAAGTCATGAAAAGAAAATCAACAACCTGACTGAAGAAAACATATTTGTAAAGCATTTAACATAATGCCAGGCCACCTTCAATGTCCACGAGGTGGAATTAATATATTCTCACTTCTCTCACCACCATCTAAACCCTAAGAGTAATATTTATTTAGATCTGAAATAATGCAACCCCTTCTTTTGGAGACCAGGATATTATGACATGGGCCTAGAATAACATGAGTCAAAGAAACTTGTATACTGGATGCTGAGCTTTCTTCCATTTTTTTTTAACCTGGGGAGCCACATTTACCTTGATAAAAGAAAATGAATGGAAGCTATGTTCACTTGTATTTCTGTTTAGTAAAAATGATTATTTAATAGAGTCATTAGTCTCTGAGACTTCTATTGTTGACAGAAAATGGAATCATCAGTCCCAGGACACCCTATAGTTACATTTATCCTCTAACTAGTCAAGATGAAAAGAAAGGAAGGAAGGAAGGAAGGAAGGAAGGAAGGAAGGAAGGAAGGAAAGAGAAGGAAGGAAAGGGAAGGAAGGAAGGAAGGACTGAAGGGGCAGCTAGGTGGCACAGTGAATAGGACACCGGCCCTGGAGTCAGGACAACCTGAGTTCAAATCTGGCCTCAGACACTTGACTTTGAGCAGGTCACTTAACCCCAATTGCCCTAAAAAAAAAAAAAACTTAAAAAATTCCTGGAAAGAAATCCTTAATGGGGTTCTTCAGACTTGGGCTATTGATGCAACTGCTCATGGTCGAACTAGAACAGCCAGCTAACGAGGAGACAAGAGTTGTTCTTCCTTCAGACTTCTGAATAGCAGACCAGCATGGTCAGTACTGAGACAGGTAAACTAACCCTAACTGAATCAATGCTGTATCATTGCTAAATTGTCTTTCTTTTCTGTGGCTAAATGAATTTCCTCTAAAAAAAATTCTTTGGTAAATTTCCTTGAGGGTAGGGATTGTTTTTTGCTCTGTCCACAGTGTTTCTCATAGGGCCTGACACTGTTTATTAATTGATTGATTGGAGCCATAAGCAATTGCTAATTATAACAGCTAACATTTATATAGTACTTTGAGAGCAGTTAGATGACTCAGTGAATAAAGCACTGGGCCTGGAATCAGGAAAATTTGAGTTCAGATGTGAACTTGGACCGTTATTAGTCAGCTATGTGACCTTGGTAAGCTTTCCTTCATCTACTGGAGAAGGATATGGCAAATCATTCCAGTTTCTTTGCCAAGAAAACCTCAGAGACAGTAGGGTCCAGGGTGGGTCATGGAGAGTCAGACCGAACTGAATGACTGAACAATACATATTGTGCTTTAAGGCTTTCAAAGAATTTTCCACACATTGCCTCATTTGATTCCTACACCAACCCTGTGGAGTAATTACTTTTATTTTTAAAAACTGTGTCTATATGAATATATATATGTGTGTGTGTGTGTGTGTGTGTGTGTGTATGTAAAAATCTGTCTAAAATGAAAATCATTATAATTACACATAAATTATAAATATATTATACAATTAACATATTAATAATATATAAAAATTAATAAAAATAACAATAGATTAGGAATTGGATTTCTTATTTCATTGATATAAGGAATGCTTAGATGTAGAAACTCCCTTGATTGATGTAAGTCAGAACCTTCATTATTATATTTATCATATAATATATAATAATTATAATAATTATTAGATAATTATTTACAATTATTAGTATTAATATTAGAGATTTGTCTAGGTATTATTGTCAAGCTCAAATGGAAAGGAACATAGCTAAATGATGCATAAGGATCCCTGTGGGCTAGATATTGACTTAATTTTAATATTATTTCTCTTTTATTGTATTTTTATTAACTTTGTTAAATATTTTTCAATTACATTTTAATCTGTTTTAGGAATTCTGGGTTTAGTTGATCTCATGCCACCAAGGGCTGGGCATTTGACCTAGATCACTGAGAGATTAGGTTATTTGCTCATGGCCATAGTATGTATCAAAGTCTGGCTCTCTATCTACTGTGCCATGGTAATTCCCATAGTGATCATAAATATCTAGCCTTTATGGAGCCCTCTCAGGTTTACAAAGTGCTTAACATATTATGTACTTTACTTCAAACATCAACGCTATGGGAGCAGGACTACAGATGTATTTGAAAATGGTAAAACTGAGACTTGGAGAATTTGCATTTCTAGAAAAGTGTTAGAGACAAAATTTGAACTCATTTCTCTCTTTACCCAAAGCCCAGTGCTGTTTTACACCTTACAGTGCTGACTCTCCATTGTTATCAAGTTTGGCTTTACCTTGCTAGCAACTGTTCAGGTGTAATAATTATCCATTTATTTTTTGCCAGAATGGATATTGTATTAGGCACCAATAAGTGGGCAAAAGATATGTAGACCTTTGCTCACCATTTATTGTTAATTTATTGACAGGAAACTAACACTGTGCAAAATCTTAATCTAGAAATAACTGCAGAATAAATACAGTTACCACTTCCACATCAGGGGGGGCTAGAGTTTTGGTACCCCTGTGATCTGGAGAATTCCCATAAAATTTTTTAGCCCTCCCTTTGTACAAGAGAAGTTTGAATTATTATGGTATTAAATCTAAAATATGTTGACAATATACAATACTATACATATATTTTATGCTTTCTGAGTTTCTAAACTTTTTCTATGTCATTTGTTGGCCTTTGCATGTCCTCTGCAACTTCTGCAAAACTCTCCCCAAATTCCCATTTAATGTCTTATTCTGACCCGTGATATATCAAAACCACAACGGGGAATGTCACCATGTGGAAGGGATAACTGTAAAATCACTGACTCAGAATTTGAGAGGTGGAAGGAACCTTCAGCAGCCAGCTCATCTACCCTATCTAGTTCCTCCATCTAAATGAGGGAAATAAAAACAACAGCAGCAACAAAGAAACCAAAGAACCCCAACAAAAATAATAATGATAATAGCTAGCATTTATATAGCACTTTGAAGTTTCCATAGCACTTTGAAAATAATTATTTCATTTGATCATCACAGCACCCCTGATAGGAAGGTGATCTAAATTATCTTAATTTTACAGATGAAGAAACAGAAGCAGGCAGAAGTTAAGTGACTTGAATGGAGTCACATGGTCACCAAGTGTTAGGGACTGACTTTTGAATCTAGATCTTGCTGCCTTCAGGACCAGTGCTCTGTCCACTGTGCCACCAACCTTCAGTTCACTGACTCTTGGTTAAAAATCCTGGTATGGTCCCTTCCCAAGTAGTCATCCTGAATGGACAATGCTAATAAAGTTCACCTTTGGTGTCCTTTACTTAATTAGACATTGGAAGGAGTCTCTGAAGGAGGCTACACATCATTAGACTGCCTCCTTTGGGCAGGACTAGGGCCTAGTTACTTCTGAGACTATTTGTGTATCTTCTTAGTTATTATTCACTTCCCTGGCTCCCACCCCCTAAAGGAATTCTTTGCACAGAATGGGGAAGTGTGTCTGGAAGCCAATGGTCTGCCATTTGCTGCCATTCAGACAATTCTTATGTCATTAGATCCTTGCAGTTTCTTTGGTTTGCCTTGCTCATGGCTGTCCCAGAGTACACTATTACTTATCCTCTTTTTCCTACCAATTAAGCTCAAAGATAAGCAAAAGAGGTTAATGTGAGATTCAGAGGGAACCGTTGATATATTTTAAAAAAAGATTCTAATATTAGGTAGTTTTAGAGCTATTGGGCATTCAATTAAAGAGCCTCAAGTGTTTAATTTAGATTATTCCATAGGACAGGTATTGTTTGTTAATTAGTTAATTAAATAACAAATGATTATTGAAAACATGCATCAGGATTAAACACTCTGAAAGAGATAAAGATATCTCCAAGGCAATTAGCTCACTGTAATTTTAATGATAAATGTGTAATTAGACTTATTTTAAATAGATTATGTGGAGTGGTATTCACAAGCATTAAACTGGCGTGTAACAAGATATTTACTTATATAACAAGCAAAATATAATTTTAATTCTTATTAAGCACCAGCTAGTGTGCATTTAATAGATACCTAATTTGCTAAAAGCAAAATTCCTTACAAGTATGATGTACTTATGAGAAGAATATAATCCATTAAAAGCTTATATAATGAAATTAATTACATTGCAATTTGATTTATCTCCAAGCATGCTTACTTCACTTCCAAGACAATTAGCATGGAATATAAAGACTTTGAATGCATTATAACTTACAACCAACATTTATACATTTATGTAGCCAACCCTTAAGTTGATTGCTGCTGAATCACATAACAAAAAAATTCTTTTTAGTGTCAACTAAATAAGGAATAGATTAATTTACATCAGGGTCAGAAAAATAAAAGCAACATGCATACATATTTGTGCTTATATGTAAACAGTTATGTATACAGAGCATTCCAAATAGTTTTAATAAAGTTTTAAGCTATTAAAGATTTTGGGGACTTCCTATGTGTGTGTATGTATGTGTGTATGTGTATATATTTGTAAATATATCATTATATATGTATATAAAGACAATATTGCCTATCTTAGAGTTATAACCCATAAACCTGAAGTAGCTCTAAAATGTGTATGTATACACATCAAATACCTATAAAATATGACTCTGAACAAATTTTAGAGCTATAGAACCCACAAAGTGACAGAGAGAAACAAATATCTCACTGAAGGCAGCTTGGCAGGTGGACAGGAAGGGTCTATTGTAGCATGCTGGGAGCCGAGCCCAGCCCCATGTGAGCTGAGCCCAGCCCCATGTGAGCCTGCAGTTTTAGCCCCAGGGCAGCCCCCACCAGCAGGGCTGGAGCTGACTTCAGGAGAGTGGATCACCAGCAGCTGTGGCGGTTTCCTAATTATTAGCCCATAAATGCCAAAGATGAAGTAAAAGGTCAGTGTGGACTCTGTAGGAATAGGAGGATGAGAAGCTGAGAAGCAGCAGAGGCCCTGCCACAATGCCACCTCCACTTGCTGCTTCAGAGCTCCTGGCTTGCAGATCATAGGGGAACCAAGAGACCATTTAGAGGGTAATCACTCTCACTTTAACCTGCTTGGATCTGGATCATGGTCTTGGGTGGAGGTCCATCTTGCCCTACTGAAAAGTCAGAGAGGGGATAGAGGAGGATGTAAGAGAGAGATTGAGGGAGGGGGTATTCAGTGAGAATGCTGTTTTGGGGTGTTGGTGGTATTTCCTTAATAAATAAAATAAAATAAAATATTAAGTTTTATCAGCAAAAAAATTTAACTTTTTTCCAATTTTCAGTAGTAGTCTTTGTATTATTTTATCCATGGTAAGCATTTTTTTTCTTCATAGTATGCTTTCTGTTAATCTTCCTATGAGACAAAGGAGGAAGAAAAGAAACATAAAAAGAAAACTATTAATGTTATCCCTTCAATGGCCTCTGTGGTGAACTGGATGAGATGCTAACCAAATTAATTTCAATCATCTCAACAAACACATATGAAACACATATTAAGAGCAAGGTATGAGTTTACCTCTGGGGATATAAAGGCAAGCAATTTATAATTGCAATTGTATAATTCCTGCCCCCAGTGAGGTTATAATCTTTTAGAATGGAATCTACTAAAACATTTGCAGAAATAAGTATAATACAAAGTTTAACAAGATAAGTAGAAAGACACAGAAAAAATACTCTAGAAAAACTTAAACTGAGAATTTTCAGTGGGAGTAATCAGAGAAGGTAAAAGTTGCGAAGAAGCAGATTAGGCTTGATGTGAATTTTTAAAAACTCTATATTCTAAAAATATCTAAAAGTGAATTGGGAGACCTAGAGAGGCATTGGGTTTAATTTGTTTAATTTATCAGTGCTGGAAAAAGTGGACTGTAGTATAGGGTATAGTATAAAATTAGTAGGTAGAAGATACCCCTAAGGGGCTATTGCAATAATCAAAGGGAGGAATAATGAAAAATTGAACTAGGGTGATCTAGGAAGACCTTTTTTACAAGGGAGACTTAAAATACAGTATGGCAGCTGTTGACAGCCCTACATATGAGAGTGAAGCCAACAGAGATGCCTATCCTTTCCTAAAGACATTGAACATTGATACATTTTATGCTGTCAACATGCTGTTTATGAAGCATACCTCATAAGACAATTATTTGTTAGTGTGATGGAATATGTCAGAAGCCTTGTAATGACTAGAATTGATTGAAGGATCTTTTACATATTGTTGAAATTGAACATGAAGTGATATAAACTACTGAAATATCTAATAGTTTAATAAGATTAACTTTAAAATAGATTTATATTAGAATGGACTGATGATGTTGCCTGAGTAGATGCTTGAAATGAGAGTGCCGGCCAGAAATTATTATTGCATAGTTCTCCATATGCTTATGAAGAAAACACATTCTCTCTCTTGCTCTTTCTCTTTCTCTCTCTCTTTCTCTGTGTCTCTCTCTCTCTCTCTCTCTCTCTGTGTGCATATGTGTGTGTGTGTGTGTGTGTGTGTGTGTGTGTCTTAGAATGAATCTCCCTATCTACCCCAGGGTAGAATTGCAGGAGAAACTCACAGGCCCAATCCCATTGGTTTGCCCCCCTTCTCAGGCAGCCTGCTTTCAGGGGCTCACTATATTTCTGCTGGACTTACTGAGAACTCCCAATCAGCTTAGCTGACTGTTACTCAGAACTTCAGAGCTCAAGTGATACATCAGTCTCAGTGTCCCCAATAGAAAGGACCATAATTGTTTGCCCCAAGGACTGATTGTTTCTCTTTGTGTCAATATGATTTAGTTTCTGTTTTGTTATTGAGGTGGTTGACTTTATTTGTAGCTGCCTATAGGTTATGATTTCAGAGGGATAGAAAAGGTACTCCTTCTTCTTCTTTCTCCCCAACAACAAAAACTTACCAGCTGGCTAATGCCTGAAATTTTCACCAAGATAAAACATTCCTTTTGCTCAAGGCTACTAATAGACTCCAGATACCCCTGGGAGAGGCAGCACAATCAGTTATTTATATGTTAGTATGAATTCATTTGTCAGACTCTTGAAAGCAGGTTTTAGAGAAA
This sequence comes from Pseudocheirus occidentalis, assembly GCA_028646575.1. Taxonomy (NCBI): domain Eukaryota; kingdom Metazoa; phylum Chordata; class Mammalia; order Diprotodontia; family Pseudocheiridae; genus Pseudocheirus; species Pseudocheirus occidentalis. The sequence goes on along the minus strand of CM053599.1, from coordinate 118,023,883 downwards.
GGAAAGGACAGGGAGAATATGAGAACAGACATTTGAGGGAAAAGTAGCACCACCAGGACCACCATCACCACCCCAAAAAAGATGGAAAGAATACAGAAAAGAGAGATTGGAGACACCAAAAATCTTATTGCATCAGAAATTTGTTGGACTGGCTGTATGTGACAAGATGAAGGGGCATATAAGCAACTTTGCCCCTCTACTTTCTCCCATTTCCAAAGATAGTCTTTGTCTTTATAATGCCTACTATTAAAGGTTCAAAACATGTCAGCACTTCTGTGATCTGCCCTTCTCACCCAAATAGCTACTTGTGGTTGTTCTTTCCTTTTACAACTATCCTCTTCATTCTGCACGCCTCTTTCAGTCATCTCTTTGGGCTCATCATCTTTATGGAATCCAATGAGTCTACTTGATTGTTAGTGCATTTCTGAAGGTCCTATTGACCAATTCTCCTAACTATGAAGGTTCCTCTTGAAGAGATGGGTGAGAAGATTCTTGAAACTGTTGTGGGTTTCAGTTAGGGCTACTAAAGAAGATGTGTTCTTGTCCCAAGCAAGACAAATATGGATTGATGAATAATGAGGAAATGTTACATTTTGAAAGGAGTTTTAGGAAAGAGGACACTTAAACATGGTAAAGTAGGAAAAAAAAAACAGCTGAATATGGTGTCAAACAACCTACTTTCGAATACAGGCACTCCCATGTACTACTTGTGTAACCTTGGACAAGCTACTTTACTCAATTGGTACTCAATTTCCTCCTCTGCAGAGTGAGGGGTTTAGAGTATAGCGTCTCTAAGAACCCTTCCAGCTCTAACACTGTGTTCCTATTTGGCACATCCTAGGCTCAGCTCTGCCACATGTAAATGTGCTTTATGGCCTTAGGCAATTAAGATGACCTTGATTTCATCATTTGAAGTAATATTTCCTCCCTGTCTCACAAGAAGAATTTATTGACACGTTAGGGAAGAGATTCTTGAATTACTCTGGGTGACTAAATAGGCACTAAAAGGTAGAATATGAATTAATATGTGTAAAAACACCTTGATGTCCTTTGAAATAAGGTACTCAGCAAACAAATTATTGTCATTGTTGTTCAAATGAGTGCTTAATTATTACCATGAAGGGAAGGGAGGGCTTATAAGCAGAGAGAAAATGAAACTCAGGAATTAATTGTCGATAAAACTTCTTTCATTCATTTCAACAGTCTTTCTGATATACATTGTGAAAGTCAGGGTATACCCATTCTTTATGAGACTGTTCTATTTGGTAAACATCTGGTTCTGGATTTCTCAGTACTCATATAATAATTAATAACAATTTTGGCTATCACAGAATAATTAGAGGTTTGCAAAGTGCTTTACAAAATATTATCTCATGAGATCCTCAACAATCTTGGGAGGTGGGTGCCATTATTAACTTCATCTTACAGATGAGAAATATGAAGGAGGTAGAGGTTGAGTGATTTGGCCAGGGTCATACAGCTACTGTAGACCTGAAAGTTTGGTTAAAGAGGCAAACAGACTAGGAAATATGTAAATTCACATTTTTAAATTCCCTTAAAGCAGGTCAAAGCTAGCAAACTTGTATGCACAAGGAGCCAAAACCTAAATTCTGACTGATAAAAGAATGACAAAGTTTTTATATGTTTTAGGACGATCCCAGGATGTCTGTGTCCCTCAGATTTATGGTCTCCATATGTGTTTAACTATACCATGAGAAAGGAAGTGTCTTAGTTGAATAAGTTGTGAATACAAATTGACAAGAGAGTTGAAAAAGGAGTGCCAGTTAGAAATTGCTATCCCACGATATCTGTTTTTCCCTGCCTAGCATATGCCTCTGGGATACCAAGATAAGACAAGTCCCACCACTCTGGTTGCAGACATCCTGTCACAAACAGGTCTTTGAAGTTGCTGACACAAGGAAAAGGCATTTTAGAGTGAAGCTAAGCATGTATTAGTTCAGGCTTTGGCTTTTATTGGGGGTTTCAAATCATCTGAAATGATTGTCACCAGTAAGGGTCTGAGGTAGGGCAGGATATGAACTCAGGTCTTTCAGATTCTAAGCTTTGCATAACCTAAATGCCTCTCAAACCTTTTGTTTTTAAAAAGAATTCTTTGCATAAGGTTCATACAAGAAATCTTTGATTTAGGATCACAGTTATTACTTAATTGTAGCAACTCCAATTTCTAACCTTTTCAAACTTTATTTTAATTTTATGACAGATCAAATCGTTGTTTACATTGGGGCTGGGAGAAGGGAGAGGGCTGTTTTTGGGTTTGGGGACCAAACATGATTCAATTGGCAAGAATTCTAAATGAGGAAACTCTTACCAAAGCAGTTTGAAACTTACACTTCAATTTCTAGTCTTAGATGCCTATGGGACACTGAATATCTAAGTGATTTGTCCAAGATCACACAGTCATTGTGTTTCAGAAGCAGGAGTTATGAGAGATGATTCTGGGAAGATGGTGGAGTAGGTCAGGAAATTCCAACCTCTCTCCCCCACAAAAGAAATAAAATACCAACTTAGGGTGAACAAAGTGGGGGCAAAAATAAATAAGAATAGGGGTACAACCTGGGTTTTCCTAGGACAATTGGAGAAGATCAGAAGAAAAATCCCAGAATGAGGTTTGCTTCTTGTGAAGAGTAAACATCTCCAGGTTTTAACTATAAGTAGCAAGTCCTGGAGTTGAATGGTTTGGGAGGTTGCCTTGGCCTCAGCCACAGCAACATTTACTACTGGAATAGTGAGGGGAGTTTGGTGTCTGAGCCTGGAAAGATCAAGGGAACTTCTGCTTACAGACCAGGCTATTTGGGGAAGCATGGTGGGGGCAAGAAAGAACCAGCACAGGCCTGGTGAAAGCAAAAGCTTTGGGTAAGAAAGCTCTGGCTGTGGGCACTTGTAGGGGGTTGGAGGTTTGGCTTTGGTTCTAGGCTAGAGGGGAGAATTGAAGATCTGTGGCAAGAGGCACCCTCTCCCATGCCCCAGGGCTAGAGGTGATTACAAAAATTAAACTATCACCACAAAAAATGCACAGGCAAAGGACAAAAAACCTAACCATAGAAAACTATTATGGGAATAGGGAAGATCAGGGTTCATCTTTGGAGGAAGATATTGAAGTAAAGAAATCCCCAAAGAGTAATGCCAAATGATTACCTGCCCAAAAATAATTCATAGAAGATCTCAAAAAATATTTTAAAAATCAAATGACAGAGATGGAGGAAATTTTTTTTAAAAAAGGAATAATTGAAGAAAAACAAGACTATGAAAGGGAAATCAATCAATTAGAAAAGGAGACCCAGAATCTAAAGGAAGAAAAGCACACTTCGAAAATTAGAATTGGACAAGGTAAAGTCAGCAAAATTATAAGAGATCAAGAAATAATTAAACAAAATATGAATAATGAAAAAATAGATTAGAAAGTGAAACATCTTAAAGGAAAAACAACAGATTTTGAGAATAGAACAAGAAAAGAAAACACAAAAATAATTGGACTAACTGAAAGTTATGATCAAAAGTAGAATCTTGATACAATAATAGAAGAAATAATTAAAGAAAGTTGTTCTGAAGCATTAGGAAAGGGGGGTGGGGTGGAGAGGAGTAGAAATTGAAAAAATCCTTTAATTGACACTTTAAAAAGATCCTATAAGGAAAACTATTAGGAACATCATAGTCAAATTCTGAAACCCCCAGGTCAAGGATAAAATATTAAAAACATCAATATTAAAACAATTTAAATTTGATGGTGCCACAATAAGAATCACACAAAACCTAGCAGTAGAGACATTAAAGGACCACAGGTCTTGGAACATTATATACTGAAGAACAAAAGAACTGGGACTCTGGCTCAAAATGTCATACCCTGCAAAGATGAACATTATCCCCAAAGAAAAAGAATGGACATTTGACCAACTGTCAGACTTCGTTAAAAAAAAAACCCAACATTTTCTTAGCATGAGGATACGTGAAGGGAACACAAATGTATATATATGTATACTTACACATAGGTCCATATAGGAGTCTATATATGCGTATGAATATATATCTGAGCATGTGAGTATAAGGTATATAGAGGGTATAGGATGAATTGAATGTGAAGGGAGACTTTAAAAGGCAAAATTCTGAGATGGGAGAGGACTAGAAGGAGAGGAGACAAGGAGAGACAAAATGGGATTAATCATTCCATAGAGACGAAGCAAGAGATAACTATTACAGTTTTACTTTCAATTACTCTCATTGAATTTGGCTTAGGGAAGAAATGGTATAAACTCTAAACTGGGCATCATGCCACACAAGAGAGTAGGAGGCATGGGGATTAGAGGGGGGATAAAGGAGGGGAGGGTCTGGGGGAGGAATGCTGGAAGCACACATTTCAATAAAGGGATAGGGACAGGGTAGAGAACAGAACAAGGAGGGGAGGGATAGGAAGGAGAGATGGATGATCACTGTCACAATATGTCCACTATGAAGACGTCCTGTATAATCACACATCCACAGCCTGTATTGAAGTGAGTGTCCTCCCAGTGGGGGTGGGTGATAAGGGAGGAATCGAAAGAATCTAGAATTTAAAGTTCTGTAATACTTGCAACTAGGAATTAAGATGTACAGGGGCTGGGATAGGGAGACCCTTCCTGCCCTACCAGAAAATAAGAGAGCAGAGCAGGGGAGGGACTTTACAGTGGGATTGCTGTTTTAGGGGTGGGGCAGGGGCAAGACTGGGAGAAAATTTGTAATTCAAAAATGTAATGAAAATGAATAATGTAAACAAGAAAACAAATAAAAATAAAAATAAAAATAAACAACAGAACAAACCAAACCTGAATTTAATAGAAGATTCGACATACAAGAACCAGGAGAAATGTAAGATACATACCAATGACTAATTATAAGGGATTCATAAGGACAAATTGTTTACTTTTTGTATATATAAAACATATGTCTAAGATTCTTATTAATAATTGGGTAGCTTATAATAAAGATTGGGGTAAACCTGAGTATGATATGAATTTAAAAAGTAAAGCTCTTTATGAACAACTAAAAAGAATAATTGTTTTATACAAATGATGTACAAGAGGTAGAATGGATACAGAGGAATTAGATGGGGGAGGAGGGCTGGTAGTTCTGATAATCTACTTTCATCAGGAATGGGTTTAAGAGGGAACAATATCTAAATATTTAGAAAAGTATAAAAGTCTTCTAAATTCAGAAGAAATAAAATGGTGGGGTCATAGGGAGGGAGGAGAGGAAAAGGGAGGGATGTTTAGAGGGGATGATGAGGGAATAGGTAAAAGGTGGGTTTAGAAGGGTCTTTAGATTGTGTGGGAATGGGAGAATAGGGGAGGGATTCTTGGAGAAGAGTAGGCAATTAATAGGAGGGCAAGGTAGCAAGAGAAGGAAAGTAGAGGAGGCAAGTGGGATCAGAAACAAGATATGCACAAACATAAAAACAAAGATCAGGAGTAGAATTTGCGAAAGTGTATATGTATATGTATATGTATATGTATATGTATATGTATATGTATATGTATATGTATATGTATATGTATATGTATATGTATATGTATATATGTATGTGTATGTGTATGTGTATGTGTATATGTATGTGTATGTGTATGTGTATGTGTACATATATATGTATGTGTATACATATATGTGTATGTAAACATCTATAAATGCAGAGAAACGTATCCAAACTTAATTATAGCCTGGGGAGGGGGGCAAGAAGAGGGGGAAAAAAAGAACAAATTTTAAAAGTACGCAGCAGAGAACAAAAGAAAACTTTCAAGGAAGCGAAGAAAAGATGGATAGTTCTTACCACAAAGTGTATTATTTATCATATAGGCTTTCTTGAAATGAAAATTTATTATTACATATTTTGAATCTTTTAAAGTTCTGCTATGCACATGGCATGCATTTTTTCTTTCTTACTTTGTATTTAAGTTCCAATATTTAAGTTTATGATATGTTTTTGTTTTTTTTTCCTCTATTCTGTATTTGTGTTTTAGCCTTTGAGTCTAAAATTGTAAAAAAATAAGCAGGACTTGAAGCCAGGCCTTTCTAATTCTGAGGTAGGTTTTCATCCTATATCATTCCTACATCTGTCAGAGATTTATTACTTAAAAAATTATTTTTGTTTAAGAATTTTTATCTACCGTGTTTTATCGTATTTGGTAGAGTAGGAAAAAGTTTGAATTTCTTTATGGCACATTTAATCTATATTCCCCTATTACATCCTTTGCTTTATTTTATTCCCCCCCCCCCAAGTCTTCTCTCTTCCTAACTTTCTTATTATTAGAAAAGGAATGATCAATCCTCCCAGTCACTTAGCCTTATATCCTAAGGATTGTCCTCAGTTCCTCACTCTGATTCCCCATTTTGAATTAGTTTCCAAATCCTGTTAATTCTACCTTTACAACATCTCTTGTATATGTCTCCTTCTCTTCTCTGACATTGCCACCACCATGACATGTGCTCCCATTGTGCTGCCTCTGGACTATTGCAATAACCTTCTGGTTAATCTCCTTGTCTCAAGTCTCTGTCCTCACTCCTATCTACCCTTCACTCTGTTGTGCCTTCATAGCCCTTCATAACTTCATTCCCTCTTATCCTTTCAGTTGTCTTATACTTTATTGCCCCCATATGTTGAGATCCAATGTTACTCACTGGTCTTAACTACAGCACACAAGAGACTCACTGTCTTCCATCTCTGGGGATTTTTAGTGACTGTCTCCCCATGCCTGGAATTTTCTACCTCATCATCATCTCTCTCTCTCCTCCTCCCTGATTTCCTTCAAATCCTTCTTTAAGAAGTCTTCCATGGGGCGGCTAGGTGGCGCAGTGAATAGAGCACCGGCCCTGGAGTCAGGAGTACCTGAGTTCAAATCTGGCCTCAGACACTTAACACAAAAAACTAGCCGTGTGACCTTGGGCAAGTCACTTAACCCCAACTGCCCTCCAAAAAGCAAAAAAAAAAAAAAAGGAAGTCTTCCATGGTACTCCATGATCCCCATCATGCTAGTTCCCCAAAGTGGATTCCCTCTGTTGATTATCTACAATTTATCTTGCCTGTCAATTGCTGGTACAGAGTTGTGTACATGTTGTTTACTCCATTAGACAGAGAGATCTTTGAGATCAGGTGACTTTTCTCTTTCTTTTTTCCCCAGTGCTTAGCATGGTGCTTTACACATAGTAGGGACATAATAAATACTTGTTGACTGACTTTCAAAATACAAATTTATAGAAGTAATATCTAGGTAGAGCCAGATATTCCCCACTTATAAAATATTTTTTGGTGTGTGTCAAAAACCTTTTAAATAGAAAGCTAAATTTTTCTATATAAACAGTAAAACAAGATGAAGACACGGTCCGTTAAACAAACAGCAATGATAGACTTTAATATTTCACAATATTGCTGCTTGCTTAATGAGATGCATGTGACAAAAAATCTTTAGTCACTACCTAATTATTTCCATTAACTGATCAAATCTAGGCTTTTTCATGATGTTGATTATGAACAGTAAAAGTAAATCAAGTGATACTAATAATAATTTTCAATTAAAAAACACAGGCTAGACAATGAGCTGTTATCCTCACTTCAGTTGCTTGAGAATATATACTTGTATTTCATTAACTCTGGGGCTAGTTGGATGTATGCAGATGAATTTAATATTATACCTCTGGAAATGGTTATTGCAAGGCCAAAAAACCCCAAACCTTAAAATATTTCATACTCATCCAATCTTATCATATTCTATATTTTGCTACTTTCCTCATCTTATTACTATTGACTATGTAAGGCAGGAATTGGCATACCATATCTTGAGGATAAATACAGCCTGCTGTCTGTTGTGTAGGGTCCTATTTTTAAATAAATGTATTATTGTTTAAAGCTAATTTAAAATTATGGGCTGTACAAAAACATATGGTGGGACAGATTTGTTACATGGGCTATAGTTTGACAACCCTTGATGTAGGATTTTGGTAGGCAGAAGAGGGAGGTCTGGGTTTGTTTTCTTAACAATAATATGATGATGTTTCGGATCATCTTCCACAGCTTGGATTATATGTAATGCTATTCTGGATAGAGCAAAGAGAAAAAGCAGTGTGTACCATGTGGAGGATGGAGGAATGTGAGGTAGCCAAGACAGTCAATGTTCTACTTACCTACCTTCAACAAATTCCCATCACCTAGCTCTTAGACTAAACTAATTTCCTAAGAGTAATAATTCCTATTACCTCTTAGTCTTCAAATTACACCGACTGAATCCCTGACTACAAGACTTCAGATGTCTATAAAAATGCACTAAATATTGATACTAAGCAGATGAGTTAAATGTCTTAATGTAAGAAACTAAATTCTATGTCACAGGTATCACAAAGACTTAGTGAGATGCAATTTAAGACAGATTACATCTTCTGGCCCTCCCTGAACCCTGGTTCCTCTTGGAAGACAGTACAAACCTGGCCATCCTTTTTAGTATTGATTTCCATTTCTCTCATACTTCCCAAATCAGTGATCCCAGTGGAAGAGTTGAAAAACTGCCTTCTCCTCATTGCTATTTCCAGACTCTCTCTTTATTGCCAGCATGTATTTTATCTTTCCTTTGATGTTCATGCTATTCAAATTTATCACTCAATTCATATCATGGTGGTGCTTATGTACCAGTCCTAAGGATTTCTTCCTTCTATTCTCTGAGAATTCAGCACAGGGATCAATCTCTCTCTTTCCAAACTCCTACCTTTCTCCTAGATAATTTCAACATACATAACGTATTGAAATATGTTGATAATTCCTCAAATATCATAATCAGGATCTTTGAGCTATGCAGCTCCTATGACTTACTTCATCACTTCCCTTCAGCTATAGGCAGGCACAATCATACTCTTAATATTTCCATTATCCCCAAATGTTTGCATTTCATGACCATGACCTTTGAAATTCCTTTATCCAATCAAAAACTCCCATTTTTCTTTTTTTTTTCAGGCTGTACATGTGTAATTATGCAGGACATCTCCGTAGTGGACATATTGTGAGAGACTGATTATATGCCCCTCCTTCCTATCATGCCTCCGCCCCGCCCTTGTTCTATTCTGTACCCTGTCCCTGTCCATTTACAGAAGTGCGTGCTTCCAGCAGCCCTCAACCCCTATCCTGCCCTCCCCTCTATCATCCCACCTCTCATCCCCATCCCCCCTACTTTCCTGTGTGGCAAGATACCCAGTTTAAAGTTTATGTCATTCCTTCCCTAAGCCAAATTCAATGAGAGTAAAGTTGACTCTTTCCCTTTTGCCTTCCTGTTCTTACCCGCCATTGTAACACTTATCCCTTACCTCTTCTATATGGGATGATTAACCCCATTCTGTCTCTCCCTGTCTCCTCTCATTCTAATCCTCTCCTACCACAGAATTTCACCTTTTAAAGTATCATCCCTTCCTATTTAATTGATACTGTACCCTCTATGAACTCATATACACATATGCTCAGATATGTATTCATACGCATATATACCCTCCTTTATAGACATATGTGTAGGTATACATATACATATACACATTTGTATTCCATTCACCTATCCTCATACTGAGAAAAGTTTCATAAGTTACTATTATTGTTTTCCATATTGGCATGGAAATAGCTCAACTTTGATAAGTTCCTTATGATTTCTTTCCCATATTTACCTTCTCATCTTTCTTGTGTTTGATTGTCAGATTTTCTGCTCAGTTCTGGTTTTTTCAGCAAGAATGCTTGAAAGTCCTCCACCTCATTGAATGACCATATTTTCTCCCAGAACATTATACTCAATTTTGCTGGGTAGGTGATTGTAATGTTAATGAAATCAGAAGATCTTCCATGCCCCTTTCTATTGGCACCTACTAAAGGCACTTAGC
>CM053599.1:117985261-118013495 GCA_028646575.1 Pseudocheirus occidentalis | reverse complement strand
ATTGAACTGCTTGTCCTTCCAGTGGGGGTGGGTGATGAGGGAGAAAGGGAAAGAATCTAGAATTTAAAGTTCTATAATCAAATGTTAAAAATATATATACTATTATTATTAACCACATGCAACTGGGAATTAAGATATACAGGTACTGGGGTAGAGAGATCCATCCTGCCCTACCAGAAAGTCAGAGGGGCTACTGGAGGAGGGCATATACAGTGGGATAGGGCAAATTTTAACTCAAAATCTTGTGGAAATGAATGATGTAAACAAGAAAATAAATTAATTAAAATTTAAAAAAGGAAAAAAATTAGAATGGAGAAAATGGAAGTTGATGACTTCATGAGAACTTAAGATATTATAAAACAGATCCAAAAGCATGAAAAAATAGAAGACAAAATGAACTATCTCATCAGAAAAACAATTGATCTGGAAACAGCTCCAGGAGAAATAATTTAAAAATTACTGGACTACCTGAAAGCCATGATAAAAAAAAAAAAAAAGAAGAAATTATCAGGGAAAACTACACTGATATTCTAGAACCAGAGAATAAAATAGAAATTGAAAGAATCCACCAATCACCTCTTGAAAAAGATCCCAAAAAGAAAATTCCTGTGGCATATTAGTACCAAATTCCAGAGTTCCCGGGTCAAGTAGAAAATATTACAAGCTGTCAGGAGGAAACAATTTGAGTATTATGGAAACACAATCAGGCTAACACAAGATCTAGCAGCTTCTACATTAAGGAATAGAAGAGTTTGGAATATGATTTTCCAGAGGTCAAAGGAGCTAGGCTTAAAACCAAGAATCACCTATCCAGCAAAACAGAGTATACTACTTCAGGGGGAAAAACTAGATATTCAATGAAATAGAGGATGTTCAAGCATTCTTGATGAAAAGACCAGAGCTAAACAGAAAATATGACTTACGAATAAAAATAATTTTTACAAATTGTTCCTTTTTATCAGAACTGAAATCTGATGGTTTAATTTTTTCCCCTATGCCAAAAATTTTCTGGACCCGCCTCCCCAATTTCATTATAAAAACCAATAAGTAAGAATACCAACATGAATTACACTTGGGTTCAAAGGATACCTAATATGACAAGTTGTCTAGCTCATTCTTCATACGATCAATATTTTTCTTATGTTATAAGAAGAGAAGCTAAAAATACCTGCTCCGGTTGGCACGTTCTGCTGTACGCCAGGGTAGGAAACCGTATGTACCAGGTTGTAACGACTCTGGAGTATAACAATCTTTACTACATAACTGCTTTCTTCCTGTACTTAGAGGTTTCACTGTTGTTACTCCTAAATGGTTTGAAAAGGCATTAAAGGAAAAGAATTAAAAGCAATATGAAACATATAAGTATATGTAATTAGATTGGCATATATGTATAAACCCTGGGGTAAAGGAAAAATATGCATGTAGCATTTAAGCTAATGTGATACAGAATAAGTCCATTTACAAAAAACAGTCTTCTCATTTTCATGTTATTACTGTATTGTGCCAAGTATACTTTTAGTATGATGTCTAAGTCACATACAATATGTTAGCAACTCAAGGACTGGCTTGAAAAGACTCAGTCCATTAGCCCAAGTGTGGAAGATATATGTCACTAATCTTCTCAAAATACTGTAACAGCAGAAATTATGAGATTACTTTAGTATTTTTCTATTTAGCCTTTGCATGGCTGTATTAAAATGTTTACTTTGAAGAGAAGGATAATAGTAATGATGATTGTCACTTGGGCAATATGCTATAAACCTATACACTGCCATGTATATTTCATACCAGGATGACATCTCAGTGTGGAGGAAGCTATCTCATTGGAATGGCTATGGTAAATGGTACTACCACTATGGGGTAGTGGAAATACTGATTTCCACCTGCTCCAACCTATGAATCTTTTGATTAATCTCTAGCCTTGTAAGTCACCTTATAATCCAAACCTGAACATGATAGTGCATGATACTTAAGTATGTGTTAAGATACTAAAAAAAAAAAAAGTTAAATATCTATCATGGAAGGTAAAGGATGATGCTAAGAATTTATGTAATGGCTAAGAATTCATTTCTGGCACATTTTTCTACCAAATTCATCAGCATCAGATAGCCACACCAACATCTTTAGTATTCTTTTACTTGAAGGAAATGGGTAAACACAACTATTCAATAATGCAAACTTACTTTCGTAAGGAAGACAAAATACAAATGTAAAAATAATAGCAGAAAATAGGTAAAAGGAAATATTTTTCAGATTATAAGAAGTTAATAATTCAGTCTTAAAAAGTCTAAGTGCAGAGGTGGCTAGGCAACACAATGAATACAGCACTGTCCCTGGAGTCAGGAGGACCTGAGCTCAAATATGACCTCAGACACTTAACACTAACTAGCCATGTGACCTTGGGCAAGTCACTTAGCCCGAACTGCCCTGCCTTCCCACCTCCAAAAAAAAGCAATAAAAGCTTAATTTATGCAATTGCTGCCTCTCAAAACAAGCTTACTATTTATTATGTATAATTAGCCTATATAATTGCATTAATATATTATTATATAATTATGAAGGCATTTGTGAACAATTAAAATGTACAGCAAAAGATAAGCTGAAATTTACATTCAAAAATTAAATTTCCTATCTTGCAACCTTAAGAACACCTTTTAGTTAAGTTTTCATATAATTCTAAGAATTTATTAGTCAAGTTCAATTTTCCCACTATTGTAAAAAGCACGTAAAATCAGTACACAGGATATAAGATGCCCTAATCACTACAAGTCGGTAATATGCAAATCTTTATAAGACTTTTACTCTATCATGCCCATGGGATGAATTTACACCTCATAAAATACATTAAAATGTAGTTTATCTTGTACTATTTAACTTATTTTTTCTCAATATGTCTAAATGTGATACTGAATTTTATCTTTAAAGCATATACTAAATACTTTTAACATAATTTAATCTCCTATACTCTCTGAAATTGATTACTAACTTAGACACTGATTTGAAGTGCTTACCTTTGTGCCTCCAAATTACTGAAGCAAATATAAAAAAACCCCAAGAAACAAAATTACTTTTTCAGTAGCTCAAAAAAACTTGAAAACATCTCACATTTTCACTTTGCTCAATCATGTTAGCTGAGAATTTTAAAAAATCTTCTCATTCTCAGGCTGGACCTGGGATTTCCTTGGTATAGGAAGCTCCCACTAAGGAACTTCATCTACCACTGCAGGTGGGCATCTTCATCCAATTTCATCTTAAGAGAGGTGGTTGGGGCACTAAAAGATTAAGTACCTTGCCCAGCGTCATACAAGCAACATGTGGGAGAGAGAGCATTTGAACCCAAATCTTCCTTACTACAAAGACCTCTACCCATGATGCCAAAATACTTTTTACCCCAAGTTATACCTTATTAAGTACTGTCAGATACCACTATTAAATTATTGAAATTTGGCTCTAACTAATATTCTATATGTAAACAATGATTTGTACAATTTCAAGAATGTTGTAAGCATAAAATGAATTCTTAAGGTAATGAAGGATAACTGACATTACAGAAAGCATTTTTACATACTAATTACTTTGTTCATTATCTGATGTAATACAAATGTTTAAAAAAATAATATTGGTAAGCAAATTGTAGTCTACCTCTTTCTATTTAGCAATCTACACTCTTTTTAAAAACTACTGTTTTAAAAACTACTATCTTGCAATAAAGGAACCAGTGTGAAGTCAAAGACGTACATTTAAAGGATGATTTAACAATATTTACATTGATAAAGGGAAAGTAGCTACACCTATAATATCACTAGTATAGAGCTCATGGTGAGAAACTTCCTCTATCACTATGTTGGCACCAGATATGCGACTTCCTTGGACTCATGACTGTAAGGTCAGGTCTCTACTATGCATAACTTAAAGAGCTTAAAAATGATGTCCTCACCAAACATGTTCTTCTTATTCTCATATGCCCATAAGAGCTGGGATTGGAAAAGAACCCACACTTGGTTTACATATCAAATCCCTATAGATCACTATGATAGTTCTACTTGAGAGGCAAGGTAGTACATAATGGCTGTGTGGCTCAGAGCAGGTTACTTAATCTGTCAGGACCCAAGGTCACTTTCTAAAACTAAAAAGTTACAGAGCAACTGATAAATCTGCATTGAAGAGACTAATTTTCTTGATGAAATCACAGGTTCAGAAAAAAAATCTTTACAATGTATGAAGTTATTTTATGGGTTGGCAAGTTGAATGGGAATAGCAAGACAATTTGGACAAGAACTGAATGTGGTAAGATGACATAAATGGATTTGCCATCTACATTGATGAAAGGAATGCTTTCAAAATCCACTAAACTACACAGCACATCATGGGTAACAAAATGATGATTAACAATTAAACCAACAATAAAAATTTTAACAAGTCATTCTTATAACTGCTCTAATGTGCCAGTATTAAAAGATCTGTAAAAGCTAAATTTCAAGTCTATCAAATCTTCATGAAAATTATCCCTTTTGATCCATTTATTCATACAAATATAAGGTATATTTTCTAGAACATCTGGATTGCTATTTATTCCTAAAAAAAACTCAATGATGAATGAGTTCAAGAATTCTTCAAGAATTCCTTCTTTCAGGAAGTAACATTTGAGGGTTTAGAACAAGGTGAAAATTCACAGCTGACCAAGGAAAAACATGTTTCACTTTTGGAGCAAAATATATTTAATTTTATTACATATTTATTAACTTATTTAATTTTATGCTGTTCACTGTGCCTCTCATTTAGACTTTTTAAAGGGTAACTTTAGATCTAAGAATTTATTTTTTCATAGGATTGCATAGCCTGTTAAATCTCTCAATCTATAAAGGGGAAAAAAATGTTGCACTTTTGTCTACTGACAAGTACAAATTGTTCTCCAAAACCAGTACACAATCAAGAAAGTAAATATAAAATTTCTCAAACAAGTAGGTAGTTTGTTTTTTTTAAGGCTTATGACTGGGATGTACTTTTTCATGGGTTTTTCACCCCCCTTTTCTTATAAAGTACAGTGAAGGCCATGTCCTGTATTCTTTTAAGTTTCCTTAATTAAAGGGCCAACAATCTAGAATGAAGGCAATATTGATATTTTCCCATACAGATATCCTTCCAATATACTACCATTCTCATTATATGCCACAAGATGGCATATAAAACACTGATTACTGGGGCGGCTAGGTGGCGCAGTGAATAGAGCAGCGGCCCTGGAGTCAGGAGTACCTGAGTTCAAACCCGGCCTCAGACACTTAACACACACACACACACACACAGACACACACACACACACACACACACACACACACAAAACTAGCCGTGTGACCTCGGGCAAGTCACTTAACCCCAATTGCCCTCCAAAAAGCAAAAAAAAAAAAAAGATTGATTACCAAGAGCAAATGAGAGGACCTGAAAAAGAGACTTTACTGGAAGTTCTTACTCAGCCCTTGCTGACAGTATTTTTAAAATTCTTATACAATAAAAGTTCTATAAATACATAAATTGTAATTACACTTGATCATGGAATTGTAGCTCTAATTCCAGAAGTCTAGATAACCTGTATTTGGGAAGTTCTTTTGAACACAAATACCTAATCTTCCAAGGCATTATTCAAAGAGAGTTTCTCTCTTTAAATTTACTTCATCTGAATTAGTGAACCATTTTTTAAATATTTAAAAGGATAAATATAGATATGCCCTCCTCTAAAAATATCAGACACATTGTTACATTTATTTTCTGGTTTAGTGCTTCATTCATTCACTTTAGGTAAATGTATGTAAGGGAATAAGACAAAAGGAAACAAGACACCTTCAGAAATATCACTGATTTTAATAAGCATTATCTTTAGTTTGACTCTTCATTAAAATCCTTCCCCAAAATTTACTTTCAACATATTTTAAGGAAACAAACAGATATTCTACTCCTAAAAATCAATATAAAAAATCCCCAAAAGAGCAAATAAGTTGGGATTGGGGTATAGGACAGGAGTTTAATTAGTAGCACTTCTTTTCCTAAGTCATTTTTCTCTAAAAAGAAAAAGCTGAGAATATTATGCCTACACCCAATTATCTTAATTAAAATGCTCACAATCTGAACAAAGCCATCTTTTAAATCTTCAATACAGTATAGTAATTAGAGCACATTTTAACTCTGAAGCTCTGTTGCTAAACATTTTGAGCACCCCAAAAAAAGGTAAGTAAATATTACAGGGGGAACTTCTAAGCGGCGTTAAAAAAGCAGGGTTACCAATACGAATAGTAGCTTTTCCTTTCCGACCACTTCCCAGAATTATAGTTCTTTTTTTCTGTTTAGTTTTGAAAAGGTCCTTTAAAGTTGGAGAACTTAACCACTTGTACTAGAAAAGAAAAGTAAAATACTACATTTCAGTGACAGGCAACTTTTGAGGTTTTGGCTTCAGCCAGCAATTATAATTTTAAATAAATAAAAAATCTGTTTTGTCCTTTTGGTAACATAATTAGCACTATTTTCTTTGGCAATAAGAATGAAAGAAAAAGTATAAGATTGCCTTTATTTTATTTAACCAGAAAATGACTGACTTGTAACTGAAAAATCAATTTCATTTGTGCCTTTGCTATTAAAGAATAAATATATCAACATATTCTTCTGGATGAAATAAAAAGTATACCATACCTCTGATTTAGCACTCTTTCCATTCTGGACAGCTCTATCAATAACTGCTTTCATCAAAGAACGATCTAAAGTGAAATGAAAATTAAATTACAAATTTTCCAGTGGTTTTGTAAATGTTTGTTGAAAAACAGAAAACTAGCCAAATACATACCACTGTTGTCCCTTTTCCAGAAACACAGAAAATCCTCAGTACTGTAATTATATACCTATGACCTCTTTGTATGTTATTTTCCTTCCCCTCAAGCAAAATCTGAGTGTACTTGTCCACAAAAATTCCCTCCAAAAGGCTTCTTTGTCAATAACAAGTGATGTAGATGAAAGAACAGATGAAGAGGCCTGAAAAATATTCTCTGCTTGAAGTTTTTACTCAATCACTGCTCAAATTACCTGACATACTCTTACTAATTCTTCAGGAGCATCTCTAGACGATCTCAAACTCAAGTGGCAACGGTAAATGGATCAAACAAGCTAAGACATATGAATTATAATCTAAATACTCTATGCATAATCTCAAAGATCATATAAACTTTATGAATTTATTGGCTAAAAAATGCACCTTTGGGGGCAGCTAGGTGGCGTGGTAAATAGAGTACCCATCCTGAAATCAGAAGGACCTGATTTCAAATTCGTCCTCAGACACTTGACACTTAACTAGCTATGCAATCTTGGGCGAGTCACTTAACCCCAACTGCCTTGCCCTTCCCCCTCAAAAAAAAAAATGCACCTTTGCAAGGGAAATTTAATCTAAGATTTTGAAATAGGCTCTAGCTAGGGTGTAACAGACAAAGGTGGCAGAGAAAAATAAAGGTTCTGGGGATACTTATGTATATTAAAGCAATAACAGTCAAAACATTTAATATATACAGTTCCCTGGCAAGGATGAACAGTTCAAGGGAGTTAGAACAAGGGTCACCACCCCACCCCAGGGGGCCATACACCAAATGGCAAGTAAAAATGTGGCAAAAAAATTACATAATAAAATGCTGGTTATTCTGCAGTGCCAGGCTTGTAACTATAAGAGCCAAAACCCACCTTGCCTTAGAAATAACCAGGAACCATTATAATCCATTTAATATTACAACCTCCGCTTAAAAACTGTAAAAGAAACTGAGATTATGAGAGCCAACTTGGTAATATTTATAATTTAAACATTCAAGCTTTGTCACTAGCAAGACTAATTATGCAAAATAAATTTATTAACATACCAACTAGTGGGTTTTTTCTTATATCCAGAACCACCATGGTTGTATTTCCTTCCAGGGCAGTTAGAAGAGTTCTAGCTCCCTCATCACTAATTCCACAGTGCTGCAGATCAAGTGCTTGAAATAAGAAAAAAACATTTCTACTTAACTAAATTTATGTATTTAATGTGTAGTCACCACTAGTCACATATGGAGTATCCTTTTTTTTTACGTTATTATACTGAAATGAATCTGTAATCTCACTGACATGGGCAAGGCCTCTGATAATGCATATGACAACCCCTCCATGACCACCTATCCAGTGTGACTCTTGTCAAAGACCACTCTTACATTTATCAGCAGGTACCTAGCTAACACGTGACGTGCCTTCTTCAGTTTCTTTTTATTATTATCAACAACAGTACATCTACACAGTACTAAAAGGTTTACAAAGTAAGATATTGGACTATAAGCTTTACCTATATTTAATATAGAGTCACAACTTACTCATCCATGAACCTGGAAATAACATTAAACAATTGAAAAACACTTAAGTATCTACTATGTGTCTGGTCCTGAATAGGGACTGCGGATACAAAGATAAAAATAAAAAGTCCCTGCCCAATGAATGTATAATTAATCTCCTCACAACTCTCCCCAGGTGGAGGGTAGGTAATGCAAGTATTATTATCTCTACATTACAGATGAGGAAACGGAGGTCCACAGAGGTCAAGTGACTTGTCAAAGGTCATAAAGCAAGCGTCAGAGCAGGGACTTGAATTTCCCTACTCTAAGATTGAATAATGCTTTTGAAAAATTATGCACATCAATATTTTAATTCTAGTTTTACCTCTTATTACTGAGAACATTTCTGGGCTGTTATCATTATATATATATGCACAAAAACATGTAAACTAATTTTAAAATAAGCAAAATTAAAAATACACATGAATTCTAAAATCTGACTTTCATTTTTGGTGGGGTGGGGAAGAAGAACAGAATGGATAATCTGTGCTTTGGTTATTTTCTATTAGTGTACAGGACCAAAATTGTGTTGATAAATTTCATAGTTAAGGCAAAAGAGCCATAACTAAGCTGACTTCTTTGGCCTCCATTGGTTTATTAGCAACAGTTAGAAGTAAAAATTTTTGTACTACATCCCTTGGTCATCTACCTAGTCTCAAGGGTAAGTCAAATAAAACTCTCAAGAGATTCAATATTATCAAGTATTTATTAAGCACCTACTATGAGCTAAGTGCTTGAGATACAAAAAACGATACAATCTCTGTTCTCAAAGAGCTTACATTTTAATGGGAGACAATAAGCACACATATAAGTATATGCAGAAAAAAACACAAAGAAACTAGGTACAAAATAGTTAATACAAGAGTTTGTGAGAGAAAGCACTAACAGTCAATGGGGACCAGAAAAGTATCGACATAAGCTGAGGCTTTTGAGATACATCTTGAAGGAGGAGACAGATTCTATGATGCAGACATGAGGAAAAAAGACATTCTAGGAATTGGGGATGGTTAATATAAAGGCACAGAGATGGGAAGTGGAGTGTCATCTGTGAAGACAAGTTTGGCTGTATCACAAGAGTGCAGAAGGTAGAGTTTAATCTACAATGATGCTGGCAAGATAGTCTGGGGTAAGGTTGTTAACAGTGTTTCTAAAGTTAAAGAGAGGAATTTATAGTGGATCCTAGAATCTATAGAGATTGTGGTTTATGGAGTGGAGGAGTCAGGTGGCTAGAACACTTAAGGAAAATCACTAGCAGCTGTGGGGAGGACAAACTAGATTGGAGAAAGACTTCATGCTAGGAGACTAAATAAGAGGTTGTTGTAATAAATCTAGGCAAGGGGTGATAAGGGTCTGAAATAAGGTGGTGGCTGTGTAACAGAAGGGGTTGGACATGAATGCCAATAGAGGCAGGAAAAGCAAGATCTGATAAATGGGGTGAGATATGAGTAGAGAGAAACTGAGAGGGGGGAGAATGAGGTTACAAACCTGGGAAGCTGGAAGAGTAATGAAGCCTTGGGCAGAAATGGTGAGATTAGGAAGAAGAGAGGGACTGGAGGAAAAATATGAGAAGAGTTACCTGAAGAGAGGTGAGAAAGAATGTAGATGAAGAAGAGAAGAGGGTCTATAACAGTAAAGATGGAAAGAAGTGCAAAAGACAAGAATTTAAAAGGAAGAGGAAGAATGCTAAAAGGGAAAAATTATGACAAGCACAGAAAAAAAAAGATGTACAGTGTCCCAAAAGTCTCAGTGCTATTTTATGCCATTAAATCTTAAAACAGCACTAATACTTTTAGGACATCTAAAAATATTTTTAACATAATTTATTAAAAACATAAAAATTATATCAAAATATTATATTTTTAAACATAAGACTTTTTTATACACACATATTAAATAAAAGTAAAAAGAATAAAGAAAATAGCCACAAAGAATTTTCTAACCAGTCAATGTTTCTCAGGAGCAAGGAGTTAATAAAGGCACTTCTCTAATGCATATAACCTATAATACAGAGAAAACACAAACTAAAGATCTTGTATGTAATGTCCCTTACTTCAACATTATTACTTAAATAATATGCTGAAAGCCAGGGTATGAATATCAAACTAAAATGCTTTACTTCACAACAGAGCAAAGCAAAGAATCTTGCAGTAAATTATTTTTGTACTTGTCCTGATGTACCACTTCTGCTATCCCCCAGAAACAATTATTTTTACCAACCTCTCAGCCACAAACTGTCACGAAGACATTCTGCAAAAGCGCTGACACCCTGATCACCAATCAGGGTGTTGTAATTGAGTGAGATGCGCCTCAAGCCCGCCATGCCATCCAGATCTGGGTTCCGATAGCGAAGACTCTCAGCCCACACATCTTCGTGCCTCCTTATTGCCTGGTACTTGAAAGATTTAGATAAATGAAATAAGTCTCCGGGAATAATCAATACTTATGTAAAAAGTCTTTTATAAAATGATCTATTAAATTGTAAATTCACATATACTACCCATAGGCCATGAAAACAAACTTGAAAAATGTGGTTGAACACTTCTGTAAATGGACAGGGACAGGGTAGAGAATAGAACAGAGTTGGGGGTGGCAGGGTGGGATAGGAAGGAGGGACATATACTCAGTCTCTCACAATATGTCCACTATGGAGATGTTCTGCATAACTACACATGTACAGCCTATACTTCGCTTGTCCTTCCAGTGGGGGTGGGTGACAGGGGAGAAAGGGAAAGAATCTAGAATTTAAAGTTCTATAATCAAATGTTAAAAATATAAATGTATATATTATTATTATTATTAAACTACATGCAACTGGGAATTAAGATATACAGGCACTGGGGTAGGGAGACCCATCCTGCCCTATTGGAAAGTTAGAGGGGTGTTGGGAGAAGATATAGGAGAGAGCAGATGGGGGAGGAGTTATATAGTGGGATGTCTGTTTTGGGGTTGTGGTTAGGGAAAGATGGGGAGAAAATTTATAATTCAAAATCTCATGGAAATGAGTGATGTAAACAAGAAAATAAATTAATTCAAACTGAAAAATCAAATTAAATTAAATTTTAAAAAAATGTGGTTGAGTAAACAGGACTAGTAAATAATAAGGGATCCTCATGTCTAGCCCTCCCACTCCCACTACTGAAATGTATAAACTGGGGCAAGTCATCCAACTCTTCTGGGTTTTGGTTTTTGTCCGTAAAATGAGGAGATTCAAAGAAATGATTGATAAGATCCTAAAATTCCAGGATTCAACATATTAAGAAGTAAACATAACAGATAAAGATTATTCAGAAAATTCATATAGTGGTGCTATGGCAAGCTTCTTAATTCACATGCTTTAAAAATGAGGCAATGGCAAATTAAAATGACTTGAATAAGGTCATGAAAGGATTCTCTGAGACAGAACCAGGACCAGAAGCCATGTTTCTAAATACTAGGTCCAATGAACTTTCTTTCCATCCACCATACAGTCTACTTCCTACAACTGTTAAATCAGAAATATGCATCATCATATATTAAAATAATAAAAAGAAACATTAAAAACACAAAGCAAGCTTCTCAAGAGAAATTCTTTATATAAATGTAAAAGCTTGGGCAGTTATTTTTATTAGAAGAACTATAATTATAGGTGCTCCCAAAGCACCCAAACTTAGTCACTTTTCTTTAGCAACAGCTGCATTCACTTTCTGTTTGGTCATCTAAGAAAGTGAATTTTTTGATCAATTTGCGTCAAATTTTTTTGTGCTTGATTAATTTACTTATTTAATTTAATTAACATAAATAATATAACAATACATTGTGTGAATAGAATTATAATATATAATCATATTTTATACAATATATAGTATAAATATAATATAAATTATTAATTTGGTTAAATTATTAAGGTTCAAATACTAATTACCTTTAATATATTGGCCAGATGTTCTGCTCCACGCCAAGTCAAATTACATCCTGAGAAGTTTATAGTCTTGAGGGTTACTGAGGCCTTAACACTTTGACAGATAGCTAAAAATAACAGAGAAACCAAAGATAAAGAACAAATCAAACACAAATATTCATATTCATTTTTCTGAGTCTATTCTTATTCAGTAGTTGTTTTGCATTACTAAGTAGTTTGTTTTTTGGTTGTGTGTTTGTGGTTTTTTTTTTTTTGCTAATACCTGTAGATATGCTAAGCCTATTGAACAGAAAAGACATGACAACTATTACTATTACAATTGCAATATTATTCCAATTTACAAAAATCACAAGCTAGTTAGAGAAAAATGACACAGTTGAGTGTATGGAATTTGCTTTTGATATGCCAGGAATTTTCTTGTATTTTTAAAGGATAAATTAAAAACATTTTCTTCTGTCTTAATTTCTATACAATCACTAAAAAAAATTTTCTCCAAAATCCTATGCTCTACAATCTACTTTTATTTGTGTCTGTTGTCAGTCATTAAGTATTTATGAAAGAACAATTATATGTCTATCACTGCACTGCATTTCAAGGTCTACAAGGAAGGCACAGAGAGTTCGTGACCTCAAAAACTTTATAATCTGAGAAGACAATCAGATACTCATTTTTTTTTAAATGACAGAATACAAATTAAAACATAATTAAGTGCTAACTAATATAGTGCAAAATTAATAAAACAGGATAAGAGATTGGGGAGGACAGGTTAGCGGTTAGTAGTAAGAGAAGTTAGCAGTAAACAGCTTCACATTAGTAGAAAATAGCTTCACATTAGTAGACTTGGTCTGGATTCTAAAGAATAAATAAAATTAAGATAGATGGAAGGAAAAATAAATTAATATAAAAACTCACTTTCTAAACCTCCATCTCCAATTGGGCAATATGCTAGTGACAGATGTACCAAAGATGCTGATTTATTCAATCCCTTCAATGAAAAAAAAAAATCATATAGTTAAAACACATGAAGAGGGTTTAAAAACAGAATTACTACCAAATGCTGCCATGATGAATTTTAAACCTTACCCTTGTTAACAATATTAAATCACGTTCTCTTAAATATATTCCCTGAAGTTCGAGGTTCTTCAGAGCAGTAGACACACTTAGACAGCCTTTAATAGCTTTACATAATTGGACAGTCACTTCTTTGGATCTAATTGTAGGAATTCGCCTTTTAGAATAGGCTTTATACCTATCAGAAGCTAGAAAAAAAATGTTTTCCAAAATTTATTATCCAAAGAACACTTTTACCAATGACAACAAAAAAAGGGCTTATATAGAACATTCTTTTTTCCTATATTAAGAAGTGGATTCTGTGTGAATAAGCTATTTCCCCTCTTCCAACTTTTCACATAAATACAAACATTAAGGAACTGCATGAGGAAAAGATACAAAGTTTAGGTAAATTTATCTTAAGGAGCTGAAAGTTCTAGCAAGGGATCAAGAGCTATACCATCACATGATTAACTACATTAATCACATTACAAATAAAAAGTTAGAAAACAAAATGTGAAATCTGAGGGAAAAGTTCATTGTCTATTTAGCGAGATTAGAGAAGGTTTTCTTAGAATAAGTAGTATTTGAGTCAGACATTAAAAGATGGGTTTGACAAGTAAAGATGAAAAGTAAGGGATAATAAAAGGATCAGGGGAAAAAATGTAATTCTAAGGGCACAGTGAGTGTTTAGGAGAGCAGAGTTTGTTTGGCTAGAAAGTCAACTAATATGAGAAAAGCGTTTCAGGTGGCATGCTGCAGATTACTTGTTTGATGAAGTTGCCTTTCATCACGTACCACAATAAGCACAAATGGATGTGAACTAATATAAAAATGCCACATGATAAAAATCCTTGGAAGAAAATAGGATGAAATACCTTTCACAAGTATGCCTATAGGTGCTTAAAAAAAAAAAAAAAAGGATCTCCCCTATGTTGTCCAGGCTGGAAAAAAATCAGGGACAACTCAAGGGCTCAATCTCACTGACACCAGAACTTTACCCTGTTCTATTTCTGGCCTGGGTTGGCTGGCCCTCCTGAGGCAACCCTTGGCTCCCCAACTCCCATGGGCACACCGTATTCATACTATATTTAGCAGGGACACCTGATTGGCACAGCTCATTGCAACTCAGAACTCTGGATGTCAAGATATCAGCCAGTCTCAGACTCCTCAGTAGCTGGGCTTACAACTATATGCTATATTATCCAGCTGTGAGGTAAATTTTTAAAAGATCAAATAGACAATTTTTACTATACAAAATTAAAAAAATTCATTCACTAATGAAAACAAAATTAAGATAAACCACACACTGGGAAAATATTTGTATAAATAGGATTAATAAAAATATGATATTCAAAAAATACATATGAATTGAAAAATATAACACCAATAGTCATTATAGTTTTCAAATTGCAGAATATAAATGATTTCAAAACATGTTCCAAATTATTTATGAAACTAAAGTAACTCTGAGGCTTCACCCTGATGTGGTCTGGGATGCTTCTGTCTGTAACCTCAGTTTGTAAAAAAAATCTCACTTGTGTTCGGGTACCTATGTATGTAACATCAGTCTGTAACAAGCCTGTGCAATTAAGTTGTCAAAGTCACACTTTCCCCCCAGCCATAAAGGCTGTTTGTTAACTCTGCCTCTCCCCTTCCCCCAGCCTGAAAGTGCCTAGAGACAAGCACCTGTGAATCCTTCAATAGTGTTCTATAACAAACCCTTAGAGAAATGCATAGCCCCTTTGTTTTAAGTGGCCAGTTGCACCCAAAGCCAAGTCTCAATATGGTACCTCCTGAATCTCTAATCAGTCTAGTTCCCAGACTTGGAAACAATTAAGTCTGTCCTCCCAACAGCCATATTGGACATAACCTCATTCATCCTTGACCAAAAGTAACCTAGTGAGGTTTCAAGCTCTAAACCACACCTCTGGATAGCCCCCCTAGGGGGATTTCCTAGTGAATTATGGACAATTCACCTGCCCAGTTGATATAAAAAGTGCATGTCCCTTTAAGCACTGACCACTCCTAAACAATTCCCAAATTCCTCCCCAACTCCACCTTTGCCCACCCAGTTAGCATAATTAGTCTCTGACGGACAGTTTTATGGTTATAAAAACTGCACTTCAAGCCCCAGCTCTCTGCAGGTCTCTTAACCTTTTCCTGCCTGCTGCAGAGCGTAAAACTTTATAACTCTACCTTAGATCCCTGCACTTTGCAGGTCCCCCTATTTCTCCTGCTGCTACTAAGTAAACATAACAATAAACTTTGAAACTTTGCCAAAAGACAGCTTGAGTCCTTTCAAAATTCTTTCCAGACAAGAACCCTCTAGGGATTATATGAGATCCCTCAGACACCCCCCCACACACACACTTCTTCAACCTCACCTAAGACAAATGAGCAAAAATGACAAAACAAAGACTTAATATATACCAAAATATTAATGACAGTGCCCTTTGAGGAGCAGAGTTAGGAACAAAGTGGGGGTTCATGATTGGAGAATGGCCAAAAAACCAGGGCACATGAATTTTATGAAGTATTACTCGGCAGGAAGAACTAATGAATATCAATTCCTTGAGAGCAATGAGGGAAGATTTGTATGAAGTGAAGCAGAGGGAAACAAAGTAGAACAAAGAACAACATACTCAAGGAATGCAACAATGTGAATGAAAAGCAGACTGCAAAGCGGCCTGGCTCCCATTCACCGATGATGAAGCACACCCTCAGCCTTTGCTGGGAGGAAAGGAGGGCTGACAGGACAGAAGGCCATCTACACTGTCGTAAGCAGTCGCTGAACTGGAAAGTTCAAGTTAGTGGTTTTTCTTTGTCTCCCGGGAGAGCTCAATCTGGAGAACTGCATCAATATCAGACACAAAATGCATCAATGAAACTGATTTTTCAAAAGTAAAAATAAAATGAAGGGGCTGGACTAGAAAACTACTCAGGTCTGTTCTAGCACTATATCTATGAACTTCCTCCTTAGTAATAGTAATAATAACAGGTAACATTTATTAAGTGCCTAATATATGTTGGACACTGTGCTAAATACTTTACAATTACCTCATTTAATCCTCACAACCTTGTGAAGTGGGTGCTATTATTATCCTCAATTTAAAGATGAGGAAACTGAGGCTGACAAAAGGTAAGTGAGTTGCCCAGAGTCACACAGCTGGATCTGAACTCAAACTTGTCTTCCTGATTCCAGGTCTCTAGAACTCCATCCACTGTACCACCTAACTCTCTTTGGTAACTTAGTACTAAGTACTTGGTACTAGGTTATATTCAAATAAAATACCAGGGACCATTTTATATTATTGCTATTCCATTTATTAAATTACTAGTTTGAATCCCTGTAACGGGAATGGTAATTTGAAGATCTTCCTGGCCCTGCCCCTTAATAGACCTAGGGGTGAGTTTGAAGACCTCCCTTGCTGTGAGGGTGGACTCTGCCCCCTGATAGGCTGAATGCAGTCACATGGAGCCTGTGGTGAAGGAGTTTGCTGAGGAGAAGCAGAGCCCACAGAGAAGCTGGTAGAGAGCTAGCCAGACAGTCGGAGACAGAGGAAAAGCTTAGGCAAAGAGACAGAGAATTTTGTGAGTAAATACTGATCACACATTGGCTTGTGGGACGGCTAAAGGATGCTGTGGCTCTTAGCATTATTATGGCTTCTGGATATCTTTGGTACTTCGGCTTACTGGTTTGGAGATTTGGTTTTCTGGCGTTTAAATAAATCCTTCAACTTGATCCTCTATCTGGAGAGTCTGACATTTTGCGATCGAATGTCATGTGATAGTTATAGTCACGGTCTCTATCATGATCATGGACACTGTAAATACTGCATTTGCGCTACAATTCCCAAGCAGCAAGCGAAAGGTGTTAGAAAATTAGAAAACAGTTTTGTGGAGAGCTATTTTGTGGCACCATGTAGCAAAGTAAGCACATAATAAATGCCGCAAAGAAAATGATGAATTAGAGGCTAAAGTAGAAAAGCAGACAATGTTAGGCAGTTCTGTGTAATGAAAAGAACAACGGACATGAAGTCAAATGATTTGGGTCAGAAAGAACCAAGCCCCGGGCCTGGCACTTAATAAATGGCTCCTGACTGAATGCCAACTTTGCTGCTGCAGTTATTTTCCTAGTAAGCTCTTGCCACAACAAATAAATGCTACTTGAAATTTACTCCGAGAAAAACAAACTAATGTATAATGTTCTATTTTCCCCACCTCTTAAATCTACCCTATGAGATGTAGTTATTAAAGGTAAAGCCTGGTACAACAGCTTAAAGGTTTAAGCAGCATTTCAAATCTGAAACACAAACCTGAATCTCCAAAACCTGGTTGATATGAGCTCCTGATGGCAACAGAAGGCAAATTTTTGTTTATCCTAAGGGCACTTAGCAAAGGTGCCCAGTCCAGGAGCTTAAGGCGGTCTGCATTGAAATCAAGCACCCCGAGCCTCAGGTTGGCTCTCACAACAGGCAGAGGGATAGAGTCTTGAAGTGCACAAAGATATTCATAGTGAGAAAAGAAATCTTCAGCACTCTCTCTCCGGAGCTTCACTGAGTCAATCATTTTCTGGTCACCAGATGAAACCCACCCTGACACCTGGGAAAGGTAAAGAAAAGCAAAGATTTATTCCCAGCAGCAAATTTTTGTAGGGCATTTGGATTTGGGGTTTTTTTGTTTTTTTGGATGATAAGGGGAAAAGTGGGAAGAAGAGCTTCATTAAACTTTCCTTGGAGATTACTGTATTCCGCCTTTTATAACTCCTAAGAACAGAAAAACTGTGAAAAAGGGTGGGAGTCAGAAGGGGCTGTTTGCAGGATGCTAGGAAAGCAGTTGAAATTAACCTCCACATCCCCCTTTGCATCAAAATTGTTGTTCTTCAGTCCTTCCACTTGTGTCTGACTTCGTGACCGTTTGGGGTTTTCTTGGCAAAGATACCAGAGTGGTTTGCCATTTCCTTCTCCAGGTCATTCTGCAGATGAGGAACTTGAGTCAAAGAGGGTTAAGGGCCTTGCCCCTCCTCACAGAGTTAGTAAATGTCCAAAGTCAGCTTTGAACTTAGGAAGATGAGTCTTCCTGACCCCAGGCCTGGCACTTTATCCACTGTGCCAGCTAGCTGCCCTTTTGCAATAAAAAGCAGATTAAAAAAAAAAAAAAAGTTTGACTAGCTATGTGACTTAGGGCAAATCACTGAATCCCAACTGCCTTGCCTTCTCCCCTCCAAAAATGTTTGTTAAGGATTGTTTGTAGGATATTAGGGCAGCAGTGGGAATTAGTTCCTTCCCCTAGTCTCTTGTCGGTGCTTTATAACAAACTCCCTTTACAATGAAAAGTAGATTTTTTTCTTAAAAAGGGGGGGGGTGATGTGGGAGGTGGGATTGCTTGCAGGATGCTAGGACACCAATGAATTAGCTCTCCTCCCAGGCCTCTGGCTGGTATTTTGTTTATGAACTCCTTTGCACTGAAAAACAGATATGCACACATATATGAATGATTGTGTGTGTGTGTGTGTGTGTGTGTGCGCGCGCGCGCGTGCACGAGGGGGGTAGCTGTGCTTGCAGGACGTTTAAGGCAGCACGTAGAATCTGGTCCCCCCCCACTAGGTCTCTGGGTTGAGTACTGTTTACAACGAACCCCCTTTACACCGAAAAGCAGATCAAAGGCACTCACACACTAAGACAAGCGCAGGAGAAAGCGCGGGAGCAGCAGCAGCCACGGCGGCCGCGAGCCGCAGGAGGCCATGGGCCAGTAGGCGGTCCCGGAGCTGCTGAGCTGCCCGCCGCCGCCGCTGCTGCTCTTGGACTCCCGACACTCAATCCATTCCTTCACCCCATCCCCCAGTGCTCCGCCCTCCGCGGCGTTCACCTTTCCGGCTATAAAAAGTTGACCCCCGGCTACATCTCTTTCGATCCGGTGCTCGCCCGTGGCCCGGCCGTTAGCTGCCGCTGCATTGTCCTCCCCAGGTCGGCACCGCCCACTGCATTGGTTCTGTTTAGTGTAACCCGGGAAGGTAGCGCCGACGCCGATGAGCGAGCGAGCGTCCCCACGCATGCCGGTTACGTCAGTGCGTCGCGCCCTCTCCCGAGGCTCCTGGGAGGGGGCGGGGCCATGGCCGTTCGCGTTCCGGGATTGGTTGCGGGAGCTTGGCGGGTTTTCAGGATCTCTCTGTGCTCTCCGCAGCATCAGTTACAGGCTGTGAGCTCTGAGAAGTACCTCACAGTTTGGGGAGTCTCAGATTTGGAGTTCGGAGGAACCTTGTATCTAATCCAAACTCTTTCCTTTTGCACGTGAGGAAACTGAGGCTCAGAGGACTTAAATGACATAAGGCACGCAGGCAGAAAATGGCAGAGGCGCCAAGTATCCTCTTTGCAAAGAAGGATGTAGGAAACCAGCTCCTCCTTCCTCGACTCCACCTTTTTCCAGTGGACTACACCATCTCTCTAGTCATCTAGAGGAGACCTCTAAACTGTCAAAGAGATTTTCCTAAAGCTCGAGGGGAGGTCTGACCTTGCCACACATGCATACCCTGAGCTCCAGTACCCCTGCCTCCTGGATCAAATATAAAATTCTCTATCACTTAAAGCCCGTCACAAGCTGGCCCCTTCCGATTCCTCCTGTTTTCTTACACTTTCCACACCCTGGTCCAGAGAGACTGACATTGCAGTGCTTTGTACAGGACGCTTCATGTCCGGACTGACCCTCATACCTGGAATGCTCAGCCCCTCCACCTCCTGCTTTTCCTGATTTCCGTCAGGATTCCTTCAGTACGCATCCCACCTCCTGCAGGTGACCTTTTCTGGTCTCCCCAAACCCCAAAGCTAATAGATATGGGACTTTCTCCTTGTTGGTGAAGGTCAATGACCAGACCCTGCAGGAGGGGCTGAGTGGAATTAGTGAGCCTGAGAGAGAAGGCAGATCCCATCTCTTCACTACCTTAAGTCCTTCTGGCTTCCTGCTTTAAGAGAGATGATGGCCATACCAACCCCCCTTCACTTTGCTAAAGAAAGAAAAGGACTTGGGAAGAAGCCAACTTCCATCATGTTCTTATTTTCAGCTTGTTGTGCTAGAGATTTTGGAGAATTTCCCCTTGGGTGAGATCTGCGACTTTCTCTTGGTTGAGTTATCTTGCTCCCAAGGGAAGAGCTCCTTCAATTTGTATTGTCTGGGAGATATACAGACAAATTATAACTATAGTGCATGTATGTATGTATTTATATACATGTATGCCCATACTTTCTCTGATCTCTATTTTTCTATCAACTTGGAAAAAATGGGTTTCTTTGCTATTTGCTATGTATGTCCACTGTGAACTGGTATTTGATGGAAAAGAAATTGACTTGGATATATTGCTTGGGAGTCTCTCTTTTCCATTAAGAAGCAGTGATCAAGAGTTTAACTTGAATATGAAAATTACACCATTCTTTAGACTAATAATATTTAAGGGAGCAAACAGATTTATTTCTAGCCTAGTACCCCAGCTCACTGAGGAGAACAGAGTGACTAGCCACCAGTCTTCTTTGGAGAACCTGGAGGATGATATAGTATGTCTATTCTTATCTCCCCTAAGAACCACACACAGTAATCCTTGCTTTTTGCTTTTAACATGTCTTACTTAGCACAGTGCCTGTCATTTAGTAAACATTTAATAAATTCTTGTTGCTTGACTTGGGATTCTGTGGATCTGTATTAAAAATCTCTCTCTAAGCCTTGCTAGCTCTGTGACATTGGACACATCATTTCATCTTTTTGGCCCTTAGTTTCATCATCTATAAAATGAGGAGGTTGTACTATTATCAATGCATTGACTAACTGTGGTTCAAGAAAACCTATGATGATGCATGCTAGCTTTTGGCAGAGAGAGAGAGTAGACTCAGGATGCTGAATGAGACATACATTTTTGGACATGGCAAATGCAGGAATTTATTTTGTGGAAATTTGACTATATGTTTATATATACATATATACTTGTTACAGGGTTTTGCTCTTGTTTTTCTTTTTTTCATGGAGGGTAGAAGTGGAAAGGAGAGAAAAATAACTGCTTTATTGGGAAAATAAAATTAATTAGTTAAGAAAATGTTTTAAATAAAAGGGTTAAACTGGATAGTTTCTGAGGTCCCTTAGAGCTCTACATTAAGTAACAATCTAGTAATTCAATCCTATGCAAGAAAAAAGCATGGTATGCAATTAAAGATGTTTGCTTTTATGGAGAGTTTGCCAGAGGTAAGTACTTAAGGTCTAACTTCTGTTTGAGTAATTTTACAGTTTTTCTAAATCACCTAGGGCATCCTGCAAGCAATTCCACCTCCCATATCACCCCTTTTACAATAAAAAGCAGATGTTTAAAAAAATGTTTGACTAGCTGTGTGACCTTAGGCAAATCACTTAATCCCAATTGCCTTGCCTTCCCCCCTCCAAAAAAAAATGTTTGTTAAGAATTGTTTGTAGGATATTAGGGAAGCAGTGGGAATCAGTTCCTTCCCCCATGTCTCTGGTTGGTGCTTTATAACAAACTCCTTTCACAGTGAAAAGTAGATTTAAAAAATAGTATGAGATAAGACTGGAAAAGCCTTTTCTCATAATATTGACTATGACATACTGAGACTTAAGAAACTTAGTGAACTTGGTTTTTACTCAGCACTTCCATCCAGTGGAAATAGATGGGTATAACAGCAACAGCGAAGATAAATGTGGGAAATGTCTAGGTCTGGTTCCTTCTTGTTGAATAGGATGATTGTATGTGCTGTATACTTCATTGTTCTTAAATGTTCAAGGCCCTGTCTTTTACCTTCTTTTATACCTTTAGTCTTTATCCCTTGTCAAGCACATCTACTCCCATGATTTAAATAGTCAGCTCCATGCAGATGCTTTCCAAATCTGTATATTCAGCCCTAAGTCTCTGTGCCATATGGAACCTTTTGACCTGTATGCCCCACTAACCCCTCAAATTCAGTATGTTCGATATTAATTTCATCAAGTTCCACCACCTAAAACCTACACCTCCCCTTAAGTCTCTCTGCTTTTGTTAATATCACAAACTTTTGTCTTAAAACTTCAGGATCATTTTTGACTGTTCCCTTTGACTTTTCCCTCATATCAGATCAGTTTCAAAGCCATTTAATATCTTTTGCCTCTATCTCTTCCTTTCTACTTCCACTGTGAACACCCTAATTCAAATCCTTTTAACTATTTTCCTAACCTCCTAAACTGATCATCCTGCCTACACTATATTCTGATTATTCTTCACTGGATCAATTTTTTCTAATCCACTGTTCTTTCCAACACTATTCTAGTCAAAAATGTTCCTGACTCTAATTTCTCTATCAAGTATCAATGTCTTATTCTGGCATCTAAGACTGTTTACAATATCTCTCCAACTTGCCTTTCCAGCCTTATCCCATATTATTTTCTTGCATATATTCTATGTTTTAGACGAACTTTACTAATCTTCATCCCTTGTTCTTATGTTCCCTTCTTATTCTGTGCTCTTGTTCTTGCCATCATCCTTAATTGGAAAAGACTCCTCCTTCTTTTACCCCATTATATTTTCCTTTTTCAATTTTTTTTCAATTTTAATATTTTATCTTTTCCTAATTACATGTGAAAACAATTTTTAACATTTGGGTTTAAAAAATTTTTTTACAATTTTTATTTCCAAATTCTCTTCTACCCTCTCTTCCTTTCCCCATCATTGAGGGCAAGCAATTTGATAAAGGTTATATATATGCAGTAATGAAAAACATTTCTATATTAGTCATGTTGTGAAAGAAAATACAAGCAATTTAAAAAAAGAAAAAGAAAGAAAGCAAAATAACAGTATGCTGGGGGCAGCTAAGTGGAGCAGTGAATAGAGCATCTGCCCTGGAGTCAAGAGGACCTGAGTTCAAATCTGTCCTCAAACACTTGACACACTTACTAGCTGTGTAAGCTTGGGCAAGTCACTTAACCCCAATTGCCTTGCCTTCTCCCCTCCAAAAAAATAGCAGTACACTTGTATGTGCATTGAAATTCCATCAATTTTTTTCTCTGGAGGTGGGTAGCATTTTTTTGTCATGAGTCCTTCAGAATTAACTCCGATGTTTATATTGCTGGGAATGGCTTAATCTTTCACAGTTAATCATTGTACACTATCACTTTTACTGTGTACAATGTTCGTCTGGTTCTGCTCACTTCAATTAGCAACAGTTCATATAAGTCTTTCCAGAGTTTTCTGAAAGCAGCCTGCTCATAATTTCTAATAGCACAATAGTATTCTGTCATAATCACATACAGCAACTTGTTCAGCCATTCCCAATTGATGGGTATCCCCTCAATTTCCAATTCTTTACCAACACAGAAAGAGCAACTATAAACATTTTTGTGCATATAGGTCCATTTCCCTTTTTTTAAAAAAATCACTGCCTCAGTTTCTTCATTTGTTAAGTGGCAGAGGTTGACTAGATGACTTCCTTTTTCCCTCCTATTCCAATTCTAAATATAAAGTCATATGATTCATTTCTGAAGACTTACATGAAAATGTTTTGTATAACTATATACATATAATTTATATCAAATTGTTTACCTTCTCAGTGTGGATGGGTGAGGGAGGAAGAGAATTTGGAATTCAAAATAAAAGAAAGGATATTAAAATTATTTTATCTGTAATTGGGATAAATAAAATATTAAATAAGACTCATAATTATTATTAGTTTATATCTACTTATTATAGTTATAATAAGGTTTGAATAATAATCATAATCACAGACTTCTTTATAATTTATATAGCTTTTTGATAGGAATTAATTCTCAGCTCATTCTTACAAGAACACTGTGAGGTAGAAAGGAGAGTTGTTATCCCTATTTTGCTAATGAAGAAACTGAAGCTCAGAGCAGATAAATGACTTTGCCCAAGTCCTCATAGCTAGTTAGTTGTAGAACCAGAGCTTGAAACTAGGTTTCCTTGTGCATAGACCAGTTCTCTAATACTCTTTTGATGGCATCACACTTAATAGAAGACAAAATGAGTATAAAAGATGCCTGGAAATCTACAAAGTGGGATACAAATGTAGGGTATTATTGTCTTACTGATTGCTTTAGTTTGTGGACTGGAGGGGGGGGATTTCCAGGGGCCACATCTTGAATACTATGAATCATGTAATCATTTCTTCATTTTGCATTAGTTCCACAACTCATTATAAATTTCATGCAATTTCACATTAAGTGGACAAACATAAGTAATCATTTAAACTCTTGGATTTTGTCTAAATGATGAAAAAGTAATTTAACTAGCACTTAGTAAGTATCTTGTGCTAGGCACAGTTTTTGTCTGTCAGATAAATAGACAAAAATGAATCAATATACACTCTCAAAGAACTTATGGTCTAGAGGGGGAGGGAGGGTGTACATGACAATATGGATACAGACATAAAAACGTACATACATGAATAAAAACACATGCAAAGCAAATTCAGACCAGAGGAAGAACACTAACTATGGGGAAGGGGAGTCAGAAAATGCTTCAGGTAGGATGTGGCATGTAAGTTAAGCTTTGAAGGGAGGTAAGGCTTCCAAGAGATAAGAAGCAGAACATTCCAGGCATACAGAACAGTGTGTGCAAAAGAAGTAAGAGATAGAACGTTGTCCGCAGAGAATGGCATGCAAGCCAGGTTGTCTGGTATGTAAAGTATATAAAGGGAACATTAAATATGTGATATCAAATCAGCCTAATAAAGATATACTGAAACCAGATTGTGAAGGGCTCTAAATGCTAAACAGAAAATTCTGTGTCTTCTCCTAGAGCAGGATTTCTTAATTTGGGGCCTGTGAACTGGATGGTAAATTATCATTATTAATTTTTCCACCATGCATTTCTTTAATATTTCAATAGATTCATTATCTCATTTTTGTGGCTACTTCTTCCAACAACGACCATCATGGTCAATCTTATCTCTTAGTCATATGGGATAAGAAGGGGACAGATACAAGGGATGTGCCAGTAGAACATTGCAGTAGATAGATAGATAGATATCCTCCAATAGAGACTCCTTCAGGAGAACAATATAGCTCTGAAGTTGCTACCTCAGTGTACATTTGTGAAGATGTAGGATTCTTTATAGATGGAGAGGTTAATTTTATTCAACGGTATTATGCTTATCAATCTCAAAGTAAGACATAGTCAGATGAGTGTTCACAGTACTGTCACGGTGACATCAGAGATTGAATTGAATCACACTTTGAATGTGTAGACATCGTGGATGATATCCTATGCAATATCCTAATGGAAGGGAGATTTCCTATAGATTGTGAGGTTTTCAAGTATTCCTGTTTGGAAACATATTGATTATATCAAGGCTTAGACTTCTTAGAAGGCATGAAAATATGCTTCTTGAGGGAAGAGAACTTTGTTTTTGTATTGAAGTTGTATCACTAATACCTACAACAATGCCTTGAATGTAGAAGGTGCTTAATTAAAGTTTGTTGAATTGCAATGAATACTTCAGTGACTCTATAGCTGCTCAAGAGTCAGGTCTAATGGTCCACGCAGGAAAATGAAGTGGACGAGAATGTATATTGCACACATTATGATATGTAATTGGATAGGAAGCCTATTGAATTAGTTCCTTAACATGTATGTATGTTAGACATGTACAATAGACAGATGAACACTAAGAACAGAATAGGATAAGGAAAATGGTATTGCATTTGGGAAATTATATAGCACTTTTGATGATCCTAAGCTGTTTCCTGATTTAAAAAAAAAAGTCTTTTCAGCACCAGTATTCTTGCAATGATTCCATATGCTTGCCGATTATGGAATACAACACGGGGCCTCAGGAAGACCTGAATTCAAATTTTACCTCAGTGACATTTGTTAGCTATGTAACCCTGGGAAAGTCCCTTAGCCTCAGTTTCCTCAGCTGTAAAAAGGGAATAATAATAGTGCCTACCAAAATAACAAGTTTGTTGTGAGGATCAAATGAACTAATATTTGTATTTAAAAACCTGCTTAGCACAAAGCCTGGCACATAGTTGGCACTCTATAAATATTTATTCCCTTCCCCATTATTCCCTGCTGATTCTACAGTTTTTCAGAAGTCAGTGAATGAATCTCAACAATTAAATCACTTTCAGTATCCAGGATGTAGTTAGTTCAGTCCCAGAGACCTCAATTGATGGAGAGCAATAATGTGCTATCTTACTTTTCTTGGATTTAAACTCCCTATTAACATATTTTGTTCTATCCTTCTTTTTGGCACAAAAAAACCAGAAACAAATTAAGAACTGAGTAGTTCTGCTTTGTGTTGGTTTTCCTGTAACATTGCTATCTTTTCTAATCTGTCCATCCTATTCAGGGTCCATGGTTTTCAGGGGAAACAAGAATCAAACTCTTCTATCAGTACAAGTCATTAACAAGAAGACAAGGAAAGAATAAACAGGAATAAAAAAACATCCTATTCCAAGTCATTAGCAAGTAATAAAAATTTTAATCTGGGATTGAAGTCAATAAAATGGTTAAGTCTGACACTCAAAGAAAATCTATAAAGATCAAGGCAAGATTTGATAGAGCTTATACACAAAAGTCATGTAAGTGATTGTTTGGTCAGGAGTTTCTGGCCTAACAACTTCTAAAATATGCATTTTATTCTTAAAAGGTTTTATTAATGCCTTTCATTTTTATACCAGTTTAAAAAAATACATCTACTTTGTTGAGACTTCCCTTACATTAACAAAAAAGATCAGCTAAGTGAAAACAACCAACAAAACACTTCAACTGAGAACAAATGCTTCTTTTTGCACCTGTAGTTTCCCTACTGAGACTAGGGAACATGTTTTTCATCCCTTCTTGGGGACCAAGATTGGTCATTGTGGTTAATCTAAGTTGAACTGCATTATAGTGTCCTTTTCCCTTATATTCTTGTAGTCTTTGAGTATATTGTTCTCTTGGTTCTACTTGCATTGCTATGCATCAGTTCAAACAAATTTTGCCATATTTCTTTTAATGCTTCATATTCACCTATTTCTTATGGTTTAATATTATTTCATTAAACCCACATGCCACAATTTGTTCAACTGTTCCCTAAGCTATTGTTATTTGTTTTGTGTCTAGGTTTTTTCTACCACCAAAAGTAATGCTATGAATATTTTGGTATGTAATATGTGGGACCTTTCCATCTTTGGAATATGTGCTTAGTAGAAGGACCACTGGATCAAGAAGTATAAACATTTTGGTGATTTTTCATATAATTCCAAATAATTTTTCAGAATGGTTTGACCAATCCATAGCTCCACTAATACTACATTAGTGTCTCTGCCTTCCCACAGCTTCTCCAATGTTAACTATTTCTTTCAACTCTGCCAATTCTCTGAGTATGAAATAAAACTTCAAAATTGCATTGATTTGCATGTTTTATTATTGATGTGAAACATTTTGGGGGGTTGTTGACAATCTAAGTTTCTTATTTTGAAAATTATTCACATCCATTAATCACATTTTTTTACTTTTTTTCTTTTTTAAAAATTTTATTTATTTTTAGTTTTCAATATTCATTTCCACAAGATTTTGAGTTACAATTTTTTTCTCCCCATCTTTCCCCTACCCCCACCCCAAAACAGCAAGCCTACCGAATAGCCCTTCCCCCAATTTGTTCTCTTTCTCTCTTTTTTCCAGCTTTTTTTGGGGGCAGTTGGGGTTGAGTGACTTGCCCAAGGTCACACGGCTAGTTTTTGTGTTAAGTGTCTTAGGCCGGATTTGAACTCTGGTCTTCCTGACTCTAGGGCTAGAGCTCTATTCACTGCACCACCTAGCTGCCCCTAATCTCTTCTCTCTTACATCCTTCCCCTTCACCCCCCCCCCTAACTTTCTAGTAGGGCAAGATGGGTTTCTATACCCTAGTATATCTTATTTCCCAGTTGCATGTAA
>CM053599.1:117951896-117984761 GCA_028646575.1 Pseudocheirus occidentalis | reverse complement strand
CTTGACCTGGGAACTCTGGAATTTGGCTATAATATTCCTAGGGGTTTTCTTTTGGGGATCTTTTTCAAGAGGCAATTGGTGATTTCTTTCCATTTCTGTTTTGCCCTCTGGTTCTAGAATATCAGGGCAATTTTGCTTGATAATTTCTTTTTCCTTTCCTTTTCTTTTCTTTTTTGGGGGGAGGAAGGTAGGGCACTTGGAGTTAAATGACTTGCCCAAGGTCACACAGTTTTTTGTGTTTTTTGTGTTCAGTGTCTGAGGCTGGATTTGAACTCTGGTCCTCCTGACTCCAGGGCCAGTGCTCTATTCCCTGCACCACTTAGTCACCCCACTACACCACCTAGCTGCCTTGATAATTTCTTGAAAGATGGTGTCTAGGCTCTTATTTGATCATGGCTTTCAGGTAGTTTAATAATTTTTAAATGATCTCTCCTAAATCTATTTTCCAGGTCAGTGGTTTTCCCAATGAAATATTTCACATTGCTTTCTATTTTTTCATTTGTTTGGATCTGTTTGATCTTGATTTCTCATGAAGTCATTAGCTTCCAATTGCTCCAATCTAATTTTGAAGGAGTTATTATTTTCAGTGAGTTTTTGACATTTCTTTTTCATCTGTCAAATTCGGCTTTTTAGGGGATTCTTCTCCTCATTGGCTTTTTGGCCCTCTTTTGCCACTTAGAGTCATTTTTTACATGTATTGGAGGAGGTGGAAGCTGGAGCTGCGTGGAAGTCCTGTTTCTACTCTGCCCTCTTGGCTCCACCCCCACCCCCTTTAATCACATTTTTATGTCATTCCTTTGAACCTTCTGCTATATGGCTTCCAACCACCAGTCAACTGAAGCTACTCTGTCCAGTTTCCAAAGTTACCGGTGATCCCTGACTGCTACTTCTTATGACCTTTTCCAAGTCCTTTTCCTTCCTGACTTCTCTGCAGCTTTTGAGAGTGCTGATCACCCTCTCCTTCTGAATATTTTTTTCTCTCTGGTTTTTGGTGGACACTGCTCTTTCTTGGTTCTCTTCCTACCGGTTTACCCTTCTTAAGTCTCTTTTGCTAGATCACTATCCACCACATTGTCCCTAAATGTCTTTGTACTAGCTGTCCTCTCTTTTCACCACCACATCTTAGAATATGTAGTTTCCTTCAAGACTTTCCTCAACCACTACCTTTCCTCCTTCTCCTAATTGCTAATCTCTCTTCCCCTTCAAGATTACCTTATGTTTGTTTTACATATACCTGTACATTGTATATTATCTCTGTTGGAATATAAGGTTCCTGAAGTCAGGAATTATTTAAAGTAAACTTTTGTTTTTGTATCCCCAGAGTCTAGCACAATGCTTGGCACATATTGAGCTCTTTATAAATGCTTTTTGATCAATTAGTTGACATCTTGAATCTCAAACTTTTATCAGAAATATTTGATATTTTGATGTAACTTACTATAAAGGTTCCCCCCACCATTTAATAGTATCTCCTCTTATTATGTCTATATTAATTTTATTCATTAGGATGCCTTGTAATCTTATATAATCAAAAGTACATATTTTATCTTTCACAATCACTTATATTCCTTGTTCCCCCAAGAAATCTCAACTACTTTCCAGTGCCAGCAAAGCTGTGTACCATATTCAAATGGCTACTCCCTCCTCCTATTATGGCAGCTCATAGGTTTCCTCTTTTTCACAAGATAACAAATGGATCCCCTAAAAGGAACTCTTTCGGTCTAGAAAAGCATACAGATAAAACAGAAATGAATAAGTGCCAAGGGAGACAGGAGATAATAGAGGGAGAACTCTCCTCTTTGAAGAAAAGTAGCTTATTGGTTTTATTAGACCTGGGATAGGGAGCCGACAAATGTTTCTCAACAGTGCCTTGCTTGTATTATGCAGGTAGGTCAAATCTCCATTGTTAAGCTATGCCTGCCTTTTATTTTTATAGTCACAATGAGATGGTAGCATCAGCTGATAAAACTTGTTAGTCACATGACCTCTCTAGATTAATTTCACCATCTACTGCTGAATAATTGAGCTTTTTCTGTCCTTCCATATTTTGACAGCCTTCTTTATACATGTCTGTGTAGCTGGATGTGGTACTTGAAAAGTGTGTATTTGTATTGACTACATGTCCACTACCTAGGCCTATGTATCATGGAGGCACATCATTGCT
Organism: Pseudocheirus occidentalis; assembly: GCA_028646575.1. Lineage (NCBI taxonomy): Eukaryota > Metazoa > Chordata > Mammalia > Diprotodontia > Pseudocheiridae > Pseudocheirus > Pseudocheirus occidentalis. The sequence goes on along the minus strand of CM053599.1, from coordinate 117,982,597 downwards.
ATACCACTGAAACTAATGTCCAGGTCATGAGTAGCATGATCAGTTTATTATTATCATCATCATTATTTTTATTACTACCACCAGTAATAACAACAATAGAATGTAGACAGAGCTTTAAGGACTGCAAAGGTACTTCGCATATGTTATATTATTTGTTCCTCACAACAACCCTGGCAAATAGGTGCTATTATAATCTCCATCTTACAGATCAGGAAATTGAGATAGAAAGAGGTAAAGTGACTTGCCCAAGATTATACAGGTAGTAAGTGTCTCAAATCTTCCTGATTCCAAGCCTGGCAGTCTGTCCCACCAAGCCAGATCCAAATAGCGATCTTCTGACTTCAAATTCAGGATTCTTGGTGTTATACTACACTATCTTACCTACTAACTGCTTCTTGGAGCTCCCCTCACCAATTCACCCCATATCCATCGCCAAATAATCTCTTAAACTAGCATTTTGATTATATTGTTCTCCAAAAATCTCAAAGGGATTCCAGTTCTTCACAAAATAAAGTTCCAATTCCTTAGCTTGGCTCTGAATGTTCTCCACATTCTGGCACTGACCTGATTTTTTTTGCCATTTAGGTGATTCAGTGGATAGAATGTTGTATTTGGAGTTAGGAAAAAGCAAGTTCAAATTCCCCCTGAGATGTATACTTATTGTATGACCCTGGGCAAGTTACTTAATCCCTCTCTGCCTTAATTTCTTCACCTGTAAAACCGGGATGATACAATAGCACTTACCTCAAAGGGTTGTTATGATGACAAAATAATATAATATTTTTTTTGGAGGAGGGAAGGTAGGGCAATTGGAGTTAAGTGACTAGTCCAAGGTTACACAAAATGATATAGTATTTGTAAAGTACTTGGTACAATGCCTGGCACACAGTGGGTGCTAAACAAATGCTTGTTCCCTTCTCCCTTCCGACTTTATTTTATATAATCTTATACTGTAGTTATTTGTGAACATGTCTTATCTCCTTCACTGGATTATAGCTCCTTATGGAGAGTAACCACTTCTTGTTCAGTTTATATCCTATGTAGCACCTGAAACAGTGTTTGACCTGTAGCAGGCCCTCAATAAGCATTTATTGAATGAACTCATCAATCATTGAACCAATCTTCATATACACATGATCTTTGACTACTTCCTGGTCATTTTTCATTTTCAAGGCTATATGATTATATTTAGACAATACACTGTTTCATAGCAACACAAAGCACACAAATAAATTTCCAGAGAAATACTAAGAATATTTGTCTGTAGTTTCACAACAGCCTACTCTCCCTTCTCAAACAGGAGAACTAGGCCTCAATATTTATTAAGTGCCTTTGTTCACATAGCATTCACAGGTGATTGCTACATTGTCACAAGAAAATGTAAATTTTCCCAATAAATAACAGCTGTCCAACAACACAAACAATGCAAAACTAATTTCTCATCTTTTTAGCATCATAAAAATAATGTCTAGCTAAATACATATGTTGATTCTTGAGGGCAAGGATTGCATTTTTGCCTTTATTGGTATCCTCAAAATACTTGTTGATTCATTGATTAAAGAATACACGAGTTTGTCAGTGTAGGTCACTTACCCACTAAATCTAGATTATAGTCACAATGGGCCATCTTTGCGAGTTGTTGTAGACCGAATATTCATCACTTGATTTTTCTTCTGATAATAGACTTTTTACAAGCTTGGCCAATCTGATTCTCTAATAACAGAAATACTTTCTATTGCTTAATCCTGAAGCCTTTCCAGTTTGATAGGGCCTATGAGATCTTGAACTTCACTAGGACAGCCTTGAAGAAGTCAAGGTCACCTCCATGCCATGATAAGGCAACAAAGTAAGATTTTCATGGTTGTCAAATGTATACCCCAAATTGAATAACAATTGCTTTCTACATTATGATAATGTTGAATACAAATTTAAATGAAGTGTTCTCATATCGTTTGGAACTAACATATTTTAATCCAAGTTGAGCTCTCTATCCTCCAAGCCATGCTGCCTCTATCATTGCAAACAGTATCATTTCATTATTATTAGAGATATTGGAGTTGACACATAAGACTAGTTGCAAAGTACCCATAGAGCCGAATATCTTCATTACTTTCTCAAACTCTGGCTGTTGACTCTCCACACCACGGAGAAATAATTTCCTGTGTAATTTATTAGAAAGCACTGTACCTAAGAGGGGCACTTCATTCTCCTTCAAGTTTCAAGTTGATCAGATACTCAGTTGACCTCATTCTGTGTCTTCTTTTTATTATTTCAAAATGCTTAAAATTTGCATTTATCACTGAGATATCACTGGAATGTAGAAACAGAAAATTACAATTATTTCAGTGCGTATTAGGAAATAGTGATGTCTTTAGAAGAAAGAGATAGGGACTGAACCTCTGATTTTATTGGTATAGGGCAGGGGATGGGGAACCTGTAGCCTCGGGGCCATATGTGGCCCTCTAGGTCATCAATTAAGGCCCTTTGACTGATTCAAACTTCAGAGAACAGATCCCCTTAATAAAGGATTTGTTCTGTAAAACTTGGACTCAGTCAAAAGACCACACCCAAGGACCTAGAAAGCTACATTCCTTGATCAGGAAACTCCCTTTGCTGAGTTGCTTGGGATATTGGAAAGTTAAGTGACTTGCCCGTGGTCACACAACCAACTTGGGTCAGATATAGGACTCAAATCCATGTTCTCTTGGCTTTGAGGCAAACTCGCTTATCAGCTATGCCACACAGCCTCTGTCTGAGGGAATGTTAACTTTAACATTTCAAATATCTATTCTTTTGTTAATGAAAGTATTCCACCAATTCTGATTTTCTCAAAACTTTTGCATTTCACTAGATGGGTTTTTCAAAGTGTTATTGTGGTTAAAAAAAAAATCATCATCCTGTGCCCAAACTGGTGATGAGTCTCTCCAAAATTAGCTGGCTAAGGACTATAAAAATGCTAGCTATTGTTGTTTTCTTTATTATTAGCCACCAAGCTAGCATTGTGTCAAGTAGGGGTTCAGTGAGTATTAGAGGGAATGACTGCTTAAAAGTGCTAAAATCCCTCAGATGCATAAGGCCTTTAAAATTCATTAAGTCTATCCTGCCTTAAAGCAGGCCTCAATTTAAATGATCTCATTCAGAAAGTTATTGCTTTTACCTTTAAAGATCTCTAGGGAAAAAAAAAAACTCTATAGTCTCCCTTAGCAACCTATTCCCATTGCTACACAATCAACTAGAATTCACAATAATATGTGATACCTTCCTAGGGGCAGAAAAAAGGGAGGGGACAATTCTAAGTCTGTTGAAATAGGAGATTAAATATCAAGGCCCCGTCCGACAACCAAGGCAACTTTGTGTCTTGGGTTAGCCCTGTCTATCAAACTGAATCACTGAGAACTGAGGAAATAGAAAGGGAAGGGACATAGTCTTTAAGTCAGGCAGAACTCAAATACAAGGAGAGTAAAGGAGGTTGAAGAACACAAGGGAAGAAGGAAGGCAAGCTGGAGATCAAGGTGGAGAGAATCTAGCAATGCATGTGGGCTGCCCTTGATTTCACTCTTCCACTAGTGATGAATGAACTGGTAGGAGTGTTCAGAAGCCTCTAAAATTTAGTTGAATAACCTGAAAGGAAGCAGTAAGAGGGAGGGTTGGAGGCTGCTGCTAGCAATGAAATTCTGAACAGAAAAGCAATGCATGCTGTGAATGGATCAGAATCTGGGAAGCATGTTTATTGCAGAAATATCTTTTGCTTCCTCCTAGGAAAGGGGGTCTCAGGAAAAAACAATTAATGAGGTTAGGGGAAAAAAAAACTATTTTTTTCCTAGAATTCCTGTACGTTTGAAGCATGTCTGTAAATTGGTTAAAGACTGCCAAATTTGGGGAAAGTTGTGGGCACAAAGCCTATATGTTAGTGTTGAATTATATTTCTAGTTTTATTCCTTTTGTTGAGTCTATACCTGAATAAAACCAAAACACACAAAAAACAATGTATATAGTTTGGCATGTCTGGTGTCTTGGGTGGAGGATGCCATATCATAGTCATGTGACTAGACAGAGTACAATACAACAAATTTAGGGAGGTGATGGGATTTCTGGTGGAATGGGCACTCAGAACCATTCTGGTTAGATGGACCCAGACTGATTACAATCCTTAAGGAAACAATCCAAACAGAGCCACTTACATAAAGGCAGAGCTGTGGGTTGAGTAGTTGTCTACCCTCTGAGAATCACAGAAGGCTTGGTGCTTCCTTAGAGCTCCCTCTGGTGAAAGGTGAAGGATGGTAGATAGCACCCTAATAGAGTCAGGGACACCTGACTTTAAATCCACCCTCAGAGACTTAATTAGCTAGCTATGTAATCCTGGGCAAAGTCACTTAATCTCTCTCTTCTGAATTTCCACATCTGTAAAATAGGGATAATAACAGAACCTACTTCACCAGGTTATTGTAAGGTTCATATAAGATAACATGTAAAATGTTTTGTGAACATTAAAGTAATATATAAATACTTACTATTATATCTGCCAGGAAGAGAGAGCATGAGACTTCCCAGAACTGATTCATATTGGGAATAGGATCAGCAACACTAGCTAGAGGTTAAACTATGTTAGCAAAGAGATGTATAAAAGTGAGAAGGGAAGGAAAATCTAAAACTGGAACATTAGGAGTGCAAAACTGAGAAAAGAAGGGAATTTTAAAAGAGAGATTCGCTTTCTAAATTAGAGTAACATTCATTTTATACTGTCCAGATCCTTGTTACTGTCATCTGTGGGCCTCTAATTTATTTCCTCTACTTCCCAAGAAGTTTAGTATCTGCCCTATGGTCTTCTTATCCACCCAACCTCCACATTTTTCTATCTTGGTCTTCCTCAAACTTTTCACCTTCATGTCATCTGTCTCCAATCTACTATAATCACACATAGGAGTGGCTATGTTTTGGACCCTATTTCAGGTACCCTTTCAGTCATTACACTACAGAAAGAAAGGACTTACTACTCTACCATTTGACCTGCATTTTAAAAAATCCCTTATGTAGTATGGTATATTAACACAGTTCTTGAATTTACTCTTCTTTTTCATTGGGAAAAATAATTGTAGCGAGATAATGCAAATCTATATGAATCTTTTAAAATATTTCCTCTCTATCATTTCATTTAAATTATTTGGGGTCGTTATAGTCTGACTGATATTTTGAAGGAGAAATTTTCCAGAGGCTGCTTTTCTACCTTTTGATTTTTCCCACTGTTTTAATTCTATCCCTTTGAAGCAGTTGTAATTCAAGAAGATGTTGGCCTTTAGAGGAAAGTGTCTGCTTAAAGTACGTCTTGCCTGATACATCTTGTGAGTCCAGAGACTTGGGTAGATGATTGTTGGGTTTTATTTTTCCTTCTAGAACAACATATTAAGAAATTTAACTTTTAATAACTTTTCTAAGCTATTTGATGCCACAGTGACCCACAAAGCAAATGTTTTATACCATTCATTCACAGAGCATTTTTCCTATCAGAATCTAGGTTTATTTATGGATTGGGATTACCTGCTTAAGTCATTTCCAGCTCAATGATTCTAAGATTATCTAAGGAAATAGCTAAGATTTAGAGAGCTACTACAGATACACAAATCCGCCCCAATTCAGGCTGAATTTATGGGTAGGATCCTTGACAATAGAGGTAAAAAGAATGCAACTTCCAGCAAAATATGTAACTAGTATTGTTCTTGCGACCCCTTTAAAAATAAATGCAAAAGGATAAAATGCAAATCATCATGGCAAGGAAAATGCTGTAAAATTTTTGGGAAACCTAGGATAGTCTTAACTCTATCAAAAATGTTATTAATATGAGCTATCCACAGAGATTATTTCATATAATATTTATGTATTTCAATGCAAACTAATTATTCTGTCAGCCCATCATATGAGCATTTGATGATATAACTCAATAATATAAACATTAATCAAAAAGAAATTAGATTGGAAATTAGAAATTCCACAGTATTTATTCTTAACTATGTGTAAAAAGTCTTGTCTGTGGACTCATAAACTGTTCCCAAATCTGAAAAGGTGAGGGCTTGAAAGAAGGGAAAGATTTTCTGTTGTTGAAGACAAAAATAGAAGGGATTTTCTTGAAAATATGAGTGCCATGCCAACTCTGTCCAACTTTATACACAAATCTTTTCTCACTATAGCAAGCTTTTTTAATGGCAAAAATTCTCCAATAAGCAGAAAGTGTATATTTCTCCCCACCCCTAAGCAATTCTGAATTTTATTGTTTTTTTAATTTTGTTTTTCACTTGAAAAGATTTACAAACCAACTCCCACCCTCAATTTTTCCAGGGGGAAAAATCCTTCACAGAGGATTTGATTTAGCTTGATTTTGTAAACTTCTGGTTTAGAATCATGGACATTCAGTGGCAGCATGTACCCTTAACTTGATCCTACACAAATATACTTTGTTGACAGTGAGTGAGGTGACTATTTCAAAGAAGAAAATTAAAAGAGGAAGAGTAAGCAAAGCAGAAACAAAAGTATTATATCCATTTGGAACTGGCCTACCTTCCTCCACCCTACTCTTGTGTGAGCCACCTACAGATAAGCTACCCCTGGTTCAAAGTACTTATAGACAGGCTCACTGTCACTACAAAATTTTTAAAAGTTCATGAGCTTGCATCAATGTTTCTCCTTTTAACAATCATTCCAGAGGATAGAATACATTCAAATTAAAGGCATTACATGAAATGGCTTAGTAGGAAAATTAGTAATAGAATATCTTCCCTATAAACCTTGGGTATAATATTCCATAAATACATCATCAATGGGAAAATTAGGCATACTTAGAAAACACACATGGAGGGAACACATGTGTCTAAGGCATACAGATGGAGAGAATACTGATGCTATTGGACTGACATTGTCTTCTGGTGATGTCATCATGTTTCTACCTCTGGGCCTACTATCCAGTGTTGGTTTCTTCCTGGTAGGGATTTCTAGCAATTGGATTGTTTGTGCTGGATGGTACATATAGTGGTTCATGCAAAGCATCACTCTAATGGGTATTTTGTTGCATACCTTCTCTCTGTTGCTAGTTTCTGGGCTTTAGCTAGAGTCCTTAACTTAGCAACTGTGTATTTCCCATAAGAAAAAGAATATTTTATAACATTCTGAACCCAGAGTTTTAAATTTAGGCTCTTTTCATGAGAAAAGCAGGCCTTTCATTTACCAAGTACTCAAACTCAAACAACTTCTCACTGGGACTGAAGAAATATATCTATATAAAGAATTAACTGAGAAGACCCTCACCTCTGTCCATGGAATCATTGATGATTACAATAAAAAGAAAACTAGTGAAGGTATTTAAGAATAAATTTGCTTGCAATGATAGTGTAATTGAACATCCAGAATATAGAGAAGTAATTCAAATACACAGTGACCAGAACAAGAACATGTGTTAAAGGAAATATAAGGCATAAGTGAGTGGCCACACCTCTTGAAGAGAAGTCTCTCTGGCCACGCTACTTGTCATAGAGGATTTCAGTGAAACAGAAAGTTCCTGCTCAGCTACTTTGGCTGATGTTACAGGGGATAAGTCATAGTCCAGAGTCAATAATATTAAGCCCAGTTGTGAATCAGAAAGAAGAGTGATAATCCATGATCAAGTTGCATGGCACAGGACTTAAGAACCCAAGAGGCATAAGAAAAGCAACACAGATAAAAAACTGAAACAACATAGAAGGAGAGAGGTGGGCCACCCTTAAGAACCCTTGAGAAGAAAATACATGAAGGTTTTGGAGGGCTATGGTCTTACTCGACCCTGGCTTGAAGGTTAAACCCTACATGCTTAGCCCATTGGCTTCTCCATAGGAAGCCTGAGGAAAGAAGTAACTGTACTAAGAGACAACAACTGAAACCAGAGGAGTCTAGGGAGGCTCCCCTGGGGGAAAAAGTGATCTTTGGTACACAAAAACATCTGGCTACAGAATGAAACATGAGAGACCTTGCCAGGTTATATCCATGGACTATGGCTAAGGATGGGTAGTGGACTCTAGGTGGAATGTTTCAATGCCCTACTAGCTGTGGGGAAATTAGATTTCCAAACTAGATTCACTTGGTGAGGTATTGAAGGATAGGATATGAGGGGGAAAAAGAGGGCTGATATTAGGATTATGTATACATACAAAATGTGTGTGTGTGGGGGGGAGGTCCAGGCATTTTGGGTAAGAGCATACTCTATAAATGTGTAGGTTTTGAATGGTAACCCAAGACCTTATTGTTACTAACACCCCAGCAGCAAGAGTGGCAAATATATACACACACATATGTGTGTATACATGTATATATAGTTTGTTTTCAGTTTGTCCTTCAAAGCAAAATGTAAACAGATTTCAGTGATTCTTTAAAAAAAAAGACATTCCAAGTTATGCCAGAAGATTAATAGGATACATTTTGCATATTCTCAAACAAAAAGTTAGGTTGAGGCTGGTGGTGGTGATAGGGAGGGGGAGGTTCAAAGTCAAGATCTGGCAGCTTTATCTATTAAATGCATGAATTTTGATTCACAAATGTATATTTTTCATCAACTCCTGTGAATATTTCTTTGGACAATGGTGAACCCAGTAGATAAGGAATTGGACTATCTAGAGTGCAAAAATTAGCATAGCAGATATTATTGGACCTAAACTAAAGGTAATGGGAGAGGTACAGAGAATCACAGAAGCTTTTTCCCCCTTTTAATATAAAGACAATAACTAAATGATACCAGGCAACTAAGGAACCTCTGAGTAGTACAGTCAATTAGCCTGGTGAATCTGAAGCACAAAGAGAGGAATGGATTGAATTATTGGCATCAATGGTGGATAACAAATGAGAATTCAAGTTCTCTGTGGAGGGCTCCATGACTGCTTTACTCCAAATCCTCATTGTAGTGTGAAAGTGACCATGGGTTCTTGAAAGCTTTGCCAGGAGATCAGAAACCCTGCCAATCAGGGATGTTTCGGATGGTCTGGAAATAGACTGAAGCCTAAAGAAACAGACTAAGTAAGTTTGGAGAGGTCCATCACCAGCTTGGCTATATACAATGACAAATTTTTCATTTATGGCAACTGAAAGAATTGTCCACTAAAAGCACAGAAATGTTGAGAGCTGTGCTGGGAATACACCTGTGAAATCATTAATTCACTGAATTATGGCAGTCCATGTCCTAACTAGATGTGAGAGGACCATTTTTGTATCCTGTGTACATGTTATTCATATATCCTTAACATGTTACAGGGGCTCTCTTATTTCTCTAAATTTGATGCTGTTGCTCTGTCATTTCTCTGGTAGTAGCCAGGACTGTAATGGTTATGGGAACTGAAGATCTTCCATGCCCCTTGAACTTGCTGATGTAGCAGGAAGGGTGGGGCAAGAGGAAGCCTAGCCAAGCTAGCTTCCATGCTGTGGTGACTGGAAGCAGCGGCAGTGGCTGTGGCTATGGCACAAACTCCATTTTGGGGGGGGGCAGCCAGAATCTCTGCTGACTCCTGCTGAGGACTGCCAGGGACAGGAACTGTAGGGGGCTGGAGCTCCTGGGAGCAAGCTGCCTGGATGCTGAGCAGTTTCTGTGAGTGAGGAAAGAAGGATCTTTGCCTCAGGTAGCCTGTCCTATTTTGAAGGCTTGAGAATGTGGGCGTTTACTACATTAACTACATGTGCCAAGTTCATAACTACTACTGTGATGGCTTTGACTTTCTGGTTTTGGGACTCAGTTTTATGGTATTTGAATAAATGTTCTAGCTATATTTCCCATGTAGAGAACCTGTTATATTTTGTGATTAATAACCATATCAGCATATTTATAGTTACTGTAGACATTGTGAATACTGCATTGTTGATACAAGGACTAACATGTTCTTTAATGTAGTAAAGTATAAATGTGAATAATATTCATAGCTATCCTGAAAAAAGGCTGCAAGCTAAGGAATTTCATGTTGTATGAGTCATGAATCCATTTGACAGTATGTGGGATGCTCAGGCAAGGCACAGTGAAGGTAAATTCATGTTTAGTTTTTTTTCCTGGTTATCTGATAATTATCTTTAAAAAAAGGGAGACTGAGCCCTCATGAGTTCTAGGAATACTTTCCACTATTGGAATATCAGTATTTTTTAGGAATGCTATGAAGATGGTTGTGGTTAAAAAAAAGAGTAGTCAGAAGAATAAAGTAAACTAGTTTTGGAAAAGTCTACAACCATCAAGAATGAGAGTTTTGTGATAAACTACATGCTACTAGTGACCATGGTAATAATAACAATAACATTTTTCTATACAGATTAAGATTTTGAAATATTCATATGCATGCATACAAATACATACACACAGGTAATTTTTGGATTTTAAGGTTAAAACTACACTAAGACTTTTGGCACAGCTAGGTGGCACAGTAGAGACAGCTCTGGGCTTGGAATCAGGAAGATTCATCTTCCTAAGTTCAAATCCTGTCTCGATACTTACTAGCTATGTGACCCTGGGCAAGTCACTTAATCCTGTTTGCCTTAGTTCCTCATCTGTAAAATGAGCTGGAGAAGGAAATGGCAAACCACTCCAATATTTGCCAAGAAAACCCCAAATAGGGTCATAAAGAGCTGGACACAACTGAAATGACATAACAACAATGACTTGTGGGACACGCTGTATATAGTTTGATTTTTCCCAAAATCTTATGAGCTTGTAGTACTAGCGGAATTCTCATTATCCCTATTTTTAGATTAAGAAACCAGGGATTGGGGAGGCTAGGTGGCGCAGTGAATAGAGTACTGGCCCAGGAGTCAGGAGGACCTGAGTTCAAATCCGGCCTCAGACACTTAACACAAAAATCTAGCCGTGTGACCTTGGGCAAGTCACTTAACCCCAACTGCCCTCCAAAAAGCAAAAAAAAAGCAAAAAGGAAACCAGGGCTCACAGAGGTTAAGTGAATTGCCCATTATTAGGAGGATGAATTAGAGCATAAAAAGAGGGGAGTGTGCAGAACACTTAAAGGATTTGGAGCAGGAGCTGATCAGCTCAAGGGAAGTATGGCAGCAATGAATTTCTCTGACTGCAGAGAACAGGAAGGGCTTCTGACTTATACACTAAAGGAAGGCAGTTCATGGTATCTTCCTCATCTCTTTGGAATGGGGTAGAGAAAGGGATAGTGTCCATGAGGGGATGTGTATCTCCCACCTGAATAGAGTCAGTAATATCACTTCCACACTTCCAGCAATATTTCTGTGGTCATTAGTTTGCATAGGCCCTCTAAACTCAGGTCCTGAAACAAGTCATAACACATATTTCTCCCCTTCATAAACACCACACCTCTTTCTCATTGTCTTCACAGAAAACTCCCTGAACCAATGTTAGTCATACACATATGCACAGCCTCCAGATTTTTTTCTCAAAATATTTGTTGCTGTACATCCTGTGATTGCTCTGCCTTTCAAGGTGACTTAAACTTAATAGTGTATAGAGATGCTGATAATTTCTGTGACTTTATTTTGAATCCTATTACCTTGTTGAAGCTATTAATCACGCCATTTAGTTTCTTTGTTGATTTTCTTACCACACCATCATTTCATCTGCAAATAGAGATAGTTTGTCTCTTTTTTTTTCTAATTTTTATGCCTTTATTTTTGTTCTCTTGACTCATTGTTAAAGTGAGCACTTCTAGAACTATGTCAAATAATAACATGAAGAAGGAATATCCTTGTTTTCCCTTTGTTTGTACTAGGAAAGTTTCTAGTTTTTTTTTCATTGCAAACAATTCTAGTTTTTGTAAATGTGTTTTCCACCATATTGAATAAGGGCTCTTCTATGAGTAAGGTTTTCAAAATGATTGAGTTCCAGGCTTTGTCAAAGGCTTTTTTATGTATCTATTGAAACAGTCACGTTTTTGTTATCTCTGTTGTTTATATGATTAAGTAAGCTCATTGTTTTTATAATGTTGGACCATCTTTGGATGTGATGATTTTGATGGGTTGCTAACATGCCCTACAAACAACCAAATGCAGTGGGAGGTATATTCCTCCCAAAAGTCCTCCACTAGACTTGGCACCAAAAGGGAGGGCTTCCGATTGTCCAATTTTGTGCTCTCTAGGTCCAAGACCACTTGATCAGACCCATTGTTGTTGCAGAGAAATTAGTGTAAAGATTGTTTCTGCTTCATCCCTCAAGACACTTGTACATGCCATCCATGTAACCTGGAACTGAGGCTGCTGAAATGGCTAGCTAGGACTGCCCTGTACCCCCTCCCCTGTAGGATATCTTTTACTAGTTAGTGGATGCTGAAGTCAAGTGGAGGATGTATCTTTTGTAGTGAATGAAATCAACAATAAAATAGACAAGATAATATTTCTTAGGAACCATGCCCTCATTAGTGGGAACCACCCATTGGACCAGCAAATGAGGAAGGGTCTAGGATCTTGAATGGAAGCCCTGGTCTCTAGTGTAGTCACTACCTGCTTGTGAAGGTCACTAACACCAGAAAGACCCATGATTTTTGTTGTACCATTTCCATTTAGTGACAGAATCTTATTCTCTACTAGTTTGTTAGAGGAACCATATTGTAATACCCATCATCACAGGCAACTCTGGTCAAATGATGATTGTATGACCTTGCATCATTTGTTTGGTAGCAACTAGGGCCAAATAACAGGTGAGCAATTGCATATACATACATACATACATATACACATACATACATATATACATACATACATCTTCATGGAAAGAGAGGGGGGGAGAGAGAGAGAAGAACAGAGAGTGAAGGGAAGAGGGGCAAACTAATTTGAAGAATATGCAGTTCCAGAAAACTTATTGGCTTATTCTGGGCTCTTCTTGATGCCAGCCAAAGGCTCCACTCAGCCTGGTCTTTATTGACAGAAATCTCAAGATACATGGGCCTTATTGAAAGAATCTACTAATCACCTCAGGAAAGAGATCCCAAAATAAAAATCTCAAGGAACATTATAGCCAAATTTCAGAACCATCAGGTCAAGGTAAAAATACTACAAGTGACCAGAAAGAAACAATTCAAATATTGGGGAGTTACAATAAGGATCACATAGGATGTGGCAGCTGCAACATTTAAGGATCAGAGGTCTTGGAACATGATATTCTAGAGGTCAAAGGAGCTAAAACTACAACCAAGATACATGGGCCTTGCAACTTATAAGGGCCTTGGGGGAGAGACAAAAATATGATTTACATCTTCAAGGGCTATAACTTATTGATACTTCAAGAAGTAGATTTATAGGTGACTCAGTAAATATCATCACATCTGGCATGAATCCAACTTGGCCATAGTGAATTATTTTCTGTATGTATTTCTATAATTTCCTTGTGAGGATTTCATTGAAAATTATTTTTTTCATTGTTCTTTAGTTTTCTTTTCCTACTTTGTATCTCCCTTGTTTGGCTATGAGGACCATATTTATTTTATAAAAGGAGTTAGGGTTTTGAGAATTATTTTTGTGGCATAGATATTAATTGTTCTTTAAATGTGTCATAAACTTTATCTCTAAATCAATTTCTTTGACAGTTTATTTATGTCTTGCTCAATTTCTTTTTTGGATATTGGGATATCAGGACTTTAATTTTCCACATTGTCATAAACAATTCCTTCACTACCAGATTGTAAGCTCCTTTAAGATAGTAATGCCTTGAGCTTAGTAAACATTCACATTTTTGCTGAATAATCAATTAATAAAAGATTAGTATGTTTACAAGTTCAGTTTATCTACTTCAAATATTTTAAATCTTCTTTGTGAAAGGGGTAGAAATATTTTTTATAACTTTCTTTTTGGTAAGGCATAGAAATATTTTAAAAAGCATATCCAGTCTTAGAAACCAGACAAATTGTAAGATTATACTTAGGGACTCTGGGTTTTTGGTAGTCAGCAAGAGTAAATATTTATAACAGCAACATAATCCCTGTTGTCACAACTCAGAAGCCTATATTTACTAAAGTAGGTGGCATTGGGCCAAAGGAGAGCATTAAATTAACAAGTTAGAAGTGTCTTTTTTTCCCCAAAACTGTATAATGCCTACTTAACAATACAAAAAAGGCAAAAAACTTCCATCATATATTCCTAAGAAATTTCAAAAGGGAAGATTCCTTAGCTATATTAGAAACATATAATGCTTCATGTGGCTAAGTAAAAGAGGAAGAGGGCATAAGCAGTAAAACAAAAAACAAAAAACAAAAAACAAAACCAACCAACCCAGTATTGTTTAAAGCACTCAATTCTTCATGGCATATAGAATTTTAACAATGGCTTTCCTATTGTGAAGGTAGGAGGTCAGCTTGGGAAGGAAATGAACTTTCTGCTCTTATTCTAGAATTTCTCCTTTGCAACATTGATATTCCTTTCCTTTCCAAACTTAACATTTTCATACAACTGATATCTGCTTAAAATTAGTGTGGAAGGCTAGCCTGGTGGGGGTTGGTGTGGAGAATGGGGAGTATTAACAAAAGAGCAACTGCCTAGGGGAGGAGAGCATTTGCCAGGGCCTTGTCCTACCTATGTTAACTCTTACAATATATGCTCCTTAGGTCTTGTTGTGTCCCAGCTGGGGCTCAGAAATTTCCTTTGGCTCACTATGAATCACCTTCAGATGTTTGGTTCCCAAAACAAAATGGGACTCTCCAAAGCACAGGGCAGAGGGGCAATAACTTAATTTAGCATATAACAGAGATGCTTCTGATTATATCCTTGCTGAAAAACTAAAAGAGAAAATTGCTAGACAATGGTCAGTCACTTTTGGAAGCAGTGCAAAGAAGCTGTTACTAAACATAATAGTCTCCCTCCACAGGTATGGAACTGGGGGAGGTGGAGATGGGAGTGATGGGGTGCAGTTTGCTCATTAAAGTCCTTTAGTAACCTTGATTTTACCTTTCTCTGAGACTTTGGAAAGTACTTATTTCTATAGGACAGGAGTTCTTAACCTGGAGTCCATAAACCTTCTAAAAAAATTATTATGTTGATAACTTTCAGTATATTGGTTTCCTTTGTTATTCTTATGTATTTTATTTTATGCATTTAAAAGTATTACTTTAAGAGGGAGCCCTGTAATGCCAATTTGTTGGAGGTGGAATGATGGGGAGCTTGTGCTCAAGCCCCACCCTAAAATATTGTTTTCTGTATGCTATTCTTGTTATATTGTTGTGAAATTCTGTTGACACCTGTTACCCCTAAAACTCCCATTATCCCATATAATGAAATGCATTATTAATATATTTTTACCATGTAAGGGACATGAAATATCTTGGGGCCGAATGTAATGTTAGTGGAATCTGAAGATCTTCCATGCCCCTTGTATTGGCAAGTAAGCAGGTACTTAGCACCTCGTTTCAAGTTAACACCTTGTTTAAACTATTTAATTAACATAGAAGTAGTTAACACCTTGGGAGGAAGTTGCTGATGTAATAGGAAGGGACAGAATGGGGGTAGTCCATGATACAAAAAAATTGTCCCTTCCTTATATACTGTCCCTTCCTTATATAGTGTATATAAGGAAGAACACCAGCAGGACAATCAGAATTTCTCGCAGTGAGCATCTGGAGGCTGCAACTTCTGCTCAGACTTTCCTTCTGGGAATTTCTGCTGAGACCTTTCCTTTGGGAATTTCTGCTAAGAACTTCCAAGCACCAGTCTGAAGAGCTACCATGAGGGAGAGAGGAGGATCCCTGCTTGAGGAAGCCTGTTCCATTGTGAAGGCTTGGGAATGTGGGTGTTCACTGCATTAACCATGTGTATCAACTTCATGGTTACTGTAATTATTTTGGCTTTCTGGTTCTGGGACTCAGTTTTCTAGTATTTAAATAAAGGCTTTGGTTCTGCCCTCCATGTGGAGAGTGCTACATTTTGTGATTCACAACTATACCAGCATATTCATAACCACCGTGGGTGTTGTGAATATTGCATTATTGTTATAAAACCTTAGATTTCATCAAACTGCCAAAGGAGTCCATGATACAAAAAAGGTTAAGATTCCCTGCTCTTAGAGAATGAACTTAATATTGACAGCTTGTTAAGATGACAATTCCAGCTTCTGATTGAGTATCAGAATCCAAGATTGCCCTATGATGAATTAGCTGGTTTGGACCTGTACTTTGGCCCCTACTGAAGGATGGGTTTGAACACCTAGGGTTATTCCCAATATTCCAGATTTTGGTTATTCCAAAATTCCCAATTTTTCTCTGTTCAAAGCAGACCAGAACACAGAAGAATTTACTTGAATTCTGAGATCAAGAGGGAACATTTGTTTGTACAGTAAGAACCACACCCCTTGGAATATGGATGGGGATGGGTCTTCTGGGCCATCCCATTTAGCCTAAGATGAGTTCCCCTAGCAACTTCTGGGTATATATGTGGCTCAGTGCATATGGGTCTAAGCCTTGAGATGATATAGTAAGCCTGTTCTTGGCTATCGAGCAAGAGTTACTTCTGTTTCTGTGAACCTTAAAAAGGGAGTAACTGTGCTATTTTTCTCTCTTCAACATGACCTTTGGTAGATATCTCTTCCTTTCCCCTCATACCCCCTCTAGACTTCCTGGAAGAGGGGCTATCTTTCCTCATACCTCTAGAGAAATGGTGACATCTTTGCACTCTTTTGTGAAAAACTAAACATCAGCTTATATAGAGATTTCCCAGAATAAACTTTTGGTGGAAGATACAGACCAAAGGGAATATGACCTTTTTGTATTAGCCTCTGAGATCTGACTTAATTTATGTGAGTCCAGAGCTTTGAGGTTTGGGGGGAATGGGGGAGGACGAGATGAGCCAGGGGTTGGACAAGTGAGTCACCCAGAATCACCCCTCCCCTTTTCCAAATGTGAATTCGTGATCTGATGATAACAATATCATCAACAACAATAACCTCTAGTGTCAATACCAGTAAGTGGGTAAGTTATGAAGGTACTTTTATATTGGTCAGCTACTCTAAAATATAAAATGAAAACCAGTCTTGGGATTTGAGATTTAGACATTTGAAATCAGTAAATATATCTTCTCTCAATTGTTTAAAAACTTTGTTGTTCTATCTTTAACTACTTTGATTTGTTCACTTTCTATTTATACCCCATATATATATATATGTGCATATATGGTATACTATATAAATATATGTTAGCTGTCTTCATGTTTCTTTTCAGCAATCATCATTATTGTAGCCTGAAAAAGAATGAATAGAAAAGGGAAAGGAAGGAAAAGTCATCGTATCTACTAAGTTAGCACTTTCTGCAGCTATGTTTGAAATTCCTTGGTTAAATAAGCCATTTTTCAGTCTGAAATATCTTGGCTTTAATTTATGTTACAGGTTTGGAATAACGTTTACCCTGATGTGTGTTGTTTATCAGTTTAGAAGATCATAAAATCTTAGATCATAGAGGACCTTAGAAGTCATCAAGCCCAAACCTCTCATTTTACAGATGAGGAAACTGAACCTGGAAGAAGTTAAGTGATTTGTCCAGAGTCACACAGATCATGGCTGAGGCAGAATATGAACCCAGGTCTTTCTGCTTCCAATACTCTATCTACTAGTTGTGGTAAAAGACCTTAAGATAATGCTGACTTAGGATTGATCTGTGGAGGAACTGGAGATATTTAGCCTGGGAAAGAAAAGGCTTATGGAGAAGGTGCTGCATGATATCTATGTTCAGGTATTTGAAGGCCTATTTT
The DNA here is from genome assembly GCA_028646575.1 of Pseudocheirus occidentalis. Lineage (NCBI taxonomy): Eukaryota > Metazoa > Chordata > Mammalia > Diprotodontia > Pseudocheiridae > Pseudocheirus > Pseudocheirus occidentalis. Next base: position 117,964,915 of record CM053599.1, on the reverse strand, counting down.
TTCAAAGAGAAGTACTTGAACCAAGAGGGTACAACAAGTAATAATATACTAAAGTTGCAAAGGAGACAGATTTGGACTTGATGAAAGGAAATATTTCCTCATAATTGTTGTTGTTTGTCCTTCATTCTTGAAGAGGACTATGACATTAGGAAGGTGATGCCATGACTTGCAAGTGAAGTGGATCTAAGTGAAGGAGGGCTTTGCAAAGTCACCAGCCTCACTCTCTGCCCCAAAGCCATCTGGGTCCAGTGTGGAGATATAGATCAGGACAAATGTAGATGGCCCTGTAAGAAGTGGGACACCTTGGCCTTTTTCCTCCTAACAATTAGAGCTATCCCAAAGTAGAATGATTTCTTCTGGAGTTAGTGGGTTTCCATTGGAATCTCACTAAAAACCACTGGGATAAACATTGGAGATCTCCATGCAGAAGATGACCACTTTTAGAACAGAGATTTCTTTTTAAAATTTTTAAAAATTTATTTTAGTTTTCAACATTCATTTCCACAAGACTTTGAGTTACAATTTTCTCCCCATCTCTCCCCTCCCCTCCCCACCCCAAGGTGACAAATATACTGATTATCCCTTCCCCCAGTCTTCCATCTCTTCTATTGCACCCCCTCCCATCTCTCCCTTACTCCCTTTCCCATTACTTTCTTGTTGGGCAAGACGGATTTCTATACCCCATTGCCTCAATATCTTATTTCCTGGTTGCATGTAACAACAATTTTTTAACATTTGTTTTTTAAAACTTTGATCTCCAGATTCCCTCCCTTCTCCCCTCCTCACCTGCCCCCACTGAGAAGATAAGCTATTCAGTATAGGTTATACATTTATAGTTATGTAAAACATTTCCAGAGTAGTCATATTGTAAAAGACTAACTGTATTTCCCTCCATCCTATCCCACCTCCCTCATTTATTCTATTTTCTCCTTTGACCCTGTCCCTTTTCAAAAGTGTTTGCTTATTACCTCTTGCCCCAATCGGCCCTCCCTTCTATCCCCTCCCTCTATTATACTCTTCCCCTCTATTTTCCTGTAGGGTAAGATACCCAGTTGAATGTGTGTTATTCCTTCCTTAAGCAAAATCCAATGAAAGTAACGTTGACTCATTCCCTTTCACCTCCCTGCTCTTTCCCTCCATTGTAACAACTCTCTTTTGCCTTTTTTATGTGAGATAATTTATCTTATCTCTCCCTTTCTCCTCCTCCCAATATATTCCTCTGTCTCACCTCAATTTTATTTTTAGATATCATTCTTTCACATTCAAATCACCTGTGCGCTCTGTCTACTTATACATATACGTACATAGACATATGTACATACATACATGTACACATACATATATAGACATGTATGCATACACACATAAAACATGTGTGTATGTATACATGTATATCTTCCTTTCAACTATCTTAATACTGAAAAAAGTTTCATGAGTTACAAATATTATCATTCCGTGTAGGAATGCAAACAGATCAACTTTAATAAGTTCCTTATGATTTCTCTTCCTAGTTTACCTTTTCATGCTTCTTTTGATTCTTGTATTTGAAAGTCAAATTTTCTGTTTGGTTCTGGTCTTTTCATTAAGAATGCTTGAAAGTCTTCTATTTCATCAAATGTCCAAATTTTCCCCTGAAATGTTGTACTCAGTTTTGCTGGGTAGGTGATTCTTGGTTTTGATTCTAGCTCTTTTGACCTCGGAAATATCATATTCCAAGACCTCAATCCCTTAATTTAGAAGCTGCTAGTTCTTGTGTTATCCTGATTATGTTTCCGCAATACTTGAATTGTTTCTTCCTAACTGCTTGTAATATTTTCTCTTCAACCTGGGAACTCTGGAATTTGGCTATAATCCTAGGGGCTTTGGGGGGGAATCTTTTTCAAGAGACAACTGGTGGATTCTTTCCATTTCTATTTTAACCTCTGGTTCTAGAGTATCAAGGCAGTATTCCTTGATAATTTCTTGAAAGATGATATCTAGGCTCTTTTTTTTTAATCATGAGTTTCAGGTAGTCCAATAATTTTTAAATTATCTCTACTGAATCTATTTTCCAGGTCAGTTGTTTTTCCAATGAGATAGTTTACATTATCTTTTATGTTTTTATTCTGTTGAATCTGTTTTGTAATATCTTGATTTCTCAGAAAGCAAATAGCTTCCATTTTCCCCATTGTAATTCTGAAGGAATTCTTTTCATCAGCGAGCTTTTGGACTTCCTTTTCCATTTGACCAGTTTTGCTTTTTAATGCATTCTTCTCCTCATTGGCTTTTTGGACCTCTTTTGCCATTTGAATTAGTCTATTTTTTAAAGTGTTATTTTCTTCAGTATTTTGGGGTCTCCTTTAGCAAGCTGTTGACTTTTTTTTCATTATTTTCTTGCATCACTCTCATTTCTCTTCCCAATTTTTCCTTTACTTCTCTTACTTGATTTTTAAAATCCATCTCGAGCTCCTCCATGGCCTACAACCAATTCATATTTTTGGGAGGCTTTTTGATGCAGGAGTTGTGACTTTGTTGTCTTCTTCTGGTTCTATGTTTTGATCTTCTTTGTCACCAAAGAAAAATTCTATAGTCTGATTTCTCTCCCTCTGTTTGCTCACCTTGCCAGCCAATTACTTGACTTTTGAGCTCTTTGCACATGTAGAAAGAACTCTGCTTCCAGAGTGGAGAGTGCAGTGTCCCAAATTTCTGGAGTTTTTGTGCAGCTGTTGTCAGAGCTACTTCTAGGCACCTGCCTCAGAACTATGAGGAGGATTCCTTCTCCACAGCCAGCACAAACTCTGTCATATTGACACTCTTCCTCATCCCAGGACCACCACCCATGACTATAACTCAGATCCAAGTAGAGCAAAGCAAGAGCATCCTGTCCCAGTGTCAGCAAAGAGATTCCTGCAATTGCCCTCTCATCAGCCACCTCATCCCCCCACTATCTGTGGGCCTGGAGCTCCAGAAGCACCTGCCCAGCTGCTGCAGCCACTGCTACTTCCATCACCCTGGCGCAGGGGCTAGACCATGCTCTTCTCTCGCCCAGGTCCAACAGAGTTTCCCTAATGACCTTTTACTTTCTCTTTGGAGTTTATGGGTTGAAAAGTCTGGAAACTACCACAGCTGTCAGTGATTCAGTCCCCTGAGGTCTGCTCTGGAAGGTCTGTGCCAGTGACTGTGCTCCACTCCCAGCCTAGCACAGTAGACCCTTTTGCCTTGCCAGACTGACTTCAGCTGGAGGTGTATTTCACTCTGTCATTTTGTGGACTCTGTAGCTCTAAAATTTGTTTAGCATCGTTTTTTACAGGTATTGGAGTTGTTTGGGGCATGAGCTCAAGCAAGTTCCTACTTTCACACCACCATCTTGACTCTGTTTCCAAAACAGAGATTTCTTGAACACAAGGACTGGTTTGTTTTTGTCTTTCTGTCTTAGCATAGTGCCTGGCACACAGTAGATGTTTAATAAATGCTTACTGATTAATTATTGTTGGGGAAGTAGTAGAGAATCTTATTCTGCTATGAATTGAACTAGATGTCTTATAAACTCTCTTCTAATTCCATGAGCTGATGATTTTGTAATTCAATTTTTAAAAAAGGAATGGGAAAGATATGCCCTCCTCCCTCTTCCACACTACCAAAAAAAAAAAAAAAGGAACCCTCTTACTTTGCCCAGAAAGATTAAAGTTAGTTTATCCTCATCATCAATGACAACATAATAAGAAAGAAAAAAATTAGTAATGCAAATGAAGCTACCTACACATGTGGTAAGCATAATAAACAAAATAATGAAATCCATAAAAGGTGACTTTCCTTTTGTGTAAAATTAGGTGTTTTTTTAAGCAGTAGAACTAGCCCTGAACTTGGGGAGCATTTTCTCTACTCTGACTATCTGAAGCTAGAGTCAATGATCTTAAAGGTTTTGAATGAGACTAGTTTCAGGACAGGCCCCCTTATTTGTTTTTCAGACATTTCTGTTGAGTCCTATTATATGCCAGAAGTCTGGGCATTTGGACATATTTTATCCATTGCAAAATAAACAAACATTGATCTAATCTAAATGGGTTTCCAGGACCTCCTCAGCCATTTGTTAAACAGTGAAGTCAGTACTTAATAAATGTTTGTTGAGTTCAATCTAATTGAATCAAATTTCTCAATGTGAAGTGTTTTTGGTGGCTTCTTTTTTTTTGTAAAGAGTCCATTTATTTCTTGTTTTTGCACTTAAGAGTACTTACTTGAAAGCATACTAAATAAAGTCTATTCGTATTTATAAAGTGGGTTCTTTTCTTTACGATTCTTTTCCCTGCTGGGGCTTGCCTTTTTTTTTTTTTATCAACTTATTCTCCACTAGTGAATGCTGCTATTTCTCTTCTACCTTCTGCAGAAAGCCTACCAGCACTGCATGCTAAGTGGCCAGAGAACAAAAAGACTTCCCAAACCCTGTAATTGAAAATGAACTTGCTGCTGCTGAACCCTTCTCTTTCCAGCTTTTGTCCAGAGCTCTGGGAGAATACTGAATTCCATTGCTAGGTGGCAATGTTCCTTTAGCAAAGAGATAGTCATCTGTGACTGTGAGCTTGTTTTGTTTTGTTTTGTTTTGTTTTGTTTTGTTTTGTTTTTTAGCCTCTGAAGTAGATGGGAAATGCTGATCTCATTGTCTTTTCATTAGGAACTTTTAAACCAGACTTCCCTTTTCAGCCCATCCTAAAAAATCAGCAAAGTCATATATCATCAACAATGAAAGAAAAGATCAAAAGCAAAAATTTCTTCCTGAAGGTCACAACACAGATTTCAAAAAATGAAAGCCTGAAGCTTTAGTGCCCCAGGGAACTGCAAAAATCAGTCACATTTTGGGGTGGTAGGTAGGGGAAAGATGGGGAGCAAATTTGTAACTCAAAATCTCGTGGAAATGAAATGATTTAAACTGAAATAAACAAAAGTTAAAAAAAAAAAAGAAATCAGTCATAGATATTGGCTTGAGGTTGTCTAAGACCCTGGAGTGAGGGAAGAGACACAATTTCTCCTGACTCATGATTCAGGGAATACACTAATTGAATTTATATTGGAAACCCACTTTAGTCTCATGCGAGCTATAGTTTTACTGTAAAGCAGAAGTCCTTTGAAAACAGATGAGAAAAAAAAAGTAAATTCTGAATTCCCATACACCTACTACTTGTTTAGCATCAACCCTCTCTTTGTCTTTGGCTTCATTCTTAGAGTGTAAGAGAGTTCTTTGTTAGTTCTGCCATCTGAAACTGTCCCTTGTAACTCTATTTCCATCCTGAATTGGAAATGACATACTTTTTCTTCTTGCCAGTAGTTCCTCATGTTCCCTTTTTCAAAAATCCTTCAATATAGTTAACATGGTTTAAAAAAAGTCTCCTTTTATAAAGTGATGCTGCCTCAGTGAACTTTAAATGAGGGTTTGCTAAATTTATCTATGATTATTAGTGACACTATATGTAGTCTGAGCTCCAATCTCATCTCAGGCACTTACCTAAGCAAATTACCTCACATCTCAGTACCTCAGTTTCCTCATTTATAAAACAAGGGATGGGCTCCATGGCCTCTGAGGTTCATTCCAGCTCTCTTTATATGACCCTGTAGTAATTAAAAAGATATTCCTTCTATTCAGCTAGGCTTAGTTCAATGTGGGTCACTAGTAATAATACTAAGTAAATTTGGCAATGCCTCATTTAAGGTTCAAGGAGGCAGCATTACTTTAAAAAATAATTTTTTTACACTGTTAATTATATTGCAGGATTTTTTAAAAAGTGAATGTTAAAAACTACTGATAAGAAGAAAAAACATGTCACATCCAATTCAGACCCTTAGGAAAGTTCAATGAAAGAATTTAAGGCACGGCAACTTACTTGCTTGTGTATATCTACTGGGGTGAATATAATGATTTATAGATTCATTAAATTATAGGGCTGGATGAGACCTGAAGAGATCATCTAATTCAATTCCCTGTTTTCAGGTAGGTCCATATCTAAATCATTCAACAGGACTATTTCTAGACATCTAGGGCAAGTTATATACTATATGGGTTTCTCTGCCCACCCCTCCCTCTTTAAAAAGAAAATATTATTTTTGTTAGTATATTTTTGTTTTTATATCACTGTCATTTCCAAATATCACCCTAGCAAACCATTCCTTATAGAAAAGTTTAAAAAAGGAACAGTTCTTTAAAAACAATACATCAGTGGTGTCTGACTATATATTCCATATTCCATATCCATAACCCTCCACCTCTGCAGAGAAGGAAGGTGTTATATTTTCTCAACTCTTTCCACCTTCAATTTTTATGCGGGTAAAATCTGGTTAAAATATGTATCAAGGGCATCCACAAAGGAGATAAGAAGTCACAAAATATGATAGTGCAACCAATATGGAAAGGGTATGGGAAATGTTTCCAGGGAGCTAGCCTCAATTCCTTAACAATTAAAGGATACATTGATTGTGCGAGTTTGAGGCCTTCAAGTCTTTTTTAGAACCAGCTTACCATACAGTTCTATTTCTCCTGCTGATGCACCTCCAAATCATGAGACACTTCAAAGGGAAGGACCCAGAATCACTAGTTTGATTTGTCTAAGGTTAAGGAAGCCTTTATCTTCCAGGGTGAATAATTGTCTATTCCAGTTTGTTGAATATCTGCAGGGCTATAAATTTCTTAATTTATAAAATTCATGGCTGATAGTTTTTTTTTCCCACTTGAGACGAATGTTATAAAGCTTGCTTGAGAATGGGGGTGGAACAGGAGTTTGGGGAGGAAAAGACAGGTGAGTTACAGGTATAAGCCTGCTAGTAGAGAGGCTGCCATGGGAATAGAGGGAGCAAGGTGGGGCAGGGCTTGAGGAGCTCACAGCAGCCTAACAACCCTTAACCTAGATGACAAGCTCTGTTTTTTCTAATACTATCTACACCCTGTAGATTCAGTGCTCTCAAATATGGCTACCCTTGGATCTCAGGTCTGAGCTCTGACTCTGCTCCTTAAACTCCTTCAGTACCCTATTTCAATGTTTTATCACCCTGAAGGTCAAGAAATGTTCCTTATATCCACTTGAAATTTCTCCTGCTTTTATTTAAGCCCATTTCCTCTGTCTGATTCAATCCTCTGGGGGATTGGAGAGAGTAACTGCTCCACATCCACTTCCCAAACTGGGAAGCAGTAATCAGGTCAGCCCTTAGCCTTCTCTTTTTTAGGCTAAACCACTCCAATTCTGCTAACCTTTCCTCAAAGGACCTGTTTTCTATCTATTTAATACTTTTTTGTTTGCCTACTAGTTGGCAGCTCCTTGTGGAACAGAATGAGGCCTCATAGTGGATTGGAACAATTCTATAGATCCAAATTATAGTCCCAACTCTGCCAATAAATATTTGTGTTACCTCGGACAGCGAACTCTGTGAAATAACCTCTCAGTTTCTTCTTCTGTATGATAAAAACAGAAACCAGATCGGTTTAAATCAATTAAATCAGTGTCCATCACAGAATCACTATAAGGCCTTTAACAAATGCTTTTTTTTTTTTGCTTTTTGGAGGGCAGCTGGGGTTAAGTAACTTCCCCGAGGTCATACAGCTAGTTTTTTGTGTTAAATGTCTGAGGCCAGATTTGAACTCAGGTACTCCTGACTCCAGGGCTGGAGCTGTATTCACTGCGCCACCTAGCCGCCCCTAACAAATGCTTTTTGATAGAATGGTCAATCAATATAAGGTTATCTTGATTTAACCAAAATAACTTCTCTGTATCCCAAATGACCTTATTTCAAAATGAGTTAATAGTACTAGCCTGCTACACTGAAGTATCATGAGTATTAATGTATTTATATCTTCTCAAGTAATGGATGAGTATAATCAGGTAAGACAAATCCAGACATTTTCCGGGTTTGAAAATGTGTCTCGTTCTATACTTCTTTGTCAAGAAATGAGAAAACATGTTTCATTATTAAGATTGACCATCAAAAAAAGAGAATGACCATCATTGCCATGATTCATCATTGCATTGACCATAGCTCATAAGTCTTTCACAGTTACCTAATTCTTTTTCTACTATAGCCTCCTATCTATGATATATGCTCATGTCCCCACACATATAATACATACAAATATATATGTGTTGCATATAAGAAGCCCAATATTCTATTATAAGTGATAAATTCAATATTTTAGCATTTAAATTGATTCATGATCTCATTAATATAACTACTTGCTCTTAAGGCACAGATTATAAACCATCTATATTCTTTAATCTTGTCAAACTCTTATTCAGGTCCTTCCCTCAGTCTTTCATAGAGAATTAGTACAACATCCTGGGAGCCTTCCTCTGACTCTTTTAGTATTCTGAGTACTAGGTCAGCATTCTGGCTGTTCGTGTTATCCGATATTATTGTTACAATTTAACTGACCTCCTTTTCTAATCATATCTTTTATGTTCCTTTTGGGACACAGGTCATCATTAGTAATATGCCACTTATACCCACCATGAATTGCCCCATTACCCTTTAGATCACCTGGAATTTAGATTCTTTGTAGATTAATAAAAGCCAACATATAGCATAATTAGAAGGATTTGGGGGAGGGGAGGGGAGTGGTGTGGAACAGTGAATTTACTAAGATAGAAAACTTCCTCTACGGATGTAGATCATTAACTGCTATGCAACTCCTAATTTTAGAGAGTTTCCTGGGGGCATCAGAAGGTTAAAGGGGCTTGCCCAGGGTCTTTCAGCCATGCTACGTTAGAAGCAGGATTTGAATCCTAGTGTTCTTGACTCCAAGATTCGTTTTAAAAATATATTGCAGAGAAGTTTGGAATTGTTGAAAACAATGCAATTTCCCAGATAATCTTATTCATTCCATTTAGTTCTGGGTCTACTTTCTTGCCAATCTGCAGGCCTGTCTAAGATATGTATACTGATAGATTAACTCAATGAACTATTCATATAGTCATAGATTATAGTGTGAACAAAAGGCCTTCCTCATCATTTTGCTTTTCCCTGTGTGGAAATACACATACGCCTACACACAAACACACACAAATATAAATTAGGCCCATGATTTTGGAAGTGCAAAGTGATACCCTGTCCTTCCTACCAAAATTTTAAAAATCTGACATTTAAAACTTTACTTTAATTCAGCTTTTCTCCAGACATTCATTTCCTTGTTGAATTAACACTCACTCTGGCAGTCCAAAGTCAGAGAATCTGGTAACCATCAGAGCTATGAGAGACTAAAGTGATTTGTGTGTTTTGTATAAGAATGGAGTGGTAGTTCTGTTCCAACCTTCTCTAATGTTGACTTGGTAAGTGACTTGGAACAAATTTGTTTCATGTTCTTGGTCTCAGTTTCCTCAACTGTAAAGAAAAGAACATGGAGTAGACCCTATTTAAGAACTCCTCCAGATTCAAAGGTGAAAAGGATGTGAGGACCTAAAGTTTGATAGGGAGAAGTAAGTTAGAAAGACTCTTTAAGAAAAGAAAACCTTTCACTAGCCTTTAATTTTTAGGGAGTGATAACAAAACACAGAAGTCTTCTGTGCTTTTGTGAACTCTTCTTATTCATAATTTCTTGGCACACTAAATATTCCATTACATTGATTTATCACAATTTCCTCAGCCATTTCTTAATCAATGGCTCTTCAGCTCTTAAAAAAAAGAATACAAAGAAAATAAATATAGTTCGCTGAAACCATTATGTTTACTTTGTGAATATCCCTAATAACTGCTCTCAGCAAGCAGTTTAGGGCTCAGAAAGTTTGAGATTTACAGGGAGAGATCAATACTGCTATATATTTTTCTCTAAGATCTCTTTCCCTTTTTTTCCTTCTTCATTATCTCATCTGATACCGTGGTTCACACAAACTAATGTGTTTTCCACAGTTGTCTTAGGTCAATCACACTTCTCAATTTCCAGGCTCAAATACTCTCTGAATCCAGAGAGACATTTATATTATTATATAAATATATTATATTATATAATCAGAACCAATAGTTTAACGATATTCTAGCCATAGACCTCCACGGGAAGGATTAAGGACAAAATATTTGAGATGAAAATAGAAATTATTTACTCCAGCAACCTATGGTATCATCATTACCACTGCCAAAAACATCTATTTAACACCTATTTTCACATGGTTCAATGTCATTTAAGTGAACAGTCTGGCAACCATTGACAGTATTGTTGAATTTAGACATAAAACCAATCAAATAAACATTGGAAAAAGACAAATGACAAGTATGATTCCGACAAATGTCTGAATGAAGGAGAAAGGCAATATTTTCTGACTTAAAGGCCAAAGATTAAAACCTATGGTTTAACCATATAAAGATTTCCATTACTGCTCACCCAGGAAGGTTAGGAGATGAAGAGTCTGGCAACCATAGTAGATGAGAGAGACTGAAGTTCATATTCTTTTGTGTAGGACTGTTTTATAGTGGAAAGAGTATTTGGAAAGGAAGAAGCAAAGGGGGAAAAAGGGTCATTTATTTAATAAGCCAAATGCATCCCTGTATTTTCCATCTGTATTCTGGTATGGCCAGAGGGGAAGAATCATTCCCTCCCATCTTCCCCCATCATTTCCACCCCTCCCCCAGCCCTCACAGCCCTGACCACACACAGGCACTGCAGCTTCATCTATGCCTAGCCATAACATCTGTGTGGAGCCATAGAAATATACACTTTGAAGGAGATGTGGCCTGGCTTGTACCAGGAAAAAAGATGGAAAGTGCTGTTTTATTGTGTGTGTGATCACAGATTAGTTTCCATGAATTACCGTGATAGTAATACTTTCATATCTAATCATTTTAAATGACTCTCTCTGATATTTGAAAACAAATCCCACATAAAACAATAAACACTAATAAACAACTATTTTTTTTACATTTCACAAAATGATAAGTTTTCTCTTTATACGTATCATATGCCACATGGGTGGAAGGGAGGAAAAGAGGGTGAGGTAGAATATGCTGTTGATTAGGACAACACTAGGGATGGGGAAGAGAAGAGCAGCAGTCCCCTCCTGGGGAAGAGAGTGGGTAGTCTGAATTAGCATCCAAGAAAGAAGAACGTGGAGTTTAACTTGGTTACAAAAGTTTCTTCAAGAAATAGAAAGCTTGCTGGGATAAAGATTCCAGTCAGAAGTGGAGAGAGGATTCAGAAAGTGTTGGAGTAATTGTCTGTCTCAACCTATCTCCCTAAACTTTTCATGAATGCTGTGTACACCCCACCCCACCCCACCCCTGCTCTGACAACTCAGCTGTGTTGTCTCCTGTAAGGTTTGCTTTCTGGTGCCTTCTTCCCTCTTCCTTCTTCCTTCATCATTCCTAAAATGAATTCTGGTTGCTGTGCTAAACATAACAGACTCGTCATTTCTGTATATCTGTGAGGAATTAACAAAAAAAACCCTACAATACTTTTGTGATAATATGAATTTGATGACTGTTCTCTCCTCCCCCACCCCCGTATTTTTATATCCTTGTTTATAGGCCTTTGGGGGATATGGAGGGAAGTTATACCAGTAAAGTCACGGACTCACATAGTTATGACACTTAGCATTGTTGCTCAAAGGCCTTGGTGATATTTTAGACGTAATAACAACCAACCATCACATAGATAGAGCATTGCCTTCAGAGTCAGAAAGATATTTTCTTGTATTTCCTTGAGCAAGTCACTTAAACTTTCATTCCTCCATCAGTTCTCTAAGATGTAAGCTGTTCTTCTTTGTTAGGAATGGGAGTTTCCTATTGGGAGTTCTCTATACCAAAGAAACGACAGGTCTAGACCTCCCCACCTCCCAAAAAAAGGGCCCATAAACAAAAATAGGAAAATACTACAAAGAAAAAGAGAATAACCACCAAATCTATATTATCACAAGAGTCTCATGATTTTTGTTGTTGAATTTCTTTGCAGAGACACAGAAATAGCGAGCCCGTTATGCTTAGAACAGTGACCACAATTCATTTTATGAGTGGTGAGGGAAGAGGGAAGAAGATACCAGGAATCAGACCCTAAGTGCCATTATGCTCCCCTTCCAGAGAGGATAGAAGAGCTGGCCTTCTCCACAAGGGGGCACCCTTATCACCTTTCATCAGTAGGTGGCTTATGTAGCACTGTTGAATACCTCATCCAATTGAGTAAGTACATTATAACTCTACTATTAATATCTTTTAATGAATTCACTCTGATGTGCATGGTAAGGAAAACAGCATCATGGTGTACTGAATATGGCCCTGGACCTGGAATCAGAAAGACCTGGGTTCAAATCTTAGGTCAAGAATTAGCTAGATGATTCTGGAATCGATGACCTGTAAGGATGTTCTAGTTCTTTCTCTATGATGCTAGGATAGTAGAGTCTTTCTGGGACTTCAGACACGTAATCGTATTTACAGTGGTATTTATATGTCCCTTTAAGGTTTGTAGTGCCCTCTGCTCAAAACAAAACTTCAAGGTTGGTACAGCTAGATCCCAATTAGTGATGATGATGATGAATCCCCTGAAGTAGTCATGTGTATTGAATTCACACTGTTTAAAGTTATAATTATATAAAATATGGTAATTGGCTCCAGTTCAATGGAATTATGCAGTGTAAATTCAAGTACTGAGACTAATTGATGAAATTCATTATTCACATTAATCTGGACTTAGCTATTATTATTTCCATTTGCACATAAAAAATATAAGATGAAATGACCCAGTCACACAACTGTCAAGGGATACAGCTTGTATATGAAGTCAGTTCTCCTGACCCCATATCAGGGTCCCTTTTCACTATACCATGCTAACTTTCCTGAATTCTTTGGTCCTTCCCCTTCATTTTAGTTTGTTCTTCTGCTGTCATGGGCATATGCTAGCAAGGGAAGTGGCAGAAAGAAAAGTATAGGAGAAAATTGCAGGATGTGAGAAAGACCACTAGGGACATGCATATAGGTAACAATGTTGAGACAAAGAGAAGAAGAGGAGGAGGAGAAGGAGGAAGAGGAGGAAAAGAAGAAGGAAGAGGAGGAGGAAAAGGAGGAAGGAAAGAAGGAAGGAAGGAAGGAAG
>CM053599.1:117911247-117951396 GCA_028646575.1 Pseudocheirus occidentalis | reverse complement strand
AGAGCTGTGTTCTCTGTATTTTCGTGAGTCTGAGAGTCCTAGACTTTCCTAGACTTTGTCTGGGCTCGTATTTTATGAGTGTTTAGGGTGGCGGTGTGGGAGCTGCGGGAACTTGCTGCTTCTACACCGCCATCTTGGCTCCGCCCCCCTCTGGAGAGCCGGGGCTGTGCAGTCTTAAAGTCACATGTGACCCTCTAGGTCCTTGGTTCAACGTTCTGACAGAGTCCAAGTTTTACAGAACAAATCCTTTTATTAAGGAGATTTATTCTGTGAAGTTTTATCCAATCAAAGGGTGACACGTGAGAACTTAGAGGCCACAGGTTTCCCACCACGCGGGTAGTTATAAAAGACATAGTAATGACTATAGTAATTTACTGTTTGATAAACCCAAAGACTCCAGCTTCTGGGATAAGAACTTATTATTTAATTATTTAACAATTATTTAACAAAAACTGTTGGGGAAACTGGGAAACAGTATAGCAGAAACTAGGCATAGACCAAAATCTTATACCATATACTAAGATAAAGTCAAAATGGGTACATGATTTAGACATAAAGGGTGATACTATAAGCAAATTAGGAAAGCAGGAATAATTTACCTGTCAGATTTTTGGAGAATAGAAGAATTTATGACCAAACAAGAGATAGATAACATTATGAAATGTAAAGTGAATAATTTTGATTGCATTAAATTAAAAAGTTTTTCCCAAACAAAACCAATGCAACCAAGATTAGAAGGGAAAGAGAAAGCTGGGAAAAAATTTTACAGCCAGTATCTCTGATTAAGGTCTTATTTCTAAGATGTATAGAGAATTGAGTGAAGTTTATAAGAATACAAGTCATTCCTCAATTGATAAATGGTCAAAGGATATGAACAGGCAATTTTCAGATGAAGAAATTAAAGCTATCTGTAGTCATATGAAAAAATGTGTAAATGACTTTTTATTAGAGAAATGCAAATTAAAACAACTCTGAGGTATCACATCTATCAGATTAGCTAACATGACAAAACAGGAGAATGATAAATGTTGGTGAAGATGTGGGAAAACTGGAACACTAATGCATTGTTGGTGGAGTTGTGAACTGATCCAACCATTCTGTAGAGCAATTTGGGAACTATGCACAAAGTAAAACTATGCATACCCTTTGACCTAGAAATACCACTTCCAGCTCTGTATCCCAAATAAATCATAAAACAGGAAAAGGACCCACAAGTACAAAAATATTTATAGCAGCTCTTTTTGTGGTGGCCAAAAACTGGAAATTGATGGTCTGCCCATTAATTGGGGAATGGCAGAACAAGTCATGGTATATGAATGTAATGGAATACTGTTGTTCCATAAGAAATGATGAGCAGGTAGCTTTCAGAAAAACCTGGAAAGGCTTACATGGACTGATGCTGAGTGATGTGAACAGAACCAGGAGAACATTTTACACAGTAACAGCAACATTGTATGATGGCCAACGTTGATAGACTTAACTCCTCTCAGAAATACAAGGATCTAAGATAATTTCAAAAATCTCATGATGGAAAATGCTATTCACATCAAGAGAAAGAACCATAGAGTCCGAACGGAGATTGAAGTATACTATTTTTTCTCTTTTTCTTTTTTTTGTTTCTTCTTTCTCATAGTTTTTCCCTTTGGTTCTAATTCTTCTTTACAACATGGCTAATGTGGAAATATGTTTAATATGATTGTATATGTATAGCCTATATAAGATTGCACACCATCTTGGGGAGGGAGAAACGGAGGGAGAAGGAGAACATTTAGAACTCAAAATCTTATAAAAGTAAATGTTGAAAAAAAGTAAAATAGCTTTGAAAGACTTAAAAAATATGATGAATACAATGAACAATCATACCTTCAGAGTTCATAGTATCTCTCGACAGTTAGGTGATGGAATAAAGATGCAGGATAAAATATATGTTTTTGGATATGAAAAATGTGTAAATTTATATTACTTTATATCTATTTGTTATATGAATTGTGACTTTCTTTTTTTACTACTGGGGAGATGAGTTATGGTATTACCAAAAAAGAAGGAAGGAGGAGAAGGAAGAGAAGGAGAAGAAGGAGAAAGAGGAGGAGTAGGAAAAGGAGGAGGAGGAGAAGGAGGAAGAGGAAGAGCAGGAGGAGAAGGAGGAGGATGAGGAGAGAAATATTTTTTTAAAAATACACAGAAGAAAGGGAAGTTCAGAAGGAAACAGTCAAGTGAGATACCATGTTGAATTTATTATATACTTAAAAAAACAAGCTGTAGATAATAGATTCATGTATAATTCTCTTTTTTAATTCTACATTTGTAAAAACAAACAAAGTGGGACTTTTTGCTGTTTTTTTCTGAGCATTATTCAGTTTCCCAGCCTCAGTCTGAGCTAATCAAACATGTGCAAGTGGACTCTAATCAATCAGATACATACATGTGGGCTCTAGTCAATCAGATGCTGAGTAGAACTGTATATAAAGAGAACCAGTGTTGAGAAAGTAGGCATTAAGGGAGACAGTGTTGAGAGAGCAACACAGAGCTCAGAGGGAGAAACAACTTGAGGGGACAGAGAGAGGAGACCTCTAAGAGCTGGGAAGAGACCTCTGAGAGTGGAGATGAGACCTCTGAGAACTGGGAGGACACCTCTGATGGCAGAGAACTTGATCAAGGAGTCTCTGAACTTTGAAAGTGAATAGAGCTGTAGGGCAGAAACCTGTGGATGTGAAGGAGGGTTAGCTTAAGCCCCTTTTGAGAGCTGTTAAAGTGAACTGAGCTGTTGTTATTACAGAGTCTGAACTTTGGAGCTGAATTGAGATGATGGTGCTAGTGGAGTGTGTCAGTATTTTTGTTGTCCTGTTAAGCTTTGTTTTCCCAGAGGCAGAAGCTGTGGGCAGGAGCCCCTGGAGCCTGCAATCTGGCAGAAGCTTGGAGTGGAGCATTCCCATGAGACATGGAGCAGGAGCGGAGAGCTGTCTATGTGTAAATGCAGGCAAGAGTTGGGAGTGGTCAGCCCATAGAGGAAGAGCCATGGGACTTGGAAATCAATCTTGAGTTAAGATGAAAGAGAACTTTACTTGGACAGTTGGTTTTGATTAAGGAGATTGTTCTTACAGTGACGTAGGGGTAGATGGTATGGTACTTTCTGCTATCCCTTAAGGATGCATCATGCTAGGTAAGACCATGTGTAGCATCAATGCAATATTCACAGTGCCAAATGTCACTATAAATATGCCTGAATAGTGCTCAGTCATAAAGTATAACAGATTCTCCACATAGAAGACAGAAGCAAAGAATTTATTCAAACACCAGAAAACTGTGAATCCCAAAACCAGTAAGCCAATTCCATCATAGTAGCAAAGAAGTTAATAAGACATAACAGCAAAGAGAGCCACAGCATCCTTTGGCCTTCCCCCAACCAACATTTACTCATAAGCCTGTCTCCCTCTGATGTGTCCTCTCCTCCCTCCAGTCTAGCTGCTTCTGACTCCCAGCTTCCTGTGTGCTCTGCTCCACCCTTCAGCAAACTCCTCCCACCACACGCTCCATGTGATTACATACAGCCTATTAGGGGGCAGGGTATATCTTCAAAACAGGGAAGATCTTCAAATTCCCATTACCATTATACCCTAGCCTGGGACCCCCTGATTTTGAGGGTGTGATCAATAATATATGCTGTGTAGTGTGAGGTTCTTACTGTGACCTTGGGGTGGAAGGTGTGATGTTTTCTGCTACCCCTTAAGGATGTATTGTGCTAGGGAAGACCCTAGCCTGAGCCCCCCTGACTGTTTAATTGCTTAAATGAGCATTTGGGGGAATACTACTGAATGCAATGAAATATTTTCATATAAAATGATGTTTTACTTAAGGATAATGCTATGAATGTTATGCTTTACTTTACCGAACAATATTTAGTTCTGAATAACGAGTTCATTTTACTATGTGATTGGACCCTTAAAATTATTCACAGCAGCAGTCATCAGGTGTGTTGTTATGATTAGCATTACATTATGTAGAGAAATTTTCTTTATGTTAGTATTCTTTAAATTCAGAATATATAACAAAAAAGTTAGAATGTGAAAAAAAATTAAAGGACTATGCAAGTCCTAGTGGGCAAAGACTAGTATTTTAAATCAAATTTTGTTCATTACCATTCATGCATTTAATTAATATTTGCAGATGAGACAGCGAGGTGGCCCAATAACTGAGTGCTGGACTTGTAGTCCCTAAGACCTGAATTTAAATCTCACTTCAGACCCTTAGTAGCTGTGTGACTCTCTTAACTTCTACCAAGCTCAGTTTCCATATCTGTAATATGGGACTGATAACAACACCTTCAACACTGAATTGTTGTAAGGATCAAATGAAACAGCATACATGTACAGTGCTCTGCAAATCTTAAAGTACTGTATGTAAATGTTTGCTTTTATTATATTGAGAACATCATTGTGACAGCTCCCTTGAAGAGGGATATAACATTCTATTCCAGATATAACATTGTATGAAGACTGGTTACTAATGTTGTTCCTCTTTGATCTTCCACAGGTATGTATTATTGATTTTAGCCATCAGTAATAATGATGATGATAACAACCCATTTATTTAACGTTTTACTCTTTACAAAATGCTTTTCATGAAGCCCTGTGAAATGGGTGGTATACTTCTCACTTCTTTTTTTTGCCTTTTTGAGGGGGTGAGGGGAAGGTAGGGCAATTGGGGTTAAGTGATTTGCCCAAGGTCACACAGCTACTTTTTTGTGTTAAGTGTCTGAGGCCAGATTTGAACTCAGGTCCTCCTGACTCTAGGGTGTAAAGCCAAGCACCAGTAGATTCCCAAAAGAATGCTACTGTGAACAGCTTTTAAGATTCAGATTACATAGTAATAGTGAATACTCTGTTTATTCCATTACAAATCAAAGGTTCAGTACAGTATTCACAATATTACATCTTGTCACAGAAAGTCTTAACATTAGAAAGTCCACACAGTTTTCACTACAGTGGCCACAATATTTAGAACAAAGAACAAAAGAAGAATCATCTGGTTTCCCTAAGGGGGAAACCCTTCTCACTTAATCATTCACTCAATCAATTAACAAAAGAATAATCACCTGGTTTCCCTAAGGGGGCAACCCTTCTCACTTAAAGATTCAATCAATCAATTCACAATATACCACTTTTCCACTCATGGGGCAACCACTAACTTAATCAGTCACTCATCTAGCAGTCAGTCACTAAGCTAGATTCCCAATTACTAAATATCATTAGTCACTTATGAAGTCCTTAGAAAACCACACAAACTTTCCACCCCTTGGTTTCCAGCAAACCTCAGTTTAGTCCAAGGGGAGGCCTTTTCTTCATTTTGACTCTGGGTGGTCTCTCTGATTCCCTGGATCCCCTTTCCTGGTGCCAGCTCCCTCCTAAATCTGCCAATCACCTGGATTCAGAAGCAGACAGCTGCCAGGTTCTCGTCCAGTCCTCAGAGGTAGACAACTCCCAGGTCCTTGTCCAGTCCTCAAAGCAATCTCCCCCACACACTGAAGTTCACAGGGTTCAGCATATCTCAAACCCTTCAGCACTTCTCTTGCCTGGATCTCAAGGATCAGCCAGGCCATGAAAAAACAAAGTCTTATCCTACTCATGCTTCTTCAGTCTTCCAGCAGTTTAGCTGGCTCTAGAGAGGACCCAGAAGGAATATTGGCCTTCTGTTTGGCTTTCAATAGATTCTGGTCTCGGGAAAATTCCAATTAAGTTCTCAGTCAGCTTCCAGATACTGGGAGAGAAACTCTCTGTCTCTCTCTTTCCCTCCCTCTCTTTCTCTCAGCTGGCTTCAATCTCCACGAATCTCCCTTCTCTAAAATTCTTCTTTATATACAGCACTGGCTTCCTGTCTCAGCCAATAGCCTTCTTCCAAGTCAACAGGGGAGTTCATGCCTTATCAGTAACGGACAGGGTTCATACCTTCCATACTTAGCCCTAAGTTACTAGGTGCTGCTTAGCCCTAAGTTACTAAGTGCTAAGTATCTGATAAACTGATTATTATTACACAGGGCCTCCTGACTCTATTCACTGTGCCAACTAGCTGCCCAACTTCTCACTTCTAAATGAGGAAACAAAAACTTAGGAAGTCTTTATGTGACTTGCCCTTGATCAGACAGCTATTGTAAGGTCTGACTCTGGGGACTGAACCCAGATTCTATTATTCTGAGTTTAATGCTTTTTTTCCATCATACAACTCTCCTTTGTTTTTACATCATTCTGGTGTATCTCTACCAGTTCCTATCAGAAGACTGTCTAGTCTTCTAGTGGGGAGGGAGATTAGCTTATTTCTTTTCTATATTGTGTTATTTTCCCAGATTCGTTATTTTCACTTTTCTCTGAACTTTGACATTAGCCCTTTAGAGTCAAAATGTCCATGACTAGTTTTAGATTTGATTTTCAACCTCTGTCTCTTACAATATAGCATATATTTTCAACATTTCTTGAGCAAGGCTACCCTCTAGGCATTTTCAAAAGTCCTAAAACAAAATATACAATATTTCTCAGTGCAACTGCTATTTTATCACTGATCTTCCCTTTCAAAATATTTTTAAAATATCTTGCTTTACTCCTGTGGGAAGAAAATGATCTTCCTTCTCTCTCAACTTTATTGTGGAAATGAATGCTGCTATGTCTCCCAAAACAAATAAGCCTTAGGCACCCAAAAACACAGAGAAGCACTCAACCTTGCAGAGATATGTGAGGCCATTCTGAGCAGAATTTTGTGTCCATGTAGAAAGACAGAGGTCTTTATGACTTACTCATAGTAAGCTATCATAAATCTGGAACTGGAGAACACAGAACAGAAGATATTCAGAGTGTGGGAAAAATAAGCAGATCAAGAGAGAGATTGTACTTTTGTGTTCCCGAAGGGAGGCTCCAAAATAAGGATATGGCTTTGGGGGATATAACCATAGCATGAGAAATAGACATCATGGACGTCACAGTAGTTTTCTTATTTGGAGAGATGTTTTATTTTTGGAGTCAATTCTATCAGTCCTTCTAGTCTGTGAGCAAACTTATCTTCATCAGCCGCTGCGGGAACCTGGGATCTAGGCAGAGTTCTTTGACAGCAGAAGGAGGTTGGAAAGGTCACATAGAGAACACTCATTGCTGCTACCTAAAATCCAAAAGGTCACCTTCTGAGGATTGCTAGAACTGCCATTGTATCAGAGTAGTCTTGGATATACTATATAGTGGATAAACCATGTGGTGGGCGTAGTTTCCTATTAGACCTTTGCATAAAAATTTATTATTAGTTTTAAATCTGAGGAAACCAAGGCTGAGAGATTTAGTGATTTGTTCAATGTCACATAGTTGGTAATTAGAAGACCGAGATCTTCTGACTGTAAATCTTGTGCTCTTTCTACCAGCCCATTTTAAAACTGTCATCCTATTTTAATTGATTCTAAATGGTTATTAATGTGTTCAATCATTTGGTCAGTGTTTATGATTCCATTCTCAGAAAGATAACTCCAAATGTTCAGAAGTGGGTTAGATTCCATATCTGAGCTGTGATATGTGGTATAAAATAATGTGATATGATGATGTAACAATCTCTAGGTAATATATAGAAAAATATAGATATACACATATGGATCTCTGATCTCTTCAATTCAGAAGCTCACTTCAGTGATGCAGACTACAACCCTATCCATGCTTGCCCAACCAGGGTCAAACCATCAGTATGTAAGATTAGAATTCTGGTTCAATGTGCATATATTAAACATGTATATGTATGTAAATATAATATATCTATATATTATATTGCATTTTTATATACAGATACCATAAATATATATGCCACATTTGTTTACAATATGTGCATGGGTACATATGTGTATATGCAATATATACATTGTGTATATACACACATGTGTATCAGACTTTTAAAGAACAATTATTACTTCACAAATTATCTCAAAAATTGAGAAAGAAGGCACCTATCAGAACCATTTTATTAGACCAATATAGTCTTAATGTCTAAATAAGAGAAAGATAAAACACAAAATAAAACAATAGGCCAATTTCAACAATAATAATAATAATAAATAACATTTTGTGTTGTTTACTATGTTTACTGTGCTAAGTGATTTACAGTTATTATCTAAGTGCATCTGTGGTGTGGTAGAAAGAACACAGAATTTACAGTCAGAAGATCTCAGTCTTCTAATTGCCAACTATGTGACATTGAACAAATCACTAAATCTCTCAGCCTTGGTTTCCTCAGATGTAAAACTAATAATAAATTTTTATGCAAAGATCCAATAGGAAACTATGCCCACCATGTGGTTTATACACTATATAGTATATCCAAGGCTATTCTGATATGATGGCAGTTCTAGGAATCCTCAGAAGATGACCTTCTGGATTTTAGGTAGTTGGAAAGTTTGATCTTCACAACAACCTTGGGGGATAGATATTATTATTATCTCCATTTTGTAGGTAAAAATTGGCTCAAAAACATTAAAATCCTGTCAGACAGACTATATCAATTTATCCAAGAATCATTTATTATTACCAAATGAGATTTATACCAAAAATGCAAGGATGCTCCAACATTATTAAAACAGTCAACATAATTCACCATATGAGAAATCAAAATACCCAAAGCTACATGATCCTTTCAGTAGATACAGAAAAGGCCTTTAACAAGCCATAACACTCTTTTATGCTAAAAACCCTACAAAACAGAGGCATAGAAGAACCTTTGTTAGCATCATAAAAAGCATCTATTAAAAGCCAAAAGTAAACATCATATGCAATGGGGATACAGAAGAACCTTTTCCAATAAATAAGGGAGTGAAGCAATGATGCCCGCTCTCTCCTCTATTATTTGACATATTTCTGGAAGTTTTAGCAAGAACAATAGGACAGGAAAAAGAAATTAAAGGCATAAGGATAGATAAAAAGAAGATAAAATTATTCCTACTTGCTGATGACATAACAGTACAGTTGGAAAATTCTCCTGAATCAACAAAGATACTAATTGAGAGATTTGAGAGCTTTAGCAAAACTGCAACCTAAAAAATAAATCCTCAAAAATCAACCACATTCTATATAATAACAAAACACAAGAAGCAATAGTAGAAGGAAATCCTATTCCAAATAACTACAAAATGTATAAAATATCTGAGGATCAACCTTAGGGCATATCACAGATTTATATAGATTCAATTATAAAGTGCTCCTTATGACTTTGTATGTATAATAGATATCATACTTCTTGTCTTCTTAATGAATGAAGGGAGGTTAAAGGAGAGAATTTGAAACTGAAAATTCAAAAGATTTTAAAAATAAAAAATAAAGGTTAAAGAAGAGATAGATAGCTTTATTCCTTTTGAAAAAAAGAAATAAAGAACAACAAATAGCTGAAGTAATATTCAGTGCTCATGGCCAGACCATACAAATATGATAAAAATTGTAAGACTACTAAAATTAATTTAAACTTTTAATGATACTAGTCAAATTACCCAAGGGATACTTTAAAGGACTTGATAAAATAATAACAAAATTCATTTGGGAAAAACTGAATATCTAGACTATCAAGGGAAATGATGAAAAGAATTAGGGACAAAAGGGAAATAGAACTTCTAGACCCCAAACTATGTCATAAAGCAGTGCTCATCAAAACTGTATGGTACGGGTTTAAAAATAAGGAGATAAATAAATGGAACAGACTAGACAAGGGAAATAAGACACAATAGAACTTAATAACCCAATGTTTGATAAAGCAGGAAGCATAAATTATCTATGAAAAAACTCATTTTATGAAAAATGATGGGAAAACTGGAAAACAGTCTAGCAGAAATTAGACTTAGAATAACATGTGACACCATATTACTCCACAATACATTCTAAATGGATATGCAACCTTAACATTAAAAATCATATCATAAAAATTAGAAGAGAAACAAATTATACAACTTTCACTACTATGGTTACCCACAATAGTGAAAGTTGTGTAATTTGTATATGTATACACACATATATATGTGTGTGTGTATATATAATTGTGTAATTTGTGTACATATATATATATTTATACACACACACACACACACATATATATATTAGCCAAATAAGAGATAGAAGCAGTTACAAAAGATAAAATAAATAACTTTGATTAAATGAAACTGAAAAACTTCCGTACAGATGTGGGAAAATTTTTTTTATCACATTTCTCTAATAAGCGTTTGGTAGCCAAGATATAGAATAAATAATAAATATATATGACTAATAGCATTTCCCTAGTAGATGTGTAGTCAAAGGACATGAGCAAGCAGCTCTCAAAAAACAGCAAAGTATACACGACCACATGAAATAATGCTCCAAAACACTATTAATAAGAAAAATGCAAATCAAAACAACCCTAAGGTTTCATCACGTACCCGACAGTAGGTAAAAATGACAAGTCAATGTTGGAGAGGTTGCGGGATGATGGATACACTAAAGTGTTGTTGGTGGAGCTATGAAATGGTGCAAGAATTTTGGAAAGCAATTTAGAATTCTGCAAATAAAGTGACTAAAATGCCCATGCCCTTTGAACTCAAGACTCCATTGCTGGGTTTATGCCTCAAGAAAGTCACCTATAAGAAAAGAGCCCCCCATATACAATACAAAAATATTTATAGCAGTTTTTTGTGATAGTGAGGAATTGGATACAAAGTCTAACAACTGGGGAATGATTAAGCAAATTGTGGTAGATGAGTGTAATGTAATATTACTGTGCTCTATGAAATGGTGTGCAATGAATACAGAGAAGCATGGAAAGATCTACATGGGCTGATGAAGAATGAAGTAAGCCAAGTAAGTGATATACACAGTAACTACAATAATGTTCATGGAAAGAGCAACTACACACCAAAAGTATCAAAAACCAATATAACAAAATTATAAAGATCAAACAGAATTCCAATGAAAAGATATGAGAAGATACCCTTAACCCACTCCTTTGTGGAGGTCTCTAGGTATTACACGTTGCACATGTTTTTGGATTTTTTTCAACATATATCAGTCAGTTGGTATTTTTGTTGTTGTTGTTGTTGTTTTTAGGGTTTGATTTTGTTTTTGCCTCTCTAAAAAAAAGACTATTTGTTATATGGGATGGCTTTCTGAGGGGGAGGGGTACTTGGGATACCTATGATGATATAAGAAATAATACATCAATAAAAACTTTTTTTAAAGCAATTAAGGCACTGATTTTCTACATGAAACCCAACTACAAGGGCTTTCCCTTCCAAACTGCCACATATTTAAGTATTTTGTAGATATTTGTATTTATAAATTTTATGTTTGTGCTATATATTTTTATATGTACTTATCGCCTTCATGAGAATGTAAACTCACTGAGAGCAGGAAATGTTTTGTTCTTTATACTTGTGTCCTCTGTGCCTGGCATAGTCCCCTGGCACATAGTAAGTGCTCAATAACTAACTGACTCATTACATCATCCACACAGTATTTGTGATTGCAGAAGGATCTGGACAAAGGAGGCAATAAAGCGGCTGGTCAATGAGAAGATGAATGCCTGCAGATTTCCTACTAATGCCATTCCCTTTTCCTTAAGGTCATAGCCTCTGACACTTAATGTCTTGCTTGTTATCCACTATTTCTAACTAAGCTTTGGCAGAGTTCTGACGCTGATGACCTCAACAATTGTAGCATCAGGCCTTATGACATAACATTGTATGAGAAAGAAGGGTAGGGGGCTTCCAGGATGATGTAATGACAGTTAGGAAAAAGAGTAAAGTTTTGGTTAGACCAGGGTGCTTTGGTAGGTAATAATAAGAAATTAAGTTAGTGAGCTAAAGGCATACAATTGATGAACATTTTAATAAACAGAGTTGTCCTATGTTAATATGATATGCAATAGGGGAGTCATTGGAGGTTCTCCAGCACAGAAGTGATACAAAAGTGTGTGAAGGAAAACTAATTTAGAAACTGTCCAAGTCTCTCTTTATCTACTACATTAACCCCCACTCAGGAAGAGGGAGTGGTTCAGAAAGCTCACTGCTGGGGCTGATACTGTCACTCAGAACATTCACTACCGAATCCTTTTGGTGTCTTCTGTGCCTCATACTCTGGGAAGCATGCCCATTACCCAAAATTCCCCCAGGAACATTCACACCACAAAGGAAATACATCTATAGACAAACAAGGAATGATACCTAGGAACACCTGAATCTTTCATCTACACTGCAATCCTAAATCCTACACTGCAATCTTTCTGAGTCCTCATTCTCACCTCTGACATTATGAAATTCAAGCTCATCTCAAGTACCATCAGTAAAATCTCTTCTCCTTCCATCATCTCTAATATGTAACTTATAGTCATCCCTAGGAAGAGAGAAAGGATGGTAAACTGTACTGAGCTATTGATTGACACTTTGGTCTTGCTGTTCCCACATTTCAGCTATCCTGTATTTCTTCCTATGCTAATCCTGCCTATGTTAGGTATATTTCCAGCATCTTTTCCATTGAAGCTATTAAGAATAAGTAAATTGATGCTTGGTATGTAAAAATATGGTATGACTTTAGTAAAGTCACTTAGTTTCTCTGCTCTTCATTTTATTCATCTATAAGGGTTTTAGACAAGATGTTAAAATGATCTTTCCAGATCTAAAAATTCAATGATTTCTAGACATCAAAAAGTTAAATATCATTACTTAATACCATAACTAGGGCTAAGTTCTACCTTGTACTGAGAACTCTTTTTGAGTTGTATTTCAAATACCTAAGTATCCCGAGGTATTTTTCTATTGATTCTAATAAGATGACATAACTACTGAATTTTACTGTTACTCGAATAATTAAAATCACTTGATGTCAAGAAATGTGAACCACCAATGGCAGTTTCTTGGCTTCCTTCCAGGGGATTTTGAATTTTCTCAAGGTAGACTTTCTTCCCGTAGAATCTTCATTGTACATACATCCTTGAATCTGCCAGAGGAGAATTCATCTAAACCTCTATACCCTGTGCAGGTTTATATCTAAATTAATCTACATATATTATAGAATTTTTTCCCCTATGTTTTGGTGACTCAGTGGGCAAGAGGTCTCTATCTGTATATTATGGATAGCATTTGTCTTAGGAGGCAGTTCATTAATTTCTTTTTTTTAATTGATTTGTGTATTTACTTTTAGTTTACAAGATTCAGTTCCACAATCCCTTGAGTTTCAAATTTTCTCCTTTCCCTCCCCCCTGCCATGGCGGCTTGCAATCAAGTATAGGATCTGCAAATATTTTCACATTGCACATTAGTCTGGCTGTATAGAAGGGTTGTAACCAATGGAATGAACAATGGGAAAGAGGAAACAAAATCAAACGTGGAAAAGAAAGAGAGCATAGTTCGCTTCAGTCTCCATTTAAACTCTTTTCTTTCTAGATATTTCTCTGAATGTAGGTATCTCTTTCCATCCTGAGTCTTTTAGAATTGTCTTATAACCTTGTATTGCTGAACAGAGTCCAGCAATTCATTAATTTCCATGATGGACAGTGGTACATTCTCCTTTGGCTACAACTATTATACATGTCAAACTTGGTTCAGTCAAGAAACACTGTGGAAGGACTTCACTGGGAGCTCCACATATAAAACAATTTCACATATTATACAAGCCTTCAGTTTCCTGTAAATCCCTTATCTATAGAGGAGGAGACAAGATCATCTGCCCAGAGAAGGGAAGGGTAGTGCTGGGGCTTGAGAAGATAAGAGTTACTTTGGAGAATGGGATAAAGAGTTGAACAGGGAAGAATAAAAGGATTTCCTTGTAGCAGGAAAGGCTCAGCTGGGATTAGATAACATGAATTTATAATGGTAGGCATCATTGTGTGAATTTAGCAGCACCTAGCAACACGTGAGCAAGAAGGAAGAAGGCAGTGGTAATAGTAACCCAGTGCTGGAGTTTAGTAAGACATAAGTGATGATAGGACAAGGGGGCAAGGTATTCAAGAATAAAAGACAGTGTCTTGTGGAACTGTTTACCTATAGGGTTAAGACTTTAAAGGAGAATAGTGAGACTAGAGTAGGGGTGAGGTACTTGTGGGGAAAGTCACAGTGAAGACGAAGACTACATTTAGAATAGGGTTAGGAGGAATGAGGAATAGGTAGAGATGGAAGAATAAAATGCTAGGATCAGAGAAAGGAATTTCATAGTTCCCAATTACAGAGGAAGAAGGTGATGTTAACGGTGATGGTGAGATCATGAGTATTCTTCTGTATAAAGGAAGTGGAGGGAAGGTATGTGCTCTGGGAGCTGAAGAGTTCATTGAATTGGGAGACAAGGATATTTGAGGAGACAACACAAGTGTACTAATGTCTCTAAATATGAGCACATGAAGAGGAAAATTGGGAGCCAGGTATTGTACTCCTTAATAAGGAAAGGAGAATGACTTTGAGTAAGGTAGTAGGTGACTATAACAAGGATTTTGGTAGGGTGATAATAGATGGATTGAGTAAACATCAAAGGAAGAGACTTAAAAGAGAGAGGGAAATAGAAGAAAAGTCTGGAAGTAGAAATGAAGAGCAACAATTGTTTTTTTTTCCTCCTTCTGACCCAGTAATCAGAGGGCAAGTAGTGGAAGGAATAGGCATGGATGCATTGACTTTGTCATTTCTCACACATATCTAAGCCATATTGCCAGCACTCCAGGCTCTTCCTTTTCTTCCTGTTCTTACTAGATCTTGGATTCCTGATCCTGGGACCTTAGGTTTTGATTGGTGAGCTTTGGTATTATATTGTCTGGTCCCAAACCTACTGTACCACCATTCTGGCTATCATCAAATCATATAGTCACAATTCCAGCCTCCTTCTCTTCTTCTTTCCCCTGGAACTTCAACTTGAACTTCTCCCTTTTCCTCCCATCCAAACACTGCTTTCTACCTCTCCCCTATGTGAGTTATCATGGCCTATTAAAATCTGTGCTCTTGAAGGCAGTGACTTATTTTGCTTTCACGTATCTGTATCCTTATCATTTAGGATAGTGCCTGGCACTTCTTAAGTACTTAAGTGCATTTTCTATTAATTCATTTGTTCATTCATTGTGGAAGAGTAAGATTTCCATGAGTGAAAAAAAAATGGAAAGAATGTGAAAGAGTTCTAGGATGATGAAAGAACAGGATTATAAAAAGCACAATGGCACAAGGGAAGGGAAAGAAAGGAAGGAAAAGGGAATGAAGAGAAAGGAAGATGAAAGGAAGAAAGGGGAAAAGAAGGAAAGAAAAAGAGAGACATTGAGGCATCTTTTTAAAAATATGAAGAGAACAGAAGACAAGGCAGAAAGACATACAGATAAACAGAACAGCTTTGAAAGTTATAGGTTTAGTTATCTATCTTTCTATCTCTATCATCTATCTTTCCATCTCTCTCTCTTTCTCTATCGTCTATCTTTCCATCTCTCTGATTCTCTTTCTGTCTCTGTCTGTCTCTGTCTGTCTCTGTCTGTCTCTGTCTCTGTCTCTGTCTCTGTCTCTGTCTCTGTCTCTCTCTCTCTCTCTCTCTCTCTCTCTCTCTCTATATATATATATATATATATCCATCTACCTATCTATCCAAAAGAAAAACAATTTGTATGCATAAAGACCTGAAGTTTCATGTATAATGCTATTTTTCTGTTTATCATGTATAAGGAAGTGCCCATTTTGTGTGTATGTGTATGTGTGTGTGTGTGTGTTTGTCAAGTTTAAAATAAAAATACTTTTTCTTTCTTTCTTTTTTTCTAAAGGGAATGTTCTAGCTGACTGGACTTCCACCCAATGACAAGGAAATATCTCACATTACATTACCAGGGGAAATGGAGTATCCAGTCAGGTTTCTTGTCTGACTAAAGGTTTCTGAGGCTCTTGCTCTGAGCTAGGTCCTATGTGTGAGAGGTCTGGTATGTAAAGCTACGGTCCTAGACAGGTTCCTATCACTGTGAAACCTGGTGTGTGGGCATTTGATGGTTACTGAGGGCTGAGGCATTGGTGGTTTTCTCAGCCATTTTGGTGAAGTAGGGAAGAATAAATGGTGCCTCCATGTGTAGCAGTAAGAAGGTTTCTAAATTCTATCCCAGCAAGGGTTACAAATTATTGTTGTGGTGACAGTGAAGTAAAGACATAACTTTTCAGCATTTCTGAAATCCAAAGAATGGGTTCTTCATATACTGCAACTTGTAGTCAATATTGTTTTGTAGTTTTCACTAAATCAACAGCTAGACTCAAACCAAATCAAATGATTGTCAGAATTTATAGCTCTTGGGGCTCATTGATCAAATTGAAATGAATGTCAAAACAGAACTAAGTCATAAATAGGTATATTAGGTGAAGAGATGGGGTTAGAAGAGGTAGGAGAGGGTAAAAAAGTCAGAAAAGAAGATGAAACCAGGAGGTGAAGTAAATACTTGAGCACAGTTAGATACCAAATGGGAATGATATCAGTACACGAGGGGCAGATCTGGTAATTATGCTTATGAAGTACCTGGGATAACCCCCTTTTTAGTGGGAGCCCTAATTCACACAAAACCATAGAGTTCAGGAGCCTTCACCAATATATTTACCTTTTCATTAGCCAATCAGTAAACGTTTATTAAACATCTATGTGCTAGGCATTGTGCTAAGCACTGGGGATACAAATACAAATAAAGACACAACCCCTGCCCTCAAGGAGCTTGCAATCAAATGGGCAAAGACGACACACAAAAGGAAGCTGACAAGTTGGGGAGGTGGTTCAGGGAGAGACAGGGCTTGAGAAAGTGGCAAAGAAGAATGTCAGTAGTCAACCAGAAGACATAATTAGTACAAAGTAAAAGCATTTAATGTAATCGTTTGGTGATAACAGTCACAAAGGAAAATTTCTTCCATGCCACATTCTCCCACAAATACAGAAATCATCAGTGGGAAAAATGAGTGTGCATAAGAATAATTCATGAGTTGCACAAATTTGGGAAACGTGTGTGGAAGATCAATATTCCAGTAACACTGCAGGACAATCTATGTCTTTTGGCAATGCCATCATGCTGCTCTCACACGGCATGCTCCCAAAGAGTGCATCTCCTCTGGGTCCATTGATTCTATTGGTCCCTCTCGGTTTCATGACGATCACCAGCGGCTCTTAGGCACATCAGTCCCTGCTGGGCATTTTTCCTAGGGTCTTAGATGGGCTCATTGTGGCACATACTTTTTAGGTGTGGAGTCTTTCTGCTACAAGTTTCAGGTTTACGTGCCTGCTATCTCATCTCTAGGCTGATAGTGGATAGAATCTCTCCCCCACCAGAGAAGTCTGAGAGCAACCACATATAACTAAAGAAAGCCAGAAGGTTTGCCCACAGGTTAAAATTAAGTCTCCCCCACCCTCACCCACAACCTCCACCTATGAATTGAGATCACTACTTGGTTACAGGTAACTATCTAATTTGAAGCTTGATATCCCCAAGATATTCTCTGATTTAACAGGTATATTTCTTTGAACCAAACACATTTTTAAAAAGACAAAGCTATTGTTCTCCACCCACCTAAAAGGCATCTCTTGTCTTTTTGCATATGTTTCAGTAGCTCAGTAAAAACTCATAGTTCTAGTGCTATATTTTGTCCAGTGAAAAAATCTAGTGTCTCCACACTTGTGAGAGGATTCTCTTGTTTATCAATAAGTCAGCAAGTATTTAACTAATAATGTCTAATGTTGCAGCATATTACTAGGCTCAATAAAGCACAAAAGAATAATGACATGTTCACTGCCCACAAGAAGGTCACAATCTAGTTGTGTTTCAGTAATACAATCCCAGTGTTACTTCTGAGTTGGCAGATGCATTGGATATCAGCAGTTCCTAATAAAATCTTCTCATTGGCCAAGGGCCAGACGCTGAGAATGCAAAAAGAAAGGGCTGGTTGTAGGCATAATTTGGCTTTCCCTGACCCTTACATCTCTTTTCAGTGCCCTTTCCAACCAATCAATCAGTGCTTCAGGGTATATTATCATAAACCACCTAATATAAGAGAGGCAATGTTGTACAGGGAATACGAACCTAGTTTCAAAAGCAGAAAGATCTGGGTTCAAGTTTTATTTTTAACACACACTACCAGCTAAGTGCCTGGGCAGATGATCTTTGAGTGCTTGAGACAACTGTCTAATTTATAGAGAAGTTGCTGATCTGAATTGTTAGCATGAGTTCTTGTTAACAATGAAACACAGATTTGGTGCCTAACCTTAATATGATAAATCTAGCTTTACTTTGGGCACTGCAGGACATACAGGGAAAAACAAAGACGAGGGGCAAAGAAGAGGCACCTGCCCTCAAAGAGCTTACCACCCACCTGGGGCAGCTGCTTATCCAATGACAACCAAACAAAGCAGACTCTAATTAATTACTTAGTTATATGGAAAATGCTATTAGTACTCTAGAACTTTACCAGAGAGAGAGATCAGTGGTACCTAGAATAGTCAGAATGATAGGATTTGGATAAAAGGAGGGGAAAGAAGAACATTTCATAGGGCAAGAAACAACATGAGTAAAGGCACAGTGTGTGTAGTATTTTGTGAGACCCTGAGGAGGCTGATTTGATTCCGCAAAGAAGTATGTTGTGGAATTGTAAGATAAAAGATTATATTGAAGAGTATGTGCAAGTAGATTATGGAAAGTCTTGTGCAAGGTACACAATTTTCCTGCTTGGGAACCCTGTACAGCCCCCATAATTGTGGGGTGTCAATAGCTCAAGACTGATTATAGGTAGTAGTTTAATTAATTATTATGAATACTTACAAACAGGGACAATCTTTGGTCTGGGGCAGTGGCCAGACAGTTCCGTGGATCACCATAAAGAGCCCCAAAAGTCCCCGAGGTAATTATAGAAAACAGACAAAGGCAGGAGGAGCTAGAGAGTGCATCACTACTGATTGGTGGATATTTTTTGTTTTCTGCTTAGTGAGAAACGAGCTTGGGAGTTAAGCCAATATTTTGCCCAAATATAAGTTTCCATATGGATCATGTGCCAGTCACATAAGGGTCACAATATTCTTGTTTTGGCTTTGGTAGACATAGTATCTTAAGTTTTGACTCAGTATCTAAAATACAATTGCAAACAGGTCACCATATCTCTGGGCTTCCAACATTCAGAGTTTTAAGTTTTTGTGACTTTTCAATTATTACTTTATTTTAGGGCTATTTCCCAATCAGAACTCTACACTTTGGAAGGCCAATGAAGGAATTTAGATTTGATAAGCTCAAGAAATAGAGAGCCAATGTAGGTTTTTGAGCAGGAGAGTGACATTGCAGAAAGTTTCATTAAACGTAGGTTAAAATGCAATAGGTTGCAGGATTGGGTGAAGGGTAAAGAGTCTTTCTGACTTTCAGTGTCATCTTTCTTCTTTCCACATCCTTCTTCCAGAAAGTGCTTAGTTTTCTCACAGTACCCTATCCATCCTCTAAGAAGTCTCACGTTCTTGTAGGAAAGTACTACTGCTGACCCAGCTAGCATCTTCTACTGACTATGCATTCCTGGTCACACTCTCCAGAGCAGAGCATGCAACTTTTCTCCTGACTTTCTCATACTGAACCAAGAAGAAGAATGGGCATATTCCTTACCCCTCACTGCAACTCCCAGACCTTCAAAATTCACTGTATCCAAATATCACAGAATTTGATAGCTGTAAGGAATCTTAGGGACAAATCTAGTTCAGCCTGGGCAAATCATAACCACTGTAATATCCCCAACCAAGTAACAAATACATCTGCTACTTGAAGACCTCCAAGTTGGGGGAACCCACCAACTCTCAAGGCAACCCATTCTCTGTTTGGACAGCTCTAATTTTTAGGAAGTTTTCCTGTTGTCAAGTCAAACTTTGCCTCTCTGAAACTTCCTCTGCTCCTGGTTCTGTCCATTAGGGTGTAACAGAGCATGTCTCATCCCTCCCACAAAGGACAAATGTATGTTGTCTCATCTCAAGTGTATCCTCACTGCTGCACCATATAGCCCTTTTATTCTTCTCTGATTGACCAAACTCCACAACATCAGTTCCTAACTTTCTCTTCTCTCCTTAGTATGACCTTCCTTTCCAAAGAGCACCTTGTCTCCTTTACAGAGAAAACTAAAGTAATTCATTTTAAGCTCTCTTCCCTCCAGTCTATACTTCATATACTCTTGACATCAACCTCTATTCTCTCCTCCTTTGTTTCAGTCTCAGAGGAAGAGGTGGCCAAAGTCAACGGTTTTTGTGTCCTTAATCTTGTCTTCTTCCATATAGTCTAAGAGTTTCCCCTTCTAATCATCTTTGTAATTTCAATCACTCTTTATCTACTAGATCTTCCCTTTTTGTCCACAAACATGCCCAGTCATAATCTATCTTTAAAAAGACCTTCCTTTGACTCTGCCATTTCCTCCAGTAGTAATCACCTTATATCTCTCCCTTTGACAGCCAAATATTTAGAAACTCCTATGCTCATTCCTCTCTACTTCCTCTTAATTTCTCAAGTCCTTAGAATCCAGGTTTTGGTTGTACCACTTGATGAAATTCATTTTCTTTAAGATAACTAATGGTTCTTTAATTGCTAAACCCAATAGCCTTTTCTCTTTTCTCATTCTTCTTGACCTCTTTTGCACTGTTTGACAACATTCATCATTTCCTCTTCCTGAATTCTCTCTCCTCCTTTCATAGGACTCTCCTTCCTGTAGTCTTTGTTCTAGGCACACTGATCTCAGTCTCTGATCTCAATCTGTCCTCCTCCATCTCCCTGCTCTTGCAATGGTCCCCTCCCTTCCCTGGGTCATGCTCCCTTCATATCTCTAACTGTTAATATCCTTCATTTCCTTCAAGGGCATGATTGGGTGTGACCTTCACCACAAACCTTTTCTGATTGCCACAGCTGAAAATGTTGTCTTCTTCCCTCATACTTTCTCACAGCACTTTATTTGGATCTCTCCTTTGCCCCATCACCCTCTCTCTGTCTTATATACTACCTGTTCATATAGGTGTTACATCTGTCCTCTTATATTGTAAAATAATTGAGGACTGAAACAGAACTTTTTTATTCTGTATCCTCAGAACTTATCCTTGTACCTGACGTTAAATTATTATTCAATAAATGTTGGGTTTTTTAAAAATTGAATTGAATAGCATGCATTAGAATTAGAGGGAGTTGCCACCAACTCAGGGAGAGGGAATCTATCTCTGGAGCTGTGTAGGTGGTAGTATGGTCTGGGTTTTATGGGGAAGAACTATTCTAATTCTATTTTTGTCCCTTACACCTCATACCCTAGGAAGAGGGCAGAACTGAATTTGAATACTTATAAACATAGAGGGCTTTTTCTTAGTTGGTGAACTATGTCTTTTAAATAACAAATTTATTGTGGTTCTTGTTACTTTCAATGTGACTGATTGTTCTAGTCTCTAAAGTACATATCCTGTGGGCTAACTTCTGGGGAGCTACAGAATTATCTCATCAAGTGACTCTATATCATATATAAGATACATATCTCAGCAGACCAAATAAATATCTCACATGTGTAAGAATGTAATACTACTAAACAAATATATAGATTTTATTTTATTTTTTACTAGAATACAAATTCTTTTTAAAAGCATTTCTGGATTCAGGATAACTTTTTGCCGTCATGTACTTTCTTAGTCAATTGATACCCAGTAGTACAGGGAGAAAATATTTCATGACGGTATTTACTATCATGTAGGGGGAGATCCACATTACGTTTTATTAGAAAGTGTTCCTTATACTGCAATAATTGCAGAATAGTAATAGCTGATTTTTATATTATTGCAGCTTAACAAGATGCATCATTATCTCATTTGATTTTCACAGTTTGGTAAGATAGGTACTAGATTTGCTATTACATATTTTTATTTCCATTTTAGAGAAAAGGAAACAACCTCAATGATGATGTCAGTGACTAAACTCAAATCAAGGTCTAACCTGAATCCAAACCCAGCACTCATTTTTCCCCTTAATTAAAAAAATTAAACTCTATTAATTCCTGTTGTTTATATACCTCATCCATTTCCTCATATATGCCCTCTCCCTTTGAAACCTCCTTGTATCTCCCTCCCCCACCCCAAAAAATAAGACTAACCAGTATAGAGGCCAATTTGACAACATTATGCTATATTTTACACCAATAATTCTCCACCTCTGTACAGAGAGAAAAGGGAAACATGTTTCATCATCTGTTCTTCAGGATTCCAGCATACTTACTGATATATCTATCACATTGCTAATTAACTATTATCCTAGATATCTCCTGCAAGAAATCTAGTGCAATTTTATATAAGTACTCATTTTTGAGAATTGAAGTTTTGTTTTCTTTGTTTTATTTCTTGTGGTTTAAAAAAATAAATTAATGTCTATTCTAACAACAGAATCACAGAGTTGCAGAGTTGGGGGTGACTTCAGCGGCCATCTAGTCCAACATATATTTAAAACATTCCCACTGCCATCTATTCAATGAACTGGAAACTGATCATCCATTCCTGAGGGGGGAGCCCATCCACTTTTGGATAGTTTTAAATATTGATAAGTTATTCCCTATATAAAGTTTAAATTTACCTCTTTTCAGCTTCCACTTATTTCTCCTAGTTTGACCCCAATGGACAAGTCAATTGACCTATGTCCACCTCAGTCTCCTCACGTGTCAAGTAGGGATAATAACAAACTCCCACAGTTGTTATGAGGACAAAATGAGACAATATTTATAAATCACTTTACAAATCTTAGAGTGCTGTGTAAATGCTAGCCATTATCAATAATATCAATCCCATCAATAATAATAATAGTCCTTTCAAATACCTTAAGATATGTTCTCTATCATCTTCTCTATGAATCTTTTCTTCTCTAATGATAGAGATAGACATGTTGATATTTCAACTGGTCTTCATATGGAATGGATTCAAAGGCCCTTCATTATCCTAGCTGCCCTCTTCTAACCCTTTTCAGCTTATCAATGTCCTTTCAAGATAGATGAACATGATGTGATGTATGATGTATATTAATATAATGTTCAAAATAATCGACACACAATTTAGTATAAATTTGATTAAATTTTTAGTACCCGATATCTTAAGAAATACAAATAAGTAAATAATTTTGCATAATCAGTGCTGAATTCCTTGTAAACATCGAAAGATAGCATGGTATAGTGGCTAGTGCCCTGGAGCCCTTGATTTGAATTTCTGCCATGTAAGTTCATTCCTGTCAAGTCCCTTCACCTCTCTAAGTGTCAATTCTCTTATCTACAAAATGAGGGGGGATTGGACTAGCTGATCTTGCAGATCTCTTCCAGATCTAGAGCTATGATTGTCACATTTTTCTTATGAATGTACTACTCATTACCGTCCTGTATTTGCATTTTATCAGCATATCTAGTTCATTTTTTATTGTTGTTCAGTCATTTTTAATTGTGTCTGACTCTTTGGGATCACATTTTGGGTTTTCTTGGCACAGTTACTGGAATTGTTTGCCATTTCCTTCTCCAGCTCATCTTACAGATGAGGAGCATGAAGAAGACAAAGGTCTTGCCTTGCCCGGCGTCACACAGAGTGTAAGTTCTAAGGCAGTGGTTCTCAACCTTCCTAATGCCACGACCCTTTAATACAGTTCCTCATGTTGTGGCGACCCCCAACCATAAAATTATTTTCGTTGCTACTTCATAACTTTAATTTTGCTACTGTTATGAATCATAATGTAAATATCTGATAGGCAGGATGTATTTAAATTGAACATAACCCACAGGTTGAGAACTGCTGGTCTAAGAGCAGATTTGAACTCAACAAGATGGGTCTTCCTGACTCCAGGACTGGCACTCTATTCATCCACTGTGCCACCTAGCTACTCCATTCATGCCGCATATAAATCACACTAGGCTGGAATTCTATGTCACCTTCTATATTCTATACAGCAGCCAGCATATTTGTCTGGCTGAATGCATGAGAAACCATAATATTAATGTAGCCATGCTCAGGTTTTCATAAGCAAAGCCAATCACCAAGAAGGAATTTAACAGAAGCAGAAGGATGGAAGGGACCTTGAGATGTTATCTAGTCCATATCCTTGCCTCCAGCCAGATCTACTCTTACATCATCCTAGCTTCACACTGGTAGCATCTGTCCTATTTTTTAAAAGACCACAGGGGAGAATTCTGCAATTTCCCTTGGTAGCACTTTCTATTGTTTAACAATCTTCTCTGCCCCTGACCTAGAACATGGGAGCTGTGCATAGTACAGTCTATGGCTAATGGTCCGCTACAATTTAGGACACACTACTAGAAGATCTGCTCTGAGATGCATGCTTCTTAGGATCTATGGGACCTCGATTCTTTATTCTCCCTTTCTGAGGAGTGAAACAAATCAGCCTGGAGGAAGAGCACTGGGTAGTGCTATAGTATGCACCTGGTTTTATGAAAGTGTTCTGGTCACCTCAAATGCCCTTTGGAATGAAGGCATAGTCTCCATGATGATTTAGGAATGAATTGAATTTAATGAAATTTAATGAAATGAAATGAATTTCTCTGCATGGTAACTAAAAACAACTCTGATAGGATAATTCAAAATTAAGAGTAGATTAAAGATAGGTGGTGGAATAAACTTAAGGAAGAATACATAAGCTTCTTTAGAAGGTTTCTTCCTTCATATTTGTATCTCTAGTGGTTAGCCTAGTCCCTAGAATTTAGAAAGTGCTTAATAAATACTTATGGATTGCATGAATCATAGAAAAATAATCATATCACAAAAGAAAAAGTGGGACATGCCATAAAATATACTGGAAATAAGAACTATGCAGTTACAAAATGAGTCACTTTTGTAGTAGGGTACAGGGGTTTGCAAATATCCTAGGGTATAACTTGATATGAATTTCCAACAAAGTCCAGTCTGGCAGATAGACAAAAGTGAGGCTGCTTGGTTAGAAAATTTCAAAAAGGGGTGGCTAGGTGGCACAGTGAATAGAGCACCAGCCCTGAAGTCAGGAGGACCTGAGTTCAAATCCAGCCTCAGATACTTAACACTTACTAGCCGTGTGAACTTGGGCACTTAACCCCAATTGCCTTGCCCTCCCACAAAAAGCCAAAAAAAAAAGAAAGAAAGAAAGAAAGAAAGATAGAAAGAAAGAAGGAAAGAAAGAAAGAAAGAAAGAAGGAAGAAAGGAAGGAAGAAAGGAAGAAAGGAAGGAAGAAAGGAATAAAGAAAGAAATTACTTAGGCCATAAGGCATCAATTTAAAAAAAAACTGAAAACATTTCAAAAAGAAAATATGAAAATTGTGTGTGTATGTTTGAGTGTGTAAATATACATATAAACATGTTTAAAGACTCATTTTGTTTATATTCTGGAAGGGAAGTTACCTGATCACTTTAAGTCCCCATGTCTCCCACCCAACTCCTACTAAAGAGGTACCTGTATGCTTCACTAGAATGTTCTGTGAAGGGGAAAAAAGGTCTCTTTGTGGTGGGAAGAATGAAAGAGTAGGAAAGAAACAAAGTGATCTGTTATATTGGCCAAGGTTTAAATTCAATTCAAATATTTTTGAAGCTTCTGCTATATTCACTGTGCTAGGGCTCTGGAGATGAAAAACAACATAATTTTTTAAGGCTTCCTTTTTATTATTGTGAACTTGGCAAACAGCAACAACAAATATTTCTCTATACAAAGAACAGAAAAAAGAACTGCATATGAAACCATGACTATCTACTGCATAAAGTTGTTTTTTTAATATTTCAAATTAAATGGCTAGTTTAAACAAACACTATCCTACTTGTTTCTGTCTCCTTCTGAACTTTCTGCTCTATTCTGTAGATTTTTAAAAAATGTTTCATTGAGCCTCTTGACCTTCTTCTTCTTCTTCTTCTTCTTCTTCTTCTTCTTCTTCTTCTTCTTCTTCTTCTTCTTTTTCTCCTTTTCCTCCTCTTCCTCTTTCTTCTTTTTCGGTACCTTTATTACTCGCCATTTAGTGATAAAGTGCAGATCTGTAAGTTATCTTCGTACTATTAAAATCATAGGAAAGGATGAAACTGTCAAAGGGGAGAACAGAGAATAAGAAGAGAACTAAGAACAACTTTGGAGAGAAATCTACAATTAGCAGGTGAGAAGATGAATCAGGGAAAGAGAGCAAGAAGGTAAGTCAGAGAGGTAGACGAGGTGAGTGGCCAGGAAGCCAAGAATAGAAAGAATTTGGGGACATCCATCAACAGGTAATGACTACAAGTTGTGGTGTGTGACTCTGATGGAATACTACTGTGCTATAAGAAATGGTGAGCTCAATGATCTTAGATAAACATGGATAGACTTGCACAAAATAATGAAGAGTGAAAGGAAAAAAATCAAGAGAACATTGTGTTCTCTTGAACACAGCAATACCAGCAATATTGTTTTAAGAACAACGTTGAGCCACAAAGTCATTTTGGCTGTTATAAACACCCAAATTAACTACGAAGGACCAAAGAAGGATGACGCTATCTACGTCCAGAAAAAGAACTGATAAATAGAAGTATGTATGGAATGATTTTACATGCATATACACATTTTGTCTAATGGTAGCCATCTTGGTGGGGGAGAGAGAAGAAAAAAAAGAAAGTTACGTGATAGTTTTATTATATATTTAAAAGTAATGGGAAATTGTACATAATGGATTTGCAGTTTCACATGGAATGAAACTTAAATTTTTTACTATATTATGGAAACATTTGTTTTATTTCTTAGGTTCAGAATAAAATTCTAAAGAAAAGAAAAGAAATGAGTCAATGGTGTAAAGTATTAAAGTGTCAAGGAGGAGGAGGAGGATGGAGAAAAAAACCATTAGATTTGTCAACTACAGATCATTAGTGGCCTTTGGAAGAGCTATTTCAGTAGAGTGGGGACAAAGGAAGGAATTGCAAGGAGTTCAAGGGTGGTGAGTGAGTAGAGACAGTGACTAGGCAGAAGAAATAACTCATTTTAGGTGTTTTGAGATGAGGACGGGAGAAATAGGACCATATCTTAAGAAAAGAGCAAGTTTGTGGTTAGAGAGGAAGAAGCAGGTAGAGATGGAAGAAGTTCCCAGAATGTAGCACCATGTGTTTAGTGCCTTCTTTCTCTCTCTCTCTCTCTCTCTTTCTCTCTCTCTCTCTCTCTCTCTCTCTCTCTCTCTCTCTCTCTCTCTCTCTCTCTCCCCCTTTGCTTTTCGGAGGGGGGAAGGCAGGGCAATTAGGGTTAAGTGACTTCCCAAGGCCACACAGCTAGTAAGTTTTAAGGGTTTGAGGTCGCATTTGAACTCAGGACCTCCTGACTCCAGGGCTAGTGATCTATTCACTGCACCACCTAGCCACCCCTAGTGCCTTCTCTATATTAATTATTTTCTACTTATCCTGTATATAGCTTCTTTGTATATATGTATTTATTGGTTGATCTCCCTACTGGATTGTGAGCTCTTTGAGGGCAGGATCTGTCCTCTGCCTCTTTCTGTATCCCCAGTGCTTAGTACAGTGCCTGACACATAGTAGGTGCTCAATAAATGTGGCTTGATTGATGGGAAGAGCTTAATAAATGTTTATTGACCGACTGAGGAAGAATGATTTCAGAATAAGGTCCGTAAAGGAATAGAAAGGCACTGAGCAGAAATGAAGTGGGTAATGTTGGCAAGGAAAATGGGGTGATGATCCCAAGAGCTTTTGAGAACTGAGAGGAAGATGAGAGAGCTAGTCTTGGATGATCTCATTCTATGTAGTAATGTCGGACATTCTGAGCATCTGTTGACAGAGAAGGGAACAGAGCTGGAGCCTTGAGTAGAGAAGTCTTAGCAGCTATGAGGAGGGAGGTGTAAGGAATGAAAACTGGTTTATGTGATCATTGAGGTTTAGTGTAGAATGCAGACTCAAGATCTGAGTTCAAATGCTGCCTCAGATATTTCACAGCTGTATGACTGTGGGCAAGTCACCTCACCTCCTGTGTCTCATTTTCCTCATCTGCAAAATGGAGACAATAATTACAGGGTTATCATGAGGAAAAATGAGATAATGTATGTAAAGCACTTTGCAAACTATATATGTGGGAATCATTATTATAGACCCTTTCCCCACAGTGCGAAGAGTTCTTGTTGTTGTCTAATCTATAAAGAAATGATAATTGATTTCAAGAGAATCCATTAATTTAGGAAAGTTCTACATTTTAACATGGGCTTCAACAATTCTCTTTCTAAAAGCCTCAAGAAGTGTGCTTTCTGCCCCTGGCATTGTTGTCTCACTTACTCACTTGTTTTCCATTATTTATAAAACCTAATATGCAAGTTTTGGCTTTTACAGTGATACAATCCTCTGAGGACAGACTGATAAAGTGCTTGGTAGATGAGGCATTAGCAAAGGGGTCTGCCATAATCCTACACTGTTAGTTCCTCAGCAACAGGAGTAGCAATTTCCTCTGAAATAATCTAGTAGAAGAAGCAGACAAAAGTATCTTTCCCGGGCATGATGCTAGTCTCTGTTGCAAGTCTGAATCATCCAGGATTTAATGTTTTGAAAATTGTTTTTGGCCAAAGACGAACTTTGCTGTGGAGATAATATAATATGCAGGAAGTTTGTAAAGAAGGAACATTAGTAGTTGAGCCATATTCTTCCCTATCCCCTCTACTAGAGTCATTCCCATTAAGTAACTCTGGATGTAAGTAAGTGGGCATATTAACTATCTCATGCCACCAAGCTTCCCCCTGTTTCATCGCACCAATGATGCACTTAAGTGGTGCCTCTTTAGAACCCTGAGCACTGAACTTACTCCTGGGAAATGACCTGGAGGGAATGGAATCCATTATATTTACTGAAGAGTAAGATTTGTTGCTGGGATATTAAGAACCAACAGAATTCACTTAGAGGCCTGCCAAAAGGAGCTGAACAATTGCAAGAGAATAAAGAAGTCATATATGGGCAAAGAGATGAGGCAACTTAGCAGGGTAGGGAAAAGCACATGCCAGGAGTTTGGAGACCTCAATTCTGGTCCCAGTTATGGCTTCAATTACCTAGAGAATGTTAGACAACTGGATTTACCTCCTAGGGCCTTATCAGTAAAATGAAGGGATTAGATTAAAGGACCTCAAAGGGCTCTCTAAGGAACACTGAAATTCCTAAATGTCTCTGATTCTAAAAGAGATTGTAGGTATGCAACTAGGCAGCTGGTAACCCAGTGGTTAGAGCACTGGGTTTGGAGTCAGGAAGACCTGAGCTCAAATCTAGTCTCAGATACTTACTAGCTGTTTGACTTTGGACAAGTCACTTTACCTCTTTTTGCCTCAGTTTCCTCATCTGTAAAATGGGGATAATAATAACACTTCCCTACCAGGATTGTTGTGAGAATCAAAAAAGATAATAATTATACACAACATTTAGCACAGTGTCTGGCACATAGAATGCACTATATAAATGTTTATTTCCTTCCCTTCCCTCTCCCAACTCTCAGGATAGAGCTTGTTCCCATTTATACTACTCTAAGGATGAAAAACCCTATTTTATGTCATTAGCTTTTTCACCCAGGACAAGAAAAAAAAAGTTGGGCAAGACAAGTTAAAAAAATTATAAGTTTAGTCATTTCATAATCTTGATAACTGACATTCGTAGATGGAGGACAAGTTAAAAAAATTATAATTTGAGTCATTACATAATCTTGATAACTGCCATTCGTAGATGGAGGACAAGTTTAAAAAATTTTAATTTTAGTCATTTCATAATCTTGATAACTGCCATTAGTAGATGGAGGACTTCCCAAACGGCGAATGGTAATGAAGTTAGAGATCCTTTGTACTGACATACTTTTCAGTAGACAGTAGTCCAATAAGAATAATGGAAGGAAATGTAAATTCTTGCTACTTATTCTTAATTCTTAGTTATATATGTAAACCCAGGGCTTGAGCCCGAATCATTTGCATAAGACTCTTCTCATTGGTGGAGAGAATGATGATTCAACTTTACCTGAGGATTAGGATTGATCTAAGAGCCTGGGAAACAACAGACCCTCTTCCTTCTTGCTTCAACAGGCAACTAGGAGAAGGAAAGAAGATTTCAAAAGGCAGAAAAATAGAGAAGCTGGTGACTCAACATGTCTCAACTTTGTGTCCCTTGAGACTTTGGGAAGTTACCTCTTGGGTGAAATAAAAGAGAAGAAGGCAAATTTTTGTCTGCCTCGGTTTACTCATCTGCAAAATGGGCATAATAACAGCACCTACTTCCAAAGGTTATCCTAAAGATCAAATGAGATAATAATTTACATCCGTTAAACACAGCATCTGGCACATATGAAGTGATATAAAAGGTTAGCTGCTATTATGATTATTATTGTGACTGTTATTCTCTTTTCCAAAGCTCTGAAGCCAACTCAGCCCTTCAGTAGGCACACATAGCTTCCAGCAATCATGCTCTGCTATTGAGGAGAGTCTTATGCAAACTTATCAGTTTCAAACCTCAGGTTACACATCAATTCCATAAATGTATAACCTCCATATACAACCTCCATAAGGCGCTGTATAGATTCAAAAGCCCTTGGTTTTTTAGCCAAATACAAATTAAGTAGTTTTTAAAAATCACAACAAAATGCCAGAATAGAGAAAATGAGCATTGAAAAATAAAAGAAAAAGATACTATCTCTGATGTTGGATACACTCCACAAAGTGGAGGCTGGGAAAATTCCTATGATTCCATGTCATAAAGGCAGAATTTTGAGGGATGCTCATATACTACTGCTCTCTCGCTCTCTCTGAAAGTACAAAGATATCAGGTTGCCCCTCAGGTCACCAGACAAATATCCAACTGCTTTCTTGTCAAAATGACTAAATGTTGACAAGGACCAATTCAAAGTGAATCTAGGATGTATTTCTGTTATATGGAAAATGGTGAAGTAAGCTGATGAAAAATAGAACAAGAAATAAGGTGTGTAGAGGAATGAGGAGGCAGGAAAGGCAGAGAGGAGATGATTTCATTATACTCAGCTCTGGTTAGATTCTCAGTAGGTGCTGTGTCCATTCATGGGCTCTAAACTCATGATGATTCATCAATATGTATAGAATGTGCAAAGGACCAGGTCAGGAAAATATTTAGAAAGTGAAAAATAAGATGTTAGAACAAATACTTTATTGAAGAAGCAG
Source organism: Pseudocheirus occidentalis (assembly GCA_028646575.1). NCBI lineage: Eukaryota > Metazoa > Chordata > Mammalia > Diprotodontia > Pseudocheiridae > Pseudocheirus > Pseudocheirus occidentalis. The sequence continues at coordinate 117,920,308 of CM053599.1, read as the reverse complement.
AAGAGGAGGAGGAGGAGGAGAGAAAAGGAAAGAAAAGAAAAAAAGGAAATAGGAAGTACTTAGCTGGAATAAAAGAAAGCTAAGGCTCAGCTTAATAATTATTATCTTTTAGCATATGAAGCTGCTTAAAGCAGGATGTAAGAACTCTTCATCATCAGAGGGCCAAATAAAAGAAAGAAGTGGGCTTATACGACTGCTTGAGGGATCTGTTAGATAGAAGGAAACTTTTCCAAGGTGTGTTTATTAAAAAATGAAATGGCGACCAAAGATGATCGCCAAAAATGACTACTATCTTTTCTGAAGGTTTTTAAAAATAGGGTGGATGCATGCATTTATTCATTTGTTTATCCAGTCTTTACTGGCATTGCTGTGCAAGGCACTGGGCAGAGCCTCATCTCTGAGATGATTCAGGCTGGGTAATCCATTAAGTGGCCTCTTATCAACCCTTCAGCATCACATGACTCTAAGGACCATCAATCAACAAGTATTTATTAAGCATTTATGTGCCAGGCACTTTGCTAAGTGGTGAGGATACAAAGAAAAGGCAAAGTCTCTAACTTCAAGAAGCTTACAAGATAAATTCAGAGTTGTTAGAAGATATCACTTGTCAAGTTCTTGTTGTTCATCCTTCATTTTTGAAGGAGACTAATGACATCATGCTGAGGGATGTCTTGATTTGCACTTGAGCTAGAATTAAGTGAAGCAGAGCTGTGCATAGCTGCCAGCCTCACTTTTTCCCAGAGTCATCAAAATCTAGTGGCAAGACAAAAATCAGGATGACTGGTGATGGCCCAGGATGCAGGAGATGACTTTGGTTTCTTCAGTGTCTTGTCAAGCTCTAAGAGTTCCACAGCACTTGCTTCAACAACTTTCATGGACATTGGAACAAATTGTTCTCATCTACCCATTGTGCCAGGAGAAGTCTTCACATGCTTGGAGTAGGCAATCCCCAAACACCAATGGGCTGGAAACCTGTTGGCTACTCTCACCCTGGTTTAAGCCATCTACCTAGACAATTTACCAAGGTGTGGCTGCTGTACCCACCACAGCTACTTGGAGCCATAGGTGAAGACTGTATGACAGGTGGACACCAAAAGTGAGTGAACATCCATAAAAAAGGCTCAGCAAGTGCTCACACCAGAGCTTCCAGTCCTTTCTGAACATCCCATACATCCCTTCTCAAGTAATTTTAGGGGAAAGGAGGAGAAAATCGATAAGAATGAGTAAAAAGGACTATTTTTCTCAAAATTAAAAAAGCAATAAGGGAGTATAAAGATATAGTCTTTTGAGAATCAAGCTCCAGTAAAGAAAGAATGTAAGCTCCTTGGAGGCAGCAACTTTATTTTGGCTTTGTCCTGAGTACCTAACTTTGAGCATCAAACATAGTAGAATGCTTAAAGAAAGGTTTGTTGAACTCAGTAGAATTTATAGAGTGAAGTCAATATTGAGCTGTTGTTGCAAATTTCACCTCAAGATTGTGGAAGCAGTTCTCCTGTCCACTTTAGCAAACTAACCATCACCAAGAGGCCATAGAACACACATCTGACATCATTTTCCTTGACTTTCCAATAACAGTAAAGGACTGATTTTTTATTGAGGCTGACAAAGTTTTACATACATTCTTTCACTTGATCCTTGCAATAAACCTGTAAGGTAGCAACTGTGGATAATGCTATCTCCATTTTACAGATGAGGAAACTGAGGCTATATAAGGTTAAGTTACTTGCCTATGGACACACAGCTGGAAAGTGTCAGAGGATACACTGGAACAGGTCTTTCCTGACCCTAGGTCCCACAACTTTTCCACTGCACCACATTTATTCTCATGGACAACTTACGTATCTTCTTTTTTTTTAAATCTGGTCCAAAGATAATACCACCATCATCACAGATCCTGGAAACATGGCATAGCAGATAAAGGGCAAGCCTTGGTGTCAGAAGCATCCAAGTTTTAGCTCTGCCTCTGACCACTTCCTGTATGACCACAAGAAAGTCACTTAAACTCCCAATGTCCCTCTAAGTCTACATATCTCTACAACTACAAATTATAGGTAGATAGCTCTCCATCTTCCTTGGTAGAGGGCGTTTTGATGAATTCACAGATCTACACGAGAAAAAAAATAGTTTTGGAAGGTGTAAAAAGACCACTTTAAGTGCATAGAAATGGTAATACATGAAAATTTTCAAAAATTAGTCCTTCTCTTACCTCCAAAAGAAGCAGCCAAGAGGGTTATCATAGGTCATCTTCAATTTCTGGATAAAGAACTTGAGGCCTAAAGGAGGTTAACTGATTTGTCCAAGGTTACACTCGGGTAATTAACAGAGGCAGGACTTGAAGCCAGGTCATCTAACTTTGGGGCCAGTGCAAGTCTCTCCCAAGTGTTTCTGGAGTAGCATAAGAGAAAAATTGACTCTCAGGAAGTTGGAGAAAATGCAAGACAGCAAAGAGGTAAGAATATATATTAAGGAAGACAAACTGTGACTGGGAAAAAGAATGGAAGAGACTACTTTCTTTGCTGATTGGACTTCTGGGGAGACTGAGTTGTATCCTGCTAAGGTAATGAGAGATCACATGCATGAACTGAAATGGTCCTCTCCCTTTTCCCCATTGTATCAAACTGGATGTATCTACCAAACAGAAGAGAAAAAAAGATAAGAAGACTGAGAGAAAGGGGAGAAGAAGGCGTAAAAGAGAAAAAAGAGAAAGAAGGCTAGGAAAAGTAAGGATGAAAATTGGGGTATGGGTAGAGGGTGGGAGGAATTAGTTATGAGGGCATTCTAACATAGGCTTTACCTTTTCAGAAGAAGCTGAAATGAAATTAAACCCTATAAAAATAATCATGCTCTTGCATTTTAAGAACAACTAGCATTATAATTAGACCCTTAAGTTTATAATGAACTTCTGTTATTTAGTTGCTTTCAGTCATGTCTGACTCTTTGTGACCACCTTTGAGGTTTTTGTTTCAATAAAAATCTTACAAAATATAACCCTCCTCCCCTCAAACAGTTAAGTAAAACCAACTAGAATAGTTGTTATAACTGATTATATATGTCATTTTTGTATGTAGTTTGTTTATGTTAATAAAAAAAATCACGTGCCTGAACTTTCATAATTTGACATCATTACTGGCCATTGCATTTGGCCCAAGCTTTGTTGTTACTTATTGTAGTCTTAATTTATAGTCATTTCTGTTTCTTATTATCTAGGCTCTATCTATTATTTAAAAAAAATAAGTTGATGCCTTTATTTACAACTTTGGCCCAATTACTTTTGATCTCTAGGCTGATGTTTGGCACAGCATTACATAATCCAATTTGCTTCAAGTATACAGATGGTCTCATTTGTGGTTTGGTCAGCTATTATCCTGTTCCATCCTCTTTTCTGTACATATACCTAATGTTTCTGGGAAAGGTTACCAAATCGTATGAATACAGTTATTTGTTTTCAGCACACTTAGACAACCAACTCTCTTGAGGTTTCAAGCTAGTGGTGTGTATATCCTTTGAGGAGGGAGAACATAAACTTCAGTTCATTAGGCAATAAGAACCTTCTCTTTACATATGAAGCATTCTATCACAAATGAGTCAGTGAATACAGGCTCTCATTAGTGTGACCATTTCAGCGGCAGAGGAGCCATGTGACTCCTTCCAATTTTACAACCTTTCTGGTGACATATGGAATATTTTGAATCCTGTGACAGATCTAATCTCCTGATGTCCTAGGCTGAAATTGCTGGAATCTGACCGAAAACATAAAAGAAAAACCAAGGGTCTCAGTTGTCCTCTCAAATCTCCACATATCAGTCATCTTGGAAAGCTTAGATATTATTCTTTGTCGTGCCAGGGATATATAGAGGAGGCTGTCAATGTCAGTAGACTTAAGTGTTGTTGGGTCGAGTTGGGCTTGTTTTGTTTTTTTTAGTTTGTTTTCTAAACAAATTTTGGTTCCCCTCTTCAGGTGCTTTTCTGACATATCAACATGACTTAGACTATCAATCTTAGTTCCATTAATGTTTGACCTTAAGGTACACAAAATTACTTCTTTTTCACCCAGTTGTGTCCATCTTATTTCTATAAGTTATATTCATGTTTTCAGTATGTGTCATGTTATGGAGCCTGCTGACCCCTTAGTCCAAGAATTATGAAGTCAAATGTAAATCAATAAGCCACACAAATATTTCAAAACTTTAAAATGTGTATTGGTTCTGTCCAAATTTGCCAGTGCCATTGTAACATTCCATCAAAAACATGGGCAGCTACTTCCATTCTCCATTTTCCAGCTCACAACTTCAAACCATCCTTCTTGGCTCCAGCAATTCTTTGCATCCTACTTTACCTCTGAACCCTAAGATTAATTACTAGAGAAAGTTTATCTTGTTTATTGCTATTCTGGCTTCTATGTGAGTCATTTAGGGCCAAAAAGCCCACAGCGACAAAGAAAAAAAATCACATACAGCTAATGTTCATTCTATATCTATATGGATATGGATACACAAAAATTACAGATCCATAAAAGTCTTAATAAATGCCCAAACCATTCATTTCCCTTCCATTTTATCAGCACAATTTATATAGGACTTTGCAAATACAGTAGTCTCTGTCTCTTGTGAAACAACATTTGACTAGAAGAAAAAGGTGTGCTATTGCCCAGTGTACTACAGGCTGCCTTGGGCAGGAGGAAGAGATAGAAACTGATGTGGCCATTTAGTGAGCTCTCATTTTAATATGTGTGTGTGTGTATGTGCAAGAAAAAATAGTAGAAAGGACCACTACAGAGAGAATAGTATCATGATGGTTAAAGCTTGCAATTATCTAAGACTTTAAAAAATTATAAAGTCAATAAAAAGAGTCTTTTGAAATTATATAAAGAACCAAAAGAAGAATACAAAAGTAATAGGCCTGGCAGCCAAGAAAGGAAATCCACATTTATAAAGCACCTACTTTATAGGTTTCAGGTTCTATGCTAAGGTCTTTACAAATATTATCTCATTTGATTCTCACAACAACCATGAGAGGTGAATGCTATTATCATCCTGAATTTATGTATGAAGAAACTGAGGCAGACAGAGATTAAGTGACTTGCACAGCATCATAAAGCTAGTAAGTATCTGAGGCCAGATTTTAATTCAGGTCTTCTGGACACCAGGCTCAACACTCTATCTACTATGTCTCCAGTTGCTTCTATAATACCATGTTAACAAACAGCAGAAGAAGCTGAACAATTCTATTCATTTTAATTCCATTTTCTACATTAAGAAGGAAACTCTAAGCAGAATCATAAGACCAAATGAGTAAAAAGGAAATAAGAGAATACCTAGTTGCTTTCAATTTGTCCAAGCCTCCAGTATCACATAAATCACATTCCAGTATTTTGAAAGAATTTTCAAATATACTCACAAAACTGCCAATAATCTTTAACCATGGAAATCAGGAAGAATATAAGAGTTACCAGAAAACTGGAGATAGGAAAAATGTTTCTCTGACTTAGGAAGGATCATTCTAGAAACCACAGACCATTAAGATTGATAATGAATCACAGCAAATTTCTGGAAGAATTAATACAACTAGATATTGTGTGTACATTCAAATGAAAATGGAGAGCACTGAATAGACGTGGATTCACTAAAAATAACTTATGTAACTGCTTTTGCTTTTTTTGATTGGGTTATTAAGTAGCAATGGATTATATTACAGACTTTTACAATCTATGGGAGCTCTAGACATCATAAAAGGAGATTGAGTAAGAAAAACACAAAGGACTCATTTAAGAAAATTGCTCCAAGCAGAAGGAATGACTGGCATACTAGAATTAGGAAATATTTTATTCAAAGGGAGACAGGGATTGATGGAGACTGAGAACTCATTATGAAGGCAACCTTCATAAAGAAGGCTTCAGAGACACTTAGGAAGACTTGTATGAACTGATACAGAGTGAAGCGAGCAGACCCAGGAGAATAATTTATACATGAACAATAATACTGTAAACACTAACAACTTTTAAAGACTTAAGTACTCTGATCAGCTCAGTGAGCAATTATGATACCAGAGGACCAGTGATGAAATGCAATATCTATATCCTGATAGAGAAGTGAGGGATTGAGTGCAGATTGAAATTTTTTGTTTTTGGACATGGTCAGTTTGGGAACTTGTTTTTCTTGACTAGACATGTTTGTAACAGGATTTTTTTCTTTATTTCTCAATGGGAGGCAGGAGAAGATGGAAGGAAGAGAAAAAAGATTTTTGTTAATTAAAAAAAAATAGTGTTTAGAAAAGGGTTAGATCAAGTGAAATAATTTTTCTAGCATGAGAAAAGTAAAACTGAGGCAATATGAGAGAGGAAACCAATAGGAATAGTGATGAGATAAGAAAGATATTAGGAGCTAATAGTACAATAATCTAGGACAGGAAATCTAGATAAACCTGTACAGCCAAAACAAAAGATTGTACCTGAACTTGCCTAGAGGTTGAACAAGGAATAAGGGCTGCACATTGAACTTTAACTTTCCATGGGGAAATTGATTTTAGGAATCATTAGGGGAGAGATTGAGGACTGATTATAAAGCTAGTGGGACAAAACAGTACACAAGAGATAGAAGATTTTTTTTGTCAGAACCAATGATTTCATGTCTGAGGGAAACTCTCTGTGGATGCGTATTGGTCGCTGATAGTCCCACTATTCTCTGTGCCATACTGACCACATCTGGAGTTTTATCTCCTGGGCACCACATTTTAAGGAGGATATTGACAAACTAGAGTCTCCAAATGGGGATTAGGATGATGGAGTATGAAAGTTGTGTAATGAAGTATGGAGTGTGACAGTATGTTGGGGGTGGGGTGGGCGGAGTGGAATGGGGAAAGAAGAGGAGCTGATATTTAGCTTCAAATTCTATCATATGAAAGAGAAAATGGGACTTAGACAAATAAGTAGAAATTACAGGGTGGCAGATTTTGTCTTAATTGAAGGAATATCTTTTTAAAAGCAATTAGAGTTGTCCAACCAATGAAAAAAGATTACTTTTAGAAGTAGCAATGTGAAGGTATACAAGTAGAGGCTGATAACATGTGTTGTAGCTTATAGAGGAGATTCTTTCATGGAATGGGAGGTTATAATAAATAACCTCTAAGATCTATTTCAACTCTAAGAATCTATGACTCTAGGGGTGGCTAGGTGGCGCAGTGAATAGAGCACCGGTCGTGGAGTCAGGAGTACCTGAGTTCAAATCCGGCCTCAGACACTTAACACAAAAATCTAGCCGTGTGACCATGGGCAAGTCACTTAACCCCAACTGCCCTCCAAAAAGAAAAAAAAAAAAAAGAATCTATGACTCTAGTATGAAAAACCCATTGATATTCCAGTGTGTTGAACCATCCTTAGCATAGAAGAATGATACAAATTAAAGTGTTACTTTAGTTAGGATTTGAATCAAGAGTTATTTGTTGGGGGGCTGAGGAGCTCGGGTGGGGGGAGGGTGAAACTGGGGGGTGGGGGCCTTTGCCCCGCTCCCACCCCCTCCCCCGTTCCCGCTCTCCGCGGGAGGCGGCGTGGGGAGAGACTTTCCCCGAAATTTTAAGTTCGAGGGTGTGGGGAAGGCTCGTCCGAACCCGGTGCACTGGGCTTGGGGAAGGGAGAGCGGCGGGAAGCATGGGTAGAAGGAGGTGGAGGAAGGTGTTGGCCAGGCCATGGGTCCAGGTGCCAGGAACCTTTAGACCCAGGGCCACAGTAACCATGACCTCTTTGCCCACTACCCTCCTGGGACCCGATGCCTCCAAAGCCGCCTTCCAAGACTTCCTTCCTGCCCCTCCGCCCCTAAGTATCCCCGTGGTCTGCAGCCCTCGTCCCCGGGGCAGTCGTACGGCTGCACAATAGGTTACCCTTATGTCAGCCCCACAGCCCCCAGCGGCCCCCACCTGCCTTACCAGCAGCCCGGGACCGCCTCACTGTATCTCCGTGGTCCTGCAGTGAGTCTGCAGGCGGTGGCAGACCTGGAGAAGCCACTTGGGTTACCACAGCCAGAGGGACTCCAGCTGAATGGCAGGACCAAGAAATTTCGAAAGCCCAGAACTATCTACTCCAGCCTCCAGCTTCAGCATCTGAACCAGCGTTTCCAGCACACACAATACCTGGCCCTTCCAGAGAGGGCTCAGCTAGCTGCCCAGCTAGGCCTAACTCAAGACTCAGGTGAAGATCTGGTTTCAGAACAAACGTTCATTGTATCAGAAGATCATGAAGCAGGGGTCTAGCAGTCAAGACGGCGAACTTCTGGGGGCCCTCCCAGCCCTGTCCCCACCTCTCCCCTCACTGTGGGATATGCCCAGGCCCAGGACATTGCCTACTGGGGGTTATGTTAGCAACTTTGAGACCTGGTACCAGCAGCAGCATCCCCAAGATGCTTTGGCAGCACCCCAGATGATGTGAGTCCGAGAAGGGGTGGGTATTCCATGCCTCCCATATGCCTCTTGATCCAGTTCACTTATTCCTCTCCCGGTCCTTGGAGGAAAATAGCTCCAAATAGATTTTAGGGGAGGAAGAGTAGCTACAGGAGAGAGGGACATTTGGAGTGAAAATGGACACGGTTTAACTCACCCTCACCACACAACCACCCCTCTCCCCAAACAGACCTGAAGTTGAACACCATCCCCTGCCCTCTCCAGTTGGGTTGGGTCACCTCCTTCCAAATGCCTAGGAAAGAAGACAGCATGGTGCTCCAGTTGGCTTGTAGTGGGTAGGGGGAGGGAGGAGATCCTCTTGAATGTCTTTGGGGTAGAGCTAGGCTCCCTTCTCCAGTCTCCTTACCTCCCCCAGCCTAATCATATGACTGGAAACCAGTCACCTGGCTTCTACCTCTGAAAGGACTATTGCAAATATGTGGGAAAGCCAGGCAAACACAGTCAGTAACTACCCTCCAACCCCCTAGCCAGCTGTATTTTCCCTGCCTTTGGCAGTGGATGGGGGAGAGGGAGCTAGCTAACACTTCCAATCCTAAAAATGACAAGAAACTCATGTTAGTCTCCATGGCCTGAAGATTTCAAGGAAATGGGAAGCAGGTTCTTGGGGCAGGGA
>CM053599.1:117892206-117910747 GCA_028646575.1 Pseudocheirus occidentalis | reverse complement strand
TAAAGTCATTAGCTTCTACTTGCTCCACTCTAATTCTGAAGGAATTATTCCCTTCAGAATGCTTTTGAGATTCTTTTTCCATCTGGCAGATTTGACTTTTTAAGGCATTCTTCTCCTCATTGGCTTTCTGGACCCCTTTTGCCATTTGAGTTAATCTATTTTTCAAAGTGTTGTTTTCTTCAGTCAGGTTGTTGACTCTCTTTTCATGACTTTCTCGCATCATTCTTATTTCTCTTCCCAATTTTTCCTCCACTTCTCTTATTTGTTTTTCGAAGTCCTTTTTAAGTTGATCTATAGCTTGTAGGCAATCTTCATGTTTCTTGGAAGCATTTGGTGTGAGAGTTCTGACTATGTTTTCTTCCTCCCGTTCCATGCTTTGATCCCTTTTGTCCACAAAAAAAGGATTCTAGAGTTTTATTGCTGTTCTTATTTTTGCTTCCTTTTCCTCATATTGGCCAGCCAATTAATTGCTTGATTTATTTAGCTCTGTAGAACTCTGCTTCCAGGGGAGAAAGCTCTGTCCCAAATTGCTCATGTTTTCCCAGCTGCCAGAGCTATTACAGAGATGCTGCGGCCCCCACCAGCTTTGTCTTGCTGAAAGCACACCCCAGGACCAACACCCAAGACCATGATCTGGATCCAGGCCACTCAATGCAAGAGCCCTTGGCCCTGATCAATTGTCTCAGCCCCCCTGCTGGGCCAGACTGGTTTTCCTCTCCCAAATTTAGTTTGCAAACTTGAATTCTACTGAACTTTCTCTAAGCCTTATTTTTCCTGGCTTGATAAATGTGGAGACTGCTCCAGGTGCTGTAGATCTGCTCTCTGGTAGACTCAAGCTGCAGCTCGGCTCCTCCCGACCACCCTGGGGCCCACCTGTGGTTTCAGTTTTGGGCTGGGCTGGCTGTGGCTCCCAGCTTGCCGCGATGAACCCCTCCTGCCGAGCTGCCTTCAGTGAGAGATGTGTTTTCTGTATTTTTGTGAGTTTGGAAGCCCTAAAATTTGTTTAGAGCCATATTTTCTGGGTACTGAGGGAGCTGCAAAACTTTACTGCTTCTACGCTGCCATCAGAGTCTTCCCTTAAAAAAGAGTTTAGAGGTCAAGTAATAGACTGGGGAATGATCAAACAACAGAAAAGAACTCAGACTATGAAAACTTACTTTGGTAACAAGGAATATCAAAACATATACTCAGAGAAGTCAACAAAGTCAAAGCCTCCAAGAAAAAAAAGAGTTGGTCTCAGGCCATCACAGAATTCAAAAAGAAATTTTGAAAATCAAGTAAAAGAAGCATAGGAAAAATTGGGAAAAGAAATCAGAGTGATGTAAGAAAATAAGGAAAAATGAACCAACAGCTTGGCAAAGGAGATCCACCCCAAAAATGCTTAAGAAAATAAGACCTTAAAAATAGACTAGACTAAATGGCAAAAGAGGTCCAAAAAGCCTGTGAGGAGAAGGATGCCTTAAAAATCAGAATGGATCAGATAGAAAAGGAGGTTCAAAAGCTCACTAATGAAAATAATTCCTTAAAAATTAGAATGGAGCCAATGGAGGCTAATGACTTGATGAGAAATCAAGAAACAATAAAACAAAACCAAAAGAATGAAAATATAAAATATAACGTGAAACATCTCCCTGAAAAAACACCTGACCTGGAAAACAGGTCCAGAGGAGATAATTTAAAATTATTAGACTACTTGATCAAAAAAGAGTCTAGACATTATTTTTCAAGAAATTATCAAAGAACACTGACCTAATATTTTAGAACCAGAGGGGAAAATAGGAATTGAAAGAATCTACCAAACACCCCCTGAAAGAGATCCCAAAATGAAAACCCCCAGGAATATTAGAGTCAAATTCCAGAGTTCTCAGGTAAACAAGAAAATATTGTAAGCAGCCAGAAAGAATTCAAATATTGTGGAACCACAGTCAAAATAGTACAAGATTTCGCAGCTTCTACATTAAGGGATAAGAGGACTTGGGATATGATATTCCAGAGGTCAAAGGAGCTTGAACTGAAACTAAGAATCACCTACCCAGCAGAACTGAGTGTAATCCATAAGAGGAAAAAAACCCTTTATTTAATGAAGTAGAGGAATTTAATGCATTCTTGAAAAAAGATCAGAGCTAAATAGAAAATTTTTCTTTCAAATACAAGACTTAAGAGAAGCATAAAAAGTTAAACAGGAAAGAGAAATAATAAGGGACTTATTAAAGTTGAATTGAGACATCCCTACATAGAAAGATGATATTTGTAACTCATGAGAACTTTCTCATTATTAGGATAGTTGGAGGGTATATATATGTGTGTGTGTGTGTGTGTGTGTGTGTATGTATGCATATATATATATATACATATACGTATGCATATATATATATATACATATACATACATATAATAGGGTAAATTACCTTACATAAAAGAGGCAAAAAAGCTTTTAAAGTAGAAGGGAAAAGGGGGGAGGTGAGAGGCAATGAGTGAACCTTACACTCATTGAAATCTATTTAAGGGGAGAATATCATATACACTCAATTGGGTATGGAAATCTATCTTACCATACAGAAAAGTAGGGGGAAAGGGAATAAGAGAGGATGGGGTGATAGAAGGGAGAGCAGATTGGGGGATGGGGCAATCAGAAGTAAAACATGTTTGAAGAGGGATGGGGTGAAAGGAGAGAGAGAATAGAATAAACAGGAGTAGGGAGAATAGGATTGAGGGAGGTACAGTTAGCAACAGTAACTGTAAAAAAAATTTCAAGCAAGTTTCTCTGATAAAGGCCTCATTTTTGTAACATATAGAGAATTGTGTCAAATTTATTTAAAAAAGAGCCATTTACCAACTGATAAGTGATAGAAAGATAAAATCAGTTTTCAGATAAAGTAACTAAAGCTATCTATAGCCATATGAAAAAATTCACTGTTGGCTAGAGAAATGCAAGTTAAAATAATTCTGAGGTTCTACTTCATACTTATTAGATTACATAATAAGACAAAAGAGGTAAATGACAGATGTTGGAGGGGATGTGGGGAAAATGAGGGTAGTGCCAATGCAATATTTACAGCATCGATGATCACAGTCAAGACTGTGACTATAAACATTGCATTATGTTCAATCACAAAATACAACAAACTCTCCAGGTAGAGGACAGAATTTAAGCATTTATTTAGATACTAGAAAACTGAATCCTAAAACCAGTAAGCTGATTCCATCATAGGACCAAAGATAATAAGAAGCCATAATAATACTAAGAGCCACACTATCCTTTAGCCTTTCTACAAACCAATACGAGATCAATATTTACTCACAAACCTCTTTCTCTCCTTTCCTGAGCACCTTTCACTCCCACTCTCTCTCTGGCTCTGACTCCCAGCTTCCTGTGGGCTCTGCTGCTCCCTTCAGCAAATTCCCCCCATCACAGGCTCCTTGTGATTACATTCAGGTTAGTAGGGGGTAGAGTTTACTTTCAAGGCAGGGGAGGTCTTCAAACTCCTTGCTAGGTCTATTAAGGGGCAGGGAAGATCTTCAAATTCCCATTCTCATTAAAATGGGATATTAATGTACTGTTGTTGTTGTGAATTGATTAAACCATTCTACAGAACAATTTGGAACTATGCAGAAAAGGCTATAAAACCATGGATACATACCCTTTGACATACTACTTCTAGGTCTGTATCCCAAAAGAGATAAAAAAAACAAAAACTAAAAGAAAAAGTATCTATATGTATAAAAATATTTATAGCAGCTCTTTTATGGAGGTAAAGAATTAGAAATTGAGGAAATGTACATCAACTGAGAAATGGTTGAACAAGTTGTGGTATGTAATTATGATGGAATACTATTATACTATAAGAAATGATAAGCAAGATGCTCTCAGGAAAAAAAAAACTAGAAAGACATGACCACCCTCTTCCTTCAGGGGAAGAGAATAAAACTTCCTGTTCCTTCCTCAAAAAAAAAGGCTTACATGAGTTGATGTAAAGTGAAATGTACTGGGTACAAAGTAACAGCAATATTGTAAGATGATCATCTGTGAATGACTTAGCTATTCTCAGCAATATAACAATCCATGACAACTCTGAAGGACTTAGGATGAAAAATGTTATCCACCCCCAGAGAAAGAACTGATGGTGTCTGAATACAAATTAAAGCAACTTTTTTCACTGTCTTTATTTTTTATTTTTTTGTCTACTTTTTCTTTCACAATATGATTATGAATATGTTTTATATGACTACACATATATAACCTATATGGAATTGCTTGCCTTCTTAATAGGGGGGGGAACAAAGGAAGGGAGATAATTTGGGACTCAAAGTTTTAAAAAACAAATGTTAAAAATTGTTTTTATATGTAACTGGGGAAAAATTAAAGACTGAATAAAATACCCCCCAAAAAGAATACGCATTGTGGAGTATGGTATAAGAAGACTGAAAAGGTAGCAAAGGCTAAATTATAAATAGCTTTGAATTGGTCCTTGAAGCAATAGGAAGCTACTGGAGTTTATTGGGGCAGTGGGGGCTGTGGGAAAGGGTGACATAATCAAACCTGTCCTTTAGAAGAATCTCTTTGGTGGCTGAATGGAGGATGGCTTGGAGCAGGGAGAGACTTGAGGCAGGCATATCCACCAGCAGGCTATTGCAGTACTCTGGGGATGAGGTTAGGAGGATTTTCACTAAATTTGTGGCAGTATCAGAGGAGAGAAGTTGGGAGATGTGGCAAAGGTGAAGTTGACAAATCTTCACAATTGGATTGGATTTGGGGATGAGATATAATGAGGTGTTCAGGATAACACTTCAGCTGCAAGTCTGAGGTACTCGGAAGATGGCATTATCCTCTACAATAATAGAGAAGGTGGGGTTAAGGGGGGCAGGATTTAAGGGGAAAGATAATGAGTTCATTGTGGACAAATTGAGTGTAAGATGTCTGCTGGACATCCATCCAATTCAAAATGTTTGAAAGGCTGTTGGAGATGTGAGTTTGGAGGTCAGAGAGTTTGGGTCAAGATGGGTAGATTTGAAAATGATCAGCATAGCAATTAAACTCATGGGCTGAAGAGATCTCCATCTGAAGTAGCATAGAAGAAGAAAAGGACAGTAGAATTGAATTTGTTCACCAAGGGGTCAAGATAGGAAGAAGAAGAGAGAGTGGTTACTGCAAGGAAGATGACCTAGGAGAGAACTGAGGTGTCATGGGATTGAAGGTCACAGTGTGGACAAAGAGTAGGATTTAGTAAGGGAAAGCAGAAGGAGAGGTAAAAAAACCAATAGATTGTGGCCATCTTTATGTGTGACTGAGTTGGGGTAGAGGAGTAAGCTCATGGGAAATAAATATATTGAAAAACTGAATGCTTAGGGCATTTGAGGGGAAATCAATTTATATGTTGAGGATTCCTAGTATGAGGGCAGGTGATGAGGGGGAGAGAAAAATTGTGAGCCAGGCACCAGACTCATTGAAGAAGGAAGGGTAATGACTTAGAATTCTATAAGATATTGTTTGGGTGGTAGATATGAATAGTATGAACCTCAGAGGAAGAAAGGTTACTGAGTGAGCAGGGAAGGAGAAGAACCTGGAAGTGGCAATGGGGAGCAAGGAGTATTCCAACTCCACTTCAATCAGTAAGGAGAATGAGCGAAGTCAGAAGTGGAAAGGGTAGCTATGGAAGCCATGTTAGCAGGATGGGGAGGCGGGGCAGGTTTCAGTAAGAGCTGGTAGATGGAAGGTGTCTGAGAAGGAAAGATTTAAGATGAAACAATGTTTCTTGCCTATGGAACACATGCTCCAGAGGATGGAAGTTAACCTAAAACTTTAGGGTGCAAGGAATCAGGTGGGGAATGGGGGATTGGATGACAATCTACAGAAATGCAAAATTACTGGGATATGAAGGGTTTGACCAGATACAAATAGAGGGTCCCATTCTTTTTCTACCCAACAGGGATTGAAGATTGGGCTGGAGGCAAATGCAGTGGAAGATGGGAGACACATGGTCAGATGGGAGGTCCCACTTTACCACAACTCATGCCTCCAAAGGCAGGTGATTCAGCAGGAAAAGGGCACACCTGGGGTAAGAAGTGTCATTCCCCATCAACTTTTCTCTCCTTCCTTCAAAGGACTGGTGCAGCAAGAAAGAGGCCTGAAGTCCAAGATTTAGTTGTTCTTCTTTACACTGGAGGCTCTCCACAACTCAGTTGACAGATTAGACTGGCAAGAAGAGGTTGCTTTGGGTCAGATGAAAGATGCTTGACTTGGCCCCTTGCAACCTTTCTTCAGCTGTGGCCAGCAGGAGATGGAAGGCACAAGGCACTAGTCTAGTCTGAGGGCTGAGAAGAAAAGTAGTGGTATCTATCAGCAGTTTCACTTGGTTGTCAATGCCCACTCTCAAAAAAAGACAGAACATTGCCTCAGAGTAGCAAAAATAAACATGGAGTAAAGCAGTTGTCCTCCTAAGACAGTTTGAGAAAACCCTAGGAAAGATCCAGCTTCCAGGGCAGAGGTTCAGCCTGAATGAAGTGGAAACACCTCCAGGATAACTGCAGAATCAACAAACAACAAATCATGGAGGCAACTGGGTTGAGAGGCAGTCTAAGCCTTAGAAGATTTCATCTCAGTGTGGGGTGTCTGATGGCTGAGTAGGAAAAGATTGAAGGACCTTTCACTGTCTAGGGATGCCAAGCACAGCTGTGCTGACCAAACATGTTCTGGGCTGTGACTGTAGGGAGAAGGAATGAAGTAGTGAGGGGCAGAAACTCTGTTGACTGTGGGCACTTGCAAGATAGTTGCCACCCAAATGGAGGACAAACCAAGAGACAGAGGTTGCCAGTTCTCTGACAGCCATGGAGATGTTTCCACTTTCCCAAAGATCCCTCAAGTGATGGGTAGAGTGCATTACTATCAGAATGGACTAGTAAATATTTAACAGTGGGCTAGAGTTCAGGGAAGAAGTATATATAGGTGCACATATGTTTATTAATGCTTTCTTAAGTTGAGATAATCAACAAAACAGTCAGTTGGAGCTGGTTCCAGCACACACCTTAATACAAACATGGTGAATATAAGCTCGCCTAGTACCTAGTTCTTATTGTGAATTGGAGTAGGCAGGAGGCAGCAGCATCACCTACTGGTTAAATACACAATGTCAGAGCAATGAGAAGAAAGGCCCTAACATGCTGGTATATTTAAGAAAACTGTTTCATAAGAAACATTTTTTTAAATGCTTTAAATTGATTGACAAGAGTTGCATAAAATAGGCAGACATTAATCCGGTGGCATCCTTGAAGGAAGTGTCTATGATGATGAGACCATAGATCCACTGGAGTATTATATATGCTTAACATAAGTACTAGAATTCATTCATTGTTTGCAGAGCACTGTGCTAAAGATATGATTGCTCAAGGAGACATAATCTAATTATAGGGATAGAACAAACTAAAGTTAAGAGATATCATATCATATAAAATGGATCAAATTTGTGTAGTAAGAGAACTTGGAGTAGTGGACTTGTTGAAATTGAGATCAACTAGGGAAAGCTAAATGTAGGAAATAGCTCTGAAAAGGCATTAATTTAATGAGAAGAAAGTAGAAAGAAGGGGGGAAAGCACTCAAGCATGTCTAAAGACTTGCCCCAAGGCACTGCAGATGGAGGGATCAAGTTACAGGCAAGGTAACAATAAACAGGTTCACTTGGTTGCTGAAGGAGAAACCTTGGCAGATAAACACCGAATTGGAAGTTAACAAGTAGGAACTTTGAAAACTAATCTTGTCCATCCTGCTCCCTCCAGTGAGAATTACCAAAACAGAACAAGCAAAAAACTTAGCATTACTAATAGATACAAATCTCTCCTGTTTTTAAAGACCTCTACAGGAACAGATTACATATATAACCCTCCTTTGGTAATCCATTTAAAATATTTAATAATTTTCATTGCCAGGAAATTTATGCTGTGGTATAAATTCATTTCCTTTTGGTGGTTAGACAACTGACCCCACAAATGTCTGAACACCTTTATTAAGTCAACTCTCAGTAAATATTGAGTTTTAGACATCTTAAAGAATCAGCATACATGTTCTTTGAATAGCATTCAAATGAATGCATTCAACAACTATTGACAGCCAAGATGACAATATCTGTTTCAAACTTAGACCTGAAAGAATACTAGAAATTAATACCAAAACTGAAGACAGAAAACAATCAGAGAATCCTGAAGCTTTCAGAGACATTCATTTTACAGATGTGGAAAAAGAACCAACTTGCCTAAGATCACTTAGCAAGTAAAAGTGACAGAACTGAGATAAAAAACCAGGTCTCCTGACTCTTAACCCAACATGTGATACAAAAGTTTATATCAATAGTTCAAGTAAATTATTTACTGTCTCTGGGACTTAATTTCCTTATCTATAAAATGAGGGTATTAAATTCTTTAAAATCACTTTGAATTCTAAAATTCTATGAATCTAGAATATGAATTTAAAATGTTTAATAAAGATAAAATGAGATTAAAAAATCTTTTCTTTTATCCATTTCCCATTAAGTCATTGATTATAGGATTTTTAAACTTAAAAGAGAACTTGGCTCTTTTAATCCTCCAGGATCTCATTCAGTATGTTTAATCCTTTCTCACCTCTAAATTGATTAGTTGATTAGTTGGGTTTTTGTTTTCTCCTGCAACCTGTACCAGGGCAGCTAGGTGGCATAGTGGATAGAGTGTTTTGGGGACACAGAAACACAAAACTATCTGCTAACTTGGTGGTATAAGGAATGCCACACTAGATTTGGAGTCAAGAAGATAGCAATTCAACCCTGCTTCAGATGTCACTTAATCTCAGGTGGGTTAAGTAACTTCTCTCTGCCTTAGTTTTTTCATCTGTAAAATGAGCAAAATAACAGCACTTCTATTCAAGTATAAAATGAGATGATGTATATTTAATACTTTATGATATATATATATATATATAAGTACTACACAATGCTATTATTATTGTTATCATTGTGATCCTTATCAGTTATGAGTGTATGTATATATGATCAAAATAATAACTTTTTAAAGTAATGAAGTGTAAAAATATGTTTATCCATGTACATATGAAGTACATATTTGTGCAAGGGGAAAATGGGCTTTGCTGTGATGACGGTTATTTCCTTCCCCTCAAAGAGTTCCCAGTGACTTGTTATGGATTTTCAGACTTTCAGGGTAATTTGCAAGCTCCAGTACATGACAGCATTTGGAAAGATAAGTGGGAAGGACTGTGTTTATTCCCAAACTCAGAAAGATTCAGTAGGAGTTGTGTATCATATGTAAGGCACACTCCCTATGTCCTGAAGTAAAGAAGAGGTCTATGGAATTTTGCTGCCCTAACTTATGTAGGAGCAAGAAGTGGAGCCATCTACTGAAAAGACAGAATCAATAAAACCTTACAGTTGCCTGAGCAACCCTTTCAAGTAAGGACTAAGTGGAGATATGAAACTGACAAGCCACTGTGAAGGAGTTTGCAGATCCTGTACATGACTGTATGCCACCATGGGGGCGTCCGGTGGGGCATGGGGAGGAAGGGGAGAAAAATCTATAACTGAAGTGACTATGGAACAGAATCTTGTAACCTAAAAGTGAACAAACAAGTTAATAAAAAAAAAAAGAAAAGAAACAAAGAAACTGACAAGCCACAGAGTTCTAAGTAAGCTTGACTTTGAGGTATGGTGGTAGTGATAATATCTCAGGCTATGGAACATCAGTTTCTCAAGGATTAGCTAGAGAAAGAGGTCCTAAACTTGTCTTCAATGGATGATTGAACCTACAGAAAACTGTACTCATTTGTGTGTTGGGCGGGGAGGGGAATGTAAGAATGATGCACTTTGTGATTTTACTTTTATTATTCTGTTTCAATTAAATACTTTGCTGTTTTCTCAAGTTCCACAACTGGTGCCTTCTCAGTCAGTAATTAATACGCATTTATTAAATGCCTACTATCTGCCAGGCACTGGGCTGAGCTCTGGGGATACAAAGAAGAACAAAAAACAGCCTCTGCCCTTGAGGAGCTTACAATCCAATCGAGGAGACAACAGACAACTATGTACAAATAAACTGCATACAGGATAAATAGGAAGCAATTAATAGAGTCAAGGCACTAGAATTAAGAGGGACTAGGAAAGTCTACCTATAAAAGGTATGATTTTAGCTGAGAAGGAAGGCAGAGAAGCCATGAGGTAGCGATGAGGAAGGAAAGCATTCCTGGTATGGGAGATAGCTGGTGAAAATGCCCAGAATCTAGAGAGGGAGTGTCTATTTTGTGGAACAGCCAGAAGGCCAGTGTCACTGCTCAGTCAAGTAGTCCTAGTCAAGTAGGAAGTTAAAACATATAGATAAATAACCATAGTACAAAATAATAGAGGACAAGTCCATCAAAAAAGGTAAAATCCTGGGGCTATGTGAGGTCCAAAGGAAAAATATAATTACTGACTGGGCAGTTATAGAAAAGCTTTGATGAAGAATTGGTATTAGAGTTCAGCCTTAAAGGATAGGCAAGAAATTCAGCAAGCTAAGGGAAGGGAGGAATGGAAGAAGATATTTCAGCTTTAAGATGTATATGAACAGATCAGTCAGGAACCATCAATCAAAAAGCGAAATATTTAATTGAGATAGAATGGAAGAGAAACAACAAGGAAAAGTCAATAACTCTGTAATTCATGGAAATTCTAAAGAGAATGTAATAAACACTATATGGTAGATCCATTTTCATGTATAGCATTATCTTGGCTGTGTCAAGCAATATTATAAGACTTGGGTTTTTTTGCAGTTCATGGCCATTCAGAAGAGATTTGCCTCATAGTCCACAAAGTGAAAACCAAATAGTTAAAGAACACATGCTGCTCCAAATATGTCCTATAGTGGAATGACTAGCCAACTGAATTAGTCCACTACTGTATGTATCTTAGACAGGCACTAAAAATAGGCAATAAGTAGGTACTGAATTGAATATGAAAAAAAAACAGACGGAATTGTATTTGAGGAATTTCATAGCACTTTCAAACTTCCAAAGCTGCTTTCTGCTAACAAAAGTCCATCTTTTAAACACCAATGTTTTTCTGATGCTACTTAATATGACCATGACTCATGGAACATCACAATTTCAAGGATACAAAACTGCAGGCGACCCAAAGTTCAATGAAAAGACACATGATAAGAGTAAGTAGATTGCAGCATATTGCCAACAATGAAAAGTGCAAAAATGGTGCAAGAAACATCATGGAGAGCATGCATGACCCAAAAAAGAGGTGAACTAGTTGTGTAGAGAAAGTGAGGGGCAAGAGGTAAGCAGCCCTGAGGTTGTACTGGTATCCATGAGATATTAGAAGACCTAAAGAAGGGTTCCAATATATTGGGTAGATCCATTAAGGAAGGATATGAATCAGAATCACATAGGATAAGAAGGCAGGAGTCAATTGGGGTTTGTATTAGAGAAGATTTTTATAGTTTAACCATAGAAGTTATTTATTCTTTAATTGTATTTGTTTGGTATATTCTCTTTAGTCTTCATGAATTCTGATTCATAACACTTTCATAAACACTAGCAATACTCAATTGCAACTGTTTATCAGAGATCTGAAATTGGGTCCTTCCTTCTCCTTGAGTATGAAAGAGGAACAGTAAACACTCTTTTTCTTATACTTGACAAGGGAATGGTCTAGACAATGATCACAATGTTGAACACAAGTATCATGCCTGAGACCATTTTTCCGTATTTGTGTTTGTTGTTCAAACATATGAATCAAGTGGGAGTGGATACTTAGGAAGACGGTTATTAATGACTGTCAGTGAAGAGCAATTAGGTTTTCCATTAATTTCAGACATTTATAGTACAAACATTTAGAATCAAATGCAGCTCCAATGTGTCATAAAGCTGTTAACCTACTTGAACCTGTTCCCCAATTGATATTGTGCAGAAATTTCGGGTTGAAAAGAAAAATAAACTGCATTACAAAGCAATTAATGCTCCATTCAGCTGTTGCATAGTACATGAAATACAAGAGGCTGTAGAGGGTACTTTGGATCACTTACTATGATGCTGTGATCTGAGGGGAACAATTAGAAAAAAAATGAAATCATAGCCCATAAATCCAGTGTTTTTCACTGAAAAATACTATTGGATTGGATTTCTATTACCATAACAAGTCATTAAGGGAAACATTGTGACTTATTGCAGTAAAGCAAATATTACAAAATAAATGTCAAATTGTTTAGCAAAACTATGGCATTGGAATGGAGACAGGCTTTGATGACAACTAAGTCTCTTTCTGGATTGTGGGTGAATAGTAGCCATTATTCTTTGCTTCCTTCTCAATAGTTGATTGTCAGATCTAGAAGTGAATATCACCAGTAATAATCCTTCAAACTTTCTTGGCAACTGGCTCCATTATTTAATTATCCTCATAAAGTTTTCTTGCAGTTCAGCCAGAATGTATCTTGCCTTAGCTCACCATCATTCTTGTTCAGCTTCCATTGACAGAGTATAATTACTCTCCACTTCCTGATACCCATCACATTTTTTATCTCTTTGTAACATCGAGTACAGTGTGTGCTCATTGGTGATTATCATCTTTCTCCTTTGCAAGCTTTTCCTTAAGCTTAGCCTGTTTGCTTCCTTGCACTTCACCCAAGACATTACATTCTTTAAAAATTTCAGTGTCAATGTTTGCCCACAGAGACTCGTACCCCAAACCTGATTTACTTGTTGGAAAACAGTGGACAGGTGCATGCAAGAATCTGGCCCTGAGTATCCAGGTTTCTCTTTTATTTTTTTCTGATGTTCTCACTCTCAGAGAATGTTCTTCAAACTGAATTCAGTACTTGTTCCTGGGATAAGGTGCAAAGACAAAATACTTCAATATTAGTCATTCAGGCACTTCTATTAGTCAACGATCAGTTATTTAGAACTGATCATGTGCAAACTAGTCTGCTACACATTGGGAGGGGTGGGGTATAAAAATGGCTGTAAGACAGGGTCCTTCCTCACAGTTTCCATTCTAGTAAAGAAGATAAGATGGTATTGGCAGTAAGCCTCCTCAATAACTGGTGTGATCATGAAGAAAATTAGTCAATATATTGCTGTGTTCCAGTTGTTCAGTGTGATATCTATGAGGCCAGACTTTGTTAGATCAAAGGAAGTGGTACCTAGGGCTACATGTTTGAACTGATGAAATGATTCACTGTGAGAAACAGGACAGGGCAGGCTTTCTTTGTGTTCTCTTTCACAATGCAGACATGGATCTGGGGGAAGTGTCTGAGATGCTCTTCATTTCATAGGCTAGTTATACTCAAGAAAATGCAAAGGTCATGGGCATTGTAAGCAGTGAGTTAAGTAAAACAGTAAAACCTGTTCACTGCCAAACAGTGTGGCTTCAGGGAAGGGGGCATTTCTTCTTCCTGGAAAACAGTGTGTGTGGGGGGGGGTGCACAGGCATGCATATGTATGGGACAGGACACCTGAGGAGGCCACTGGGTGTGGGGTAAGGGGGAAGGGAGATGGAGAGAAGACAGACAACTAGACTAGAAAGGAATTCGCTTGAGGTTTAACTGCAGCCAGCCAATTATCAAGCCTTATTAAACATCTATACTGTGTTAGGGGTTGGGGATACAACAAAAAGGTAGGGAGGGGGAAGAGTTTCTGCCCTTGAGATAATTTACATTATAACTGGGGGAAACAGCATGTACATGTTTAGGGTATACATACATACATACATATATATATATTTTAGAGAATATACTAATATAAATCTCATATATAATAAATATTATATATGTACCTGTTAGAAGATTTGGGGGGCTAAGGCAATAGTAGGTGTAGGGATCAAGGGTTGGAAGTTCCTATAGCATATTCTTTTCATAAATAATGTCTATTGACTAGGGACTAAGTTCAATTGTTTCCAGAGTAAAAGACTGAAAGTGCTAACAAGGCCCTATCAGTTTCAGGGCCCCTGCCTAAAAAGAAAATTCTGGCTGGCCTTCCATAGTTATGGTTTTTCCTAGAGAATTGATAGAGCTGGACATCACTTCATAGATTTAGAGTTAGAAGGGTAAATCCACCTGACCCCATTTTATATAAGGAAACTGAGGCCTAAAGAGATTAAGTCAATCAAGAAACATTTATTAAGTGCCTACTATGTGCTAAGTGCTGGGATCCAAAGAAAGGACAAAAAAAGTCAGTCCCTGCCCTGGAGAAGTTGATATATTACACTGCAATCTAATGGGAGAGAAAGCATGAAAGCAGTTCTATAAGACAAGACATCTACTGGATAAATCAGAGAAAATTGATAGCACAACACGCAGTAAGGGTGGCTAGGTGGCTCAGTGGATAGAATGCTGGGCCTGACGTCAGGAAAACCTGTCTTCCTGAGTTCAAATGTGGCCTCAGATACTGACCAGCTGCGTGATTCTGGGCAAGTCATTTAACTCTGTTTGCCTTGTTTCCTCATCTGTCAAGTGAGCTGGAGAAAGACATGGCAAACCAGCCCAGTATCTTTGCCAAGAAAACCCCAAATGGGGTCACAAAGAGTAAAAGAACCGAGCAGCAGCAATGTACGACAGTTATGAAAGGGCTGAGCTTTGGGGAGATAGGCTGATCAGGCAAATGGCTTGCTGAAACTTCCTGTATACAGATTCTTACTCTTATATTGACTTTTATAGTTTGAATTTCTGCTCCTGCACCAGGTTTCCCACTTGTCTCAGCCCTTTGCATTTTAGTGCTATAGGCCAGTGTTCTCCAAACTTTTTTTTTATTTTGTGCCCATATCCCTAAATATTATCATTGCCAATATATGTTCACTCGTTCATTCATTGTTCCTTTTTCATTTGTTCTTTTGTTTATATAAGGAGGGGCTAATATAATCACCCCACTGATTAATGGTGCTATGTAATGA
Source organism: Pseudocheirus occidentalis (assembly GCA_028646575.1). NCBI lineage: Eukaryota > Metazoa > Chordata > Mammalia > Diprotodontia > Pseudocheiridae > Pseudocheirus > Pseudocheirus occidentalis. The sequence goes on along the minus strand of CM053599.1, from coordinate 117,895,847 downwards.
AGTGATCGGCTCTCCAATTTGGAATGTGTACAAACATTCTAAAACTAATTCTGGTCTATTAACCATGTAGTGAAGAACAGCCAAAGACTTTTTTCTCTCTACATTCTCCTTCCTAGATACTGCTTAGCTGTGAGCTATAAGAGGAGAAGTCTTGGGTCTTCTGCATTTGAGGTTACCATGGGACCCATGAACACAGAGTTCTGTTCTTTGTTTCTTTATATTGGTTCTCTCCTGTTTTAGGTGAAGAAGATTAGAGATGGCTACAGTCTGGTGGGTTTTCAAAGGTCAGGAGAGTTAGCCACCTAGGTTGGGACCCAGAGTCCACCCCAGAATTTTCTGGAAGTCAGATGGTGAGGACCTGAGATAAGAATACCATCTACCAAAGGTCCCCCCCCTCTTTATATGTATTATACTAGATTTTCCTTGAAAGGTGACAAAACTGTCCCTGGGACCTGACTGACCCAAGGAGCTGAGGCTCAAGCTGACATAGTTTTCTGGTGGTCTCTGAAAATATGGACTTGGCTTCCTGGTCACATAAGGGCATAACAAGTCTCATTTCCATAGAGTTAGGACCTTTCAGACTTGGTAGACATCTCAAGACCACAGAAATCATCATACCCTACCCTACTGACCAGATGCATTTCCACATGGAGGGGAAGGGGATGGTGTATCTGCCCAATCTAAGTGCTCGAGTATAGTTGGTGAATATACCTTCTATGCTATGGCTAAGTAAACCTTCTTTTGTTAACTGTTTAATGTATTACAGACATCTCAATTCATTCTAGCAACTAACCTAAGCTAACAGGGTACCAGTATCAGTCAGGCCTGCCCTTCACAGGGATAAATCCTAAGCAATGTGACAAACCCAGTCCAGAAATATCTGAGATTCAGACTCATCAACCCATCTACCACACTGCATTTGGAGGTGAATTTGGAGGGCAGAAATTCTGTGTAGAAACTGCATTAAGTCTAAGTCCATTGTTTCTAAAGTAGTATAGGGAAGAGTGTGCCTGCAGGTGTTGGGATGGAAATATTCATGTTTCTCTTTATCTTTGAAGTATATACCCCTTGGTAAAAACTAATAGATGTTAATTGTTTAAATGGAATTGAGACATTAATCAGCTAAAACTGAGGGGACACATCAGAGTGGGAGCTAACGCTGATAATATGAGAGAAAAGATACCACAACTCCTATGGGGTGCCCCTAGAACTCTAGGAGGGTAGTGGGGAGAAGATACAGCCAACCTCACTTTGGAAGATTGAGTGCAGAGTCACTGTTACAAATAGAAATCACACATATGAGCTACTGTGCACTCTGTCCACTCCCAAGCAAAAAGATATGAAGGGGGGGCGGCTAGGTGGCGCAGTCAATAGAGCACCGGTCTTGGAGTCAGAAGGACCTGAGTTCAAATCCGACCTCAGACACTCTACCCAAAAACTAGCCGTGTGACCTCAGGCAAGTCACTTAACCCCAATTGCCCTCCCCCCCAAAAAAAGATATGAAGGAAGGGGTAGAATAGGGCTCTTAGTCATTGTTTACTGGGCACTGCTCTATAATACAGAGCCCACCATTCAAGGGGTATATTCCACTACCACCAGGTGATCTGTGGAGCAGAGATGTGTATCCTGGTGGAGGAGATGTCCCCAAAGGCACCTGCATAGCTACTGCTGTAGAGACTCACACAGTGGTTGTTATAACTTCCCCAACAGCAGGGCTAGAATGTGGGAATTTAGAAACTTGTACAGAACTGATAGGATAGTGAATAGAGTAGTGGCTCTGGAATGATTAAGACATCTTTCTGAATTCATATCTGTCCTCAGACACTTCCTAGTTGTACCACCCTGGGCAAATCACTTAACCCTATTTGCCTCAGTTTCCTCCTATATAAAATGAACTGGAGAAGGAAATGGCAAACCACTCCAATATCTTTGCCAAAGAAACCTCAAATATGATCCTGAAGATTCAGACACCACTGAAAAACTGGCTGAACAAAACAGCAACATAGCACTGACAGGGGGCCCAAGTAGGAGAGTGCTGAGAATAATGGGTAAATGGGTACAATTTTGTCGGAGACAAATCCCACAATTGGCTCTTGCAAGGAAAATAAAATTTGATCAGTCTCCCTACTTTCTGACGCAGCTAAGGGATGAAGAAGACAGCTCTAGATCTGGACTCAGGAAAACCTGAGTTCAAATGTGATCTCAGATACTTACTTCCTCTGTGATACAGGATAAGTCACTTGAACACTCTCTCTCTCTGAGTTTCCTCTATAAAATAGGCATAATAATAGAATCTATCAGTGTTGCTGTGATGATAAAATGAAGTATTATTTGTTAAGTATGCTGCAAACCTTGACATTCCTTAAAAATGCTAGGTATTATTAGGCTAGCTATTATCTTTAATTGGTTAATTACATTCTTTTTAGGCTCAGGATATGGTATGGCCCCTTGATGTCTTGCTACAGCTCCCCATGCTACCATTTTAGAGACCATTGCTCTTGAGAAACTCTGTTTCTTTCTCCAACAGAGTGTATACCCATTTGGCTACCCCATCAGCCCCAGTCATTGCTCTAATTATTTTCATGTGTCAGCCCTCTTACAGCTTTTGCAGGAAATAAAGCGTACCTGTATTTTGAAGGGTGACTAGTTAATCACTGGTGAATTGGATGAAACAAAATTAAAATCAAAACCAAGTTGCACAATTCCATTTTATGTCTCATTCTTTTTTTTAAAGGGGTAGTTTAACTCATAATTTCTATATTATAAAATCATCGTCACCACTATCCAAGTTCATCATCTAGAATTCTTTTCTTTTCTGTTGTAATTTAAAAATTGTAATTGTAATTACCAAGTTTGACAATGATATGTCCAAGTGAGTTGAATTTTAATATTTTTCTGGTTATGGTTCTGTGAATTCGGGGGGTGAGGGTTTGTATGTGTATAACTTAACCACTTTGTAAGCCCCCATAGTAGTGTGTTTGTATGTAGGTGTAATTCCCTGAAATAGAACAGATTGTTTTGTTCTTTAAAATTGTCACCAACTCCAGGAATTCTGGGGTACCTCTCTTTGAGCTGCATTCCACATCTTTTCTTTTTATCTGTATTGCCTCCCAGTTTTTTTTAGTTAGGTTGTTTTTAATTTTTTTTCATCTCTTCCATGTTCTATTATTCACTGTCTTTGTTTTTAATTGTTTCTTTGATATTTATTCTTTTATACTAACCTTCAGACTATCAAGTTTTCATTCCTCCTATTTCCTTTTAGCTGAACCTAGTTCTTCACTTAATGACCCCTTCTCTGATTTAATTTTTTTCCTTTAAATCTTGACATGTGACTTTAGGAATTCCTTGCATTATTTCTAATAAAATTGTTAGTGCTGTTTCAGTATGTCTTTCTTTTGATGTTTTCCCTTCTATTTTTCTTGTTTGTTGTATCAGAACCCATCTTCAACTTGCATATTTTTTTAAAATTTTTATTGACTTGTTTGTTTACTTTTAGTTTACAATATTCAGTTCCAGAATCGCTTGAGTTTCAGATTTTTCTTCCCTTCCTCCCCACCCCCGACCCCCACCATGGTGGCATACAATCATGTATAGGATCTGCAAACTCTATCACATTGTATAATAGTCTGGTTGAATAGGTG
>CM053599.1:117873253-117891706 GCA_028646575.1 Pseudocheirus occidentalis | reverse complement strand
CATTTTGGCCCCGGTGCTCCTGGGCCAAACTTTTGGCCCAAACTGACTACTTTTCATTGTCACTTCTTTACATCAGCAGACTTATGGTGAATGGCAAAGATCTGACATTATCCATCACAGGGACAAGATTATTAAGATAAAGGCTCAGACCATCTTAAGTGGGGAGACCAAGCCTTGAAATTTTGGTCTTCATTCCTTCTACATTTAGTCAGCCACTATTCCAAGGGATCATTTACATTGCTTGATGGAGTTTGGTGGGGTAGTTTTTGTTTTTGTTTAAAAATTTTTATTTTGCCTTCTGTTTTTTTTTCTCTTCCAGTGTTTCCTATGTTTGGTTTCTCCCATTCTTGAGGGCAGGATCATTCTGTAACAATCCTAAGGTCATTTAAATGGAGGAATGTCTAAAAGACCTTCCTTCAGTCTTTTGCCACTAATGGGTAGAAACATCTATTCTTCTCAGATTAGACTAGTTTTTCCTTAAATGGTATTGAAAACATCACTGAGTTTTATTTGGTTTGGGATATTAAGACTTAAGCCACTGATGCCTTAGTGGTCAAAGTATAAAACCCAGTTCCCAAGAAGTCAAGAATGGCCCTTCCTCAAACTTGGGTGGCAGACCAGCATGGCCAACATGGGGATAAGGAAGTTATGCTCATCTGAATCCATGTTGTATTCTTACAGAGTATCCTTTATATGCTATATAACTGAATAAAGCTCTTTTTATTAAATGTTAAGTTATTAACTTTATTAACTTATATTAAGTTAACTCCTTTAACTGTTAAGAAGAGACTCCATTTCCCAACTCTGAGCATTTTCTCTAACTATTCCCTATGCCTAGTAGAATGCTCTCCTTCCTCACCTCTCTCTCCTGCCTTTCCTGGCTTCCTTCAAGTCCAGCTAAAATCCTCCCTTCAAAAAGAAGATTTTCCTCATCCCTGTTACTCTTAGTGACTTCCTTTCATTGTTTATCTCCAATTTTTCTTGTATGTCTCTTGTTTGCATATAGTTTCTTCTATGTTGGCTCCCCTGTTAGACCATGAGCACAAGCATGGACTATCTATCTTATTACTTGGAAATATTCTCAAGCATCTACATTCTCAAGCTACAAGTCAGGCACTGTGTGCCTCTGGGAAATTTTGGAAGTTGAGAACAGGGACTAGACTATCTTTTGCTTTTCTATGTATCCCTAGTTCCCTATGTATCCCTGTTGTAACTGACTGTTACAGGGTCTGCAAGAGTCTCATTTCATAAGGGAGCAATTAGGTGGCACCGTGGATAGAGCATTGTGCCTGAAGTCAGGATAAACCTGAGTTCAAATCTAGATTCAGACACTTACTAGCTTTGTAACCTTGGTCAAATCATTAAATCTCTTTTTGCATCACTTTCCTCAACTATGAAATGGGGAAAACCTACCTTCCAGGGGTGTTCTGGTGAAGCGTTGAGCGCAGTGTCTGGTAATGTTAGGCATAATATAAATGCTTGCTGCTGTTATTATTATAATTATCATGCTAAATCTGAATCACCAGACTAGTCTGAATTAAGCCCAGCCTACAAACCTCTCAGGCAAAGCAAAAATGATAATAATAATTTATAAGATCCATAGACACAAACAAGGAAATTACATGATCCTTAAAGGAACCACAGAAAATGAGCCAATATCAATACTATACATATGTGTAACACATTACAGATCTAAATTTGTTTTAAGCTGTGTTTCCTTCAACATGGAACAATAATTTGATTAGTTAACCTCCTGTACCTAAGATGTGTTTTCCATTGTTCTTCAGTAGCACAGTGATCACAGACCTCTGGGCAATCTTGCAGACTTCATTGTGCACTCTAGGAGTACACACAATGCAGTAAGATAAGAAGTAAAACACACACACACACACTATCACAATGATATCCCTTTTACTTCTTTTCCCCTGTTGATTGTTATTTATAGAGCTGTCAACAGAATTAAGACGGGGAATAAATGCTTTTACTATAGAAGACCAGAAAACAGCTACAGATCAGAGCACCATTTCTGTCCCAAGCAGCCACACCATTGACAGGTGAAACAGACAAAATCCATAAATTCCTTTGACTTTCAGGATTACAAATTCTCCCTACCATGGCAAGGAAATCTGCAAAAATTACAGAAGAGGAAGAGAAGAAGGTGAAGAAGGAGGAAGAGGAGGAGGAGAAGGAAGAACAATGGACAAGAAGGAAAAAGAAAAGAAGGAAGAAGGATAAAGAAGAAGAAAAAGAAGAACAAGAACAACAAGAAGAAGAACAACAACAAGAAGAAAGATGTGAAGTAAAGGGGGAAAGTTAACCAGAATTTCAAGGTGAGGCCACCAAAGATCTTGATATTAAAATCAACTTTAGATCATCTGTGATCAAATGTGTGAAGATTTTTTCACCTTGGAGAATATCTAGTACAAAAGCTTATCCTACTATAGTACAGTGGATCAAATGTAAGACCAAGTCAGGCAGATTTGGGTTCAGGTTCTACCTCAGACAATTATTTGCTACATGGCCCAGGGAAAATAATTCCATTTTTCTGAACCTTAATGTCCTCCTATTAAGATACCTATTTTACTATGCACATAATTTTATTTTACTGCATATGATATATTATTAGTGGCTATGTCCAAATCCTATTTCCTCCACATAGCCATTGAGAATTTTCTTCCCTCCAGTAATATCTTTTACCTCTAAAGCAGCTAAATGTTGCCAGTATACAGAGCAATGGTTCTGGAATCAGAAAAACCTGAGCTCAAATCCAGTCTCCCAGACTTACTAGCTATACAGCCCTGAGCAAGTGACCTACTTTCTGTCTGCCTCAGTTTCCTCAACTGCAAAATGAGCATAATAACAGCACCTACTTCACAAAGATGTTGTAACGATCAAATAAAATATGATTTGTAAAGTGCCCTGGCACATGGCAGACACAGTATTCCCTATTCCCATACTAGACATAGTATTCCCATAGTAGACACAATATTCCCTCTTCTGCCAGGCCTTCTGGACCTACTGTCACTCACTTATTTGAAAAACAATCATCTTGTAGTATTATGTAACTTTTTCTGGATTTATATTTCTTCTCTCCCAGTAAACCATAAGCTTCACAAAGGCAAAAACCTTGGTCTGCTTTTCTTTGTGTCTTTTTTTTGTAATGTCATACATACGAGTTTGCACAGAATAGGTAGGAAGACTGATCATCTATACCTCCTGCTGCACATTCAAACATGGATATTGATAGGGCATTAGACTTGGGGTTAGGAAGATTTAGGTTTAAATTTGACCTTGCACTAGCTGCGTGATCCTGAGCAAATCACTTACTGTTTCTGAGTCTCAGTTTCCTGATCTCTAAAATGAAGGGGTTGTACTCAATGGTCCTATGGTTCCTTCCAACTCTCAGTCTTTGATCCTGTCTCTAATATGTGCACAGTAAAATATTGTTTTAGGATTTTCTTCTGTTTTGTGCCTTTCCTCTCAACATTCAATTCCACAGTTTTTCTATTTACAATTATACTCTATCAGAACAGATAAGTTGACTTCATTAGATTCCCAGTTTTTAGAGGAATTTATTACTTTTATCATTATGTTTCTTTGACAAAATTTCTGTGATTGAAAAGTTCAACCAATAAGGTAAAAAATTGAGATAACATTTAGTGAGTTCATTTACATGTACTCTCTTCTAGAATGGGGAGAAATAAGCATCACAAAACTGGGAGACTTGGGTGGTACTGTACATAGGAGATGATCCCAGATGCTTCTAACAGTGCTATGACAAGGAGTGGGAGATGGCACATGCTAGGATATTATGGTAAAAGAAAATTGAATAATTACCTTGGCAATTGATAGATGACTGCAGTAGCCAGGGTATTTAAGGAAAGAGAACAGAGTGAACAGGGTTGGCATATTTTGAGAGATATTTGAAAGTGTGACTGGGCAGTACAATTACGAATAGGGGTGGTTTGGGATCTTGGATTGGTCCTTTGGTGTACAACTGTATTCTTTAATAATCAACCTCTCTCTAAGAACCACAGACAAGAGACACATGGTGTATGAGTTCCCAGTGTATCATGCTTATCTGTGGCTATGCCTTCTATTGGCCTGAGCCTAGCATCTTTTTATCTAGAGGTTGTACTATTATGAAAGATAAAGCCAAGGTCAGCAGAAGCCACATACCTGAGAATACTCTCCGAGCCACTCACTCTCACCAAAGGGTGTGCCTATACCAAAGATTGCAGGAAATTAGCTATCAGAGGTCATAGAACCACTTCCAACAAGTAAAGTGAGAACAGATTTTTACTAAGGCAAAGATTTTTCTACATCCAGATTTCTTTTCTTTTTCATTTAAATTTATTTATTTAATTTTAGTTTACCACATTTAGTTCCACTATCCCTTGAATTTCAAATATTTTCCCCTCTTTCTACTCCCCCCTCCACTCCATGGTAGCATGTAATCAAATATAGGTTCTACAAATACTTTCACATTGAACATCAATCATGTTGTAAAGAAGGACTATAGCCAATAGGATGAACAGTGAGAAAGAAGGGACAAACCAAAACAAAAACACAAATGAAGGAGAGCAAACTGCTTCGATCTGCATTCTGACTATAGTTCTTTCTCTAGATGTGGATATCCCTTCCCTTTCCATCATGAGTCTTTTGTAATTGTCTTCTAACCTTGTATTGCTGAGAGGAGCCCAGTCTATCCAAGTTATTCATCACACATATGATGTGTCTGTAATTGTGTACAAAGTTCTCCTGGTTCTGCTCTCCTCACTCAGCACCAGTTTATATAAGTCTCTTCAGGTTATTATGAAGTCCATCTGCTCTTCATTTCTTATAGCACAATAGTATTCCACTGTATTCATATACCACAACTTGTTTAGCCATTCACCAATTAATGGGCATCCTCTTGATTTCCAATTCTTTGCCACCACAAATAGATCCACATTTCTAAAACAAAATTATTATTTATTTTTTGAATTCTTTTCGTTTTAAATATGGAGTTCCAAATTCTTTCCCTTTCTTCCACCCCCTCCTCCACTCACTGAGAAGACAAGCAATATGATATCAATTATACATATGAAATCATGTAAAATATATTTCCATATTAGCCACATTGCAAAAAAAGAAAGTTAAAATTATACTTCAATTTGTATTCAGAGTTTTGTCTGTGGAGATAGATAGCATTTTTTCATCGTGAAACCTTTGGAATTATCTTGGATTATTGTATTGATAAGACTAGCCAAATCTTTTGCAGATGATCATCATTACAACATTGCTGTTATCATACAAAATGATCTCCTGGTTCTTCTCACTTCACTTTGTAACAGTTCATATAGGTCTTGCCATGTTTTTTTATGGAACCACTCCACCATGTCATTTCTCATAGCACAATAAAATTCCATCACAATCATATGCCACAGTTTGTTGAACCATTCCTCAACTGATGAACATCTCAATTTCCAATTCTTTGCCATGACAAAAAGAACTGCTATAAATATTTTTGTATATATAGGTCCTTCACCTTTTTCTTTGCTCTCTTTGGGATACAGACCTAATAGTGGTAATGCTGGGTCAAAGGGTATGCACAGTTTTAGAGTTTTAAACTGTTTTCCAGAATGATTGGGCCAGTTCACTGTCCCACCAAAAATTCATTGCTGTAGGTATTTTCCATCATCCCCTCCAGCATTTGTCATTTATGATAGGTGTGAGGGGGTACCTAAGAGTTGTTTTAATTTACGTTTCTCTGAACAACAGTGATTTAGGAAATTTTTCATACACATATAAACACATGTACAGACAGATAATTTTGGTTCTTTTCTTTTTTTAGCTTTTATTTAGAATTTTATTTTTCCCCAATTACATGTAAAAATGATTTTTAACATTTGCTTTTAAAGCTCTGAGTTCCAAATTCTCTCCCTTCCTCCCTCTCTACCCTCCCATTGAGAAGGCAAGCAATTTGATATAGGTTATACGTATGTAGTCATGCAAAACATATCCATAATAATCATGCTGTGAAAGAAAACAGACAAGAAAAAAAACCTCAAGAAAAAATAAGTAAAAGAAAGTATGTTTTAATCTATATTTAGACACCATCAGTTCTTTCTCTGGGGATGGATAGATTTTTCATCATAAGTCCTTCAGAGTTGTCTTGGATAATTGTATTACTGAGAATAGCCAAGTCATTCACAGCTGATCATTGCACCATATTGCTATTTCCTTGCACACAGTACATTTTACTTAGCATTAGCCCATTCAAGTCTTTCTAGATTTTTCTGAGAGCATCCTGATCATCATTTCTTGTAGTACAATAGTATTACACATACTCTACATTCCATCTAATCACATACCACAAATTGTTCAGCCAATTAATGGGCAACCCCTCAGCTTCTAATTCTTTACCCCCCAAAAAGAGCTGCTACAAATATTTTTGTACATATATGTCCTTTTCCTTTTGGTTTTTTAATCTCTTTTGGGATACAGACCTAGTAGAGGCATTGCTATGTCAAAGGGTATACATGGTTTTATAGTCCTTTGGGCATAGTTCCACATTGTTCTACAGAATAGTTGAGTCAGTTCACAACTCCACCAACAATGCATCAAAATCTCATTTTTCCTACATCCCTTTCAACATTTGTCATTTATCTTTTCTGTCCAATTAACCAATCTCATAGGTATGAGGTAATACTGATGGAATCCTAATAAAGCTACCTCCAGCCCCAATATTCTAACTTCCTTATGGGCCCCACTGAAAAGAAGGCATGTCTTGATTTAATCATACAATCTGGCTTTAACTACACCACAAAGGCCCCAGACTCAATACAGCCACTGCCCCCAGTCCAATTCATGTATTTGAATAGGTACAATCACATCCATCATTTAACCCAAGACAGGACCATAATACTAACTATCCATCTTGACCAGACAGGGCCATAAGAGCTAGTCAATTAGAGGGCAGCATGACCAGGATATTTGACCACTACACCATAGAAGGGACCCCTCCCCTATTACCTAATCCCTTAATAAATCCCCCTGCCTTTTTAATACTTATAATTTCTATTGTGTAATCAGCATCATTACACTGTAAATTTGCATGTGTTGTCTGACTAAGTTGCATGTTCTTCTTGGAACCTAGCCCACTTCTTAGGCACATCAATCCTTAATAAATGCCTATATTTGGATTAGAGGTGGTCTGTCTCTGAATTCATTGAGATGGTGTTGCCACAACACACCATGAAACATCAACAGTTTTTGGTATCCTGTGTGGGAATAGTCTTTGACTCTGACTCCCACTCCACGTGAAACAGAGTCTCTGTGATGGTGCCACCACAACACACCATGAAACTGCAACAGTAGCTGTGAATTGTTTTAATTTGCATTTGTTAAATCAACAGCAAATCAGAGTATTTTTTCATATGGCTATACATAGCTTTGGTGATTTAATCTGAAAACTGATTATATCTCCTGATCATTTATCAATTGGGAAATGGCTCTTATTTTTATAAATTTGACTCAGTTCTTTATATGCTTGAGAAATGATGCCTTTAGCAGAGAAACTTCCTTCAAAAATTTTTCACAGTTGATTATTGCTAACTGTATTTCTCTCTATCTTCTTCCCCCCTCCCCATTTATTCTGTTCTTTCTCTTCTTTCACCCTATCCCTCCTCAAAAGTGTTTTACTTCTGTCTACTCCCTCCCCAAATCTGCCCTCCCTTCTATCAACCACTTCTCTTATCTCTTTCTCCTCTGACTTTTCTGTAGGGTAAGTAAGATTTCTATACCCAATTGAGTATGTATGTCATTCCCTCTTTGAACCAATCCTGATGAGAGGGAGATTCACCCCCTTTCCTCTTAGTTCCCCCCTCTTCCCCTCCACCATAAAAGCTTTTTCTTGCCTCTTTTATGTGAGATAATTTACCCCATTCTACCTCTCCCTTCCTCTTTCTCCCAATTTCTCTCTCTCACCCCTTAATTTTATTTTTTAAATATCCTCCCTTCATTTTAAACACACCTGTGCCCTCTGTTTATATATAGTCCTTCTAACTGCTCTAATGAGAATGTTTTTATGAATTACAAGTATCATCTTTCCATGTAGGAATGTAAACTTTAACTTCATTAATTCCCTTACAATTTTCTTTTCCTGTTTAACTTTTATTTCTCTTTAGTCTTATATCTGAGAGTCAAATATTCTATTCAACTCTGATCTTTTCATCAAGAATGCTTCAAAGTCTTCTATTTCATTGAATGTCCATTTTTCTCCAGAAGGATTATACTCAGTTTTGTTGGGTAGATGACTCTTGGTTGTAACCCTGGCTTCTTTGTCCTCTGGAATATTATATTCCAAGTCCTCTGATCCTTTAACGTAGAAGCTTCTAAATCTTGTGTTATCCTGAGTGTGGCTCCATGATACTTGAATTGTTTCTTTCTGGTTGCCACCAATATTTTCTCCTTGACCTAGGAACTCTGGAATTTAGCTATAATATTTCTGGCAGTTTTCGTTTTGGGATGTCTTTCAAGAGATGATTAGTATTTTCTTTCAACGTCAATTTTGTCCTCTGGTTCTAGGATATCAGAGCAGTTTTCCTTGAAAATTTCTTGAAAGATGGTGTCTAGGCTATTTTTTTATCATGGCTTTTAGGTAGTCCTATAATTTTTAAATTATCTCTCCTGAATCTATTTTCCAGGTCAGTTGTTTCTCCAATGAGATAGTTCACATTGTCTTCTTTTTTTTGTTGTTTTGGTTTTTATTGTTTCTTGATTTTTCATAAAATGACTAGCTTCCATTTCCTCCATTCTAATTTTTAAGGAATTGTTTTCTTTGGTGAGTTTTTGTACCTTCTTTTTCATTTGGCCAATTCTGCTTTGTAAGGCATTTGTCTTCTCATTGGGTTTTTGGACCTCTTTTGCCATTTGGTCTAGTCTGTTTTTTAAGGTGTTATTTTTTTCAGTGTTTTTTGTGTCTCCTTTACCAAGTTGTTGACTCATTTTGTGTCAGTGCTCCTCCTTGCCCTGTTACTGCCACCCAGGACTGTGACCTGGATCCAAGTATGGGGAAAGCAACAGAGTCTTGCCTTAGTGCCAGCAAAAAGACCACTGCAATCCCCTTCTGACCAGTTGTTCAACCCCCTTACCATTTTTGGTCTGAGAGTTCTGGAATCAGCCACTACCACAGCTGCTGCCACTGCCATTACCACTGCTGATTTAATGGTTCCCAAGGTCTGCTCCTGGTTTCCTAGGGTTGGGGCTATGCTAGCATTGCCTATGCTCCACTTTCACCCAAGTGCAACAGACTTTTCCTGCTGAGCTTCTAAGTTGTCTTTGGCATCTGTGGGCTGAAAGGTCTGGAAACTGCCATTGCTGCCAGTGATTCAGTCACCTCAAGGTCTGCTCCTGGTTTGCTGGCTGGCTCTGCCTGTGCTTGACTGTGCTCCTCTCTCACCCTGGTGCAATGGACCTTTCCTACCCACTTTACCAGTTGTCTTGAGCTGGAAATTTGTTTCTCTCCATCTTTATGTGGGCTCTGATGCTCTATAATTTATTTAAAGTCATTTTTAAAAGGTATTTGGAGGGGTTTGGAGAAGAGCTCAGGTGAGTCCCTGCCTTTACTCTGCCATATTGGCCCCATCTCTGATAGTTTGATTTATTCTTCTGAAAACTGTTCATATCCTTTAGCCATTTGTCAATCAGGGAATGACTCTTATTTTTATAAAGTTGACCCAATTCTCTATATATTTGAAAAATGAAGGCTTTATCAGAGAAACTTGAAGTAAAATTTTTGAGCATTACTTCATTATCCATGCTACCTTTTAGAAAAATGTAGTTTCCTGATTATCTCTTTTTAATTAGGTCTATTTTTGCTTTGGCTTTGTCTGAGATCATGATTGCTACCCCTGGCCTTTGTTGTACTTCATAGTAGATTTGATTAGAAATATATTAGATTATGTACTAGTCTTTTAACTCTGGGTCTTTCTGTTTCAAGTGTTTTACTTGTAAATAACATATTCTTAGATTCTGATTTCTAATCCATTTCTATTTTGTGGATGAGCTTATCCCATTCATTTCCACAGTTACAATTATTGTTCCATTTCTCTCTATCCAATTTTCTTTTTTTAAATACTTATTTATTTATTTGCTTTTTGGAGAGGGGAAGGTAGGGCAATTGGGGTTAAGTGACTTTCCCAAGGTCACATGGTTAGATTTTTATGTGTGTGTGTTAAGTGTATGAGGCTGAAAAACTCAAATCTGAGGATTTGAACTCAGGTCCTCCTGACTCCAGAGTTGGTGCTCAATTCATTGCTCCATCTAGCCGCCCCTTTATCCCATTTTCTTCTGCTTCTTCTTCTCTCTCCCTTTATTTTTATCCTATTACTCCTCAAAAATCTGTTTTGCTTCTAACCTCTGCCTCCTTTAATCCACCCTTTCTTTTATCATCCCCCCTTTTCTTTTACCCTTCCCCATTTCCCTATTGGGTAAGATAGATTTCTATATAAAATTGAGTGTATATATGTATTCTTCCCTCTTTGAACCAATTCCAATGATAATGAAGTTTAAGCATTGCCCTCAACCTCGCCTCCCCCATATCTCCTCCATTAGAAAATCTCTTCCTTGTATATCTCTCATGTGAGAAAAATTTCCCCTTTCTACTTCTCCCTTCTCTCTTTCTCAGTACATCCCTCTTTCTTTTTTTAGAGGGCAATTAGGGTTAAGTGACTTGCCCAAGGTCACACAGCTAGTAAGTGTTAAGTGTCTGAGGTTAGATTTGAACTCAGGTCCTCCTGATTCCAGGGCCAGTGCTCTATTCCCTGCACCACCTAGCCGCCCCTTACAGCCCTCTTTCTTACTCATTCATTTATTTTTGGAGATTAGTCCAACTTAATCAACACACATCCATGACCTCTGTCTATGTAAGCTACTTTCAACTATCTTAATAATGGCAAAGCTCTTAGGAGTTACATGTATTGTCTTCCCACACGGGAAGATAAACAGTTTAAGTTTATTGAATCCTTTATGATTCCTCTTTCATGTTTACCTTTTTGTGCTTTTCTTGAGTCCTGTATTTGAGTGTCAGATTATCTATTCAGCTCTGGTCTTTTCATCAGGAATGCTTGAAAGTTATATTTCATTAAATATCCATTTTCCCCCTGAAGTATCATAATCCATTTTGCTTGGTTATACTTGGTTTTAATGCTATCTCCTTTGTTCTCTGGAATATCATATTCTAAGACTCCTCATCCTTTAAGGTAGAAGCCAGTAAATCTTGTGTGATCTTGACTATGGCTCCACAATATTTAAATTGTTTCTTTTAGCTGCTTGCAATATTTTCTCTTTAATCTGGGAAGTCTAGACTTTGGCTATAATGTTTCGAGGAGTTTTCATTTTGGAATCCCTTTCAAGAAATGAATGGTCTATGTTCCATTTCTATTTTATCCTCTGGATCTAAGATATCAGAAGAGTTTACTTTTATAACTTCTTGAAATCATACTCTTTTTATTATGGCTTTTAGGTAGTCTGATGATTCTTAGATTATCTCCCTTTGACCTATTTTTCAGGTCAGTTGATTTTCTAATTAGTTATTTCACATTTTCTTTTTTTTTATTCTTTTGACTTTGTTTTATTGTTTCTTGATTTCTCAGAGTCATTGAACTTCTACTTGCCCAATTCTAGCTTTTAAAGAATTCTTTTCTTTAGTGAGTTTTTGTACTTCCTCTTCCATTTGGTCTATTTTACTTTTTAAGACGTTCTCTTCTTCAATGAATTTTTCTGCCTCTTTTACCTTTTGGCCAATTCTGTTTTTTAAGGAGTTATTGTTTTCAATATTGTGCATGTGTATGTGCGTGTGTGTATGGCAGTGGGGTTTCAGAGCTAGTTGTGGGGTTTTGCAAGTTTTCAGTGCTTCCAGGGAAAGGTGTGGTTACTGCTCTCCTGTTCTGTGCTGTGGTCTTTACCCCTACTCCTCTAAAATTGCAGGCACTAGAGCTCCTTTCCTTCCTGGAACTGTGACCAAGAACTGCAGATGAGTAACAGAGTGGACAATCAGTGATAGGTTTATCCAATTCCAGTAAAGAGTCCCCTGCAATTTCTTTCTGATTAGTTGTTCAACCCTCTTACTGTCTCTGGACTGAGAGCTACCAAAGCTGCCCCTGCCTCACTGCACGCTTGAGCTCCAGATAGACCTCCACCCCAGTGTCACAGACCTCTCCTGATGACCTCCTAAGTATTTGTAGGATGGGAAAAAATCTCATCCTTTACTTTTTGTTGGTTCTGCCATTCCCAAATTTTATTTGAGGCATTCTTTTAGAGCTTTTTGGAGGGGAATATTTTGAGAATATAGTGGGGTCCCTGCCTGTATGCTACCATCTTTACTCTGCCTCTTACACCCATATTCTCATTTAAAACTAGGAAGAAAAAAGCAATCATAAAAAGTTTACTAATTTTTTTGACTCCTAAAAATTTGCAGATATTTATTAATGATGCAATAATGAACATGGTCAGATGGGTGTAGGGACATAGAATTAAGCATTGCTGGGTTTTTTAAAACTAAAAACATTTCTAAGTACTTAAATTCAAAGTATTTTCTACATTTCCCAAGCAAATGGTATGTGACATGCTTATAAATAAGTTTCTAAAGTATTCATATCACATTAAGGACTCTATAGCTATAAAGCTAGAAGTTTCTCCAGAGGCTATCTAGTCCAGTCTCCCAATTTTATAGAGGATGAAAACACAGATGAAGAAAGTTTAGTGACTTGCACAGGTAGTGGGTGTCAGAAGGAGGATTTGACTCCAGATGCTCTATCATAAAATCTATGTTCTTTCTGCTGTCATACTTGGTAGAATGAAAGCCATGTAGCATGTCTTAAAGATTTTTCAAATGACTTAAAGTTTCCATATGACAGAAATTTGCTATTGGATGGAATCTGCTAAGTGCTGGTAGTGAATATTTATATATGTGTATGTACATGTGTGTGCATATACTATAAGGCTCAATGGGCTCCTCTCTTATATTCAACTGTGATTAAGCAGAGTTTGAGTCATCTTTAGCAAACAACAACAACAACAACAACTTGAGAACTCAATGCTTTACCAGTTAACCGTCAGCAATAACAGTTGTTGAAAGGTGGTGATTTTGTTTTTAGGAATAAGTAAAGATTGATAGCCCTTTTGGGCTTCTATGTCTCACTTGGACCCTTGTGATTTGCATGGAACAAGATGGGCAGGGTAAGATGTTGAGGAAAGCTGCTTTATCACACCTTCACCTAGGTCCTTTGTAGTTTTGCTAAGTAGAGCCCCTGAGAAGGATTTTCCTGGACCAGGGATGATAGGAATTAAAAGGAATTTTCTGATCATGTGAAGCTAGACTTAGAGACTCAAATGGCAGAAGAAGAAAGACAGTGTTAAACAGAGAGACTTTAAAATTTCCTTAACTGACTAGTTTTATCTGTCTGGATCTACATCCAAAAGAACAAAGTCTACTCACTTAGAAGATGATAAGCCCACCCCTGCAGGAAAGTCATTGCAATGTGCATGCAGACCAGCTGATGGTAACAGGGAGCAGAAACAAAGATTCCTAGCAGAGAGCAACATAGCAGTAAGATCAGAAGACCCTTGCTTGCACCATCAAGATAACTACTTAATGGATAACATCTCCACAGAACATCACTGGTTATGTAATATTGGAGGCATGTTTCTAGTCATGTATGTTTCCTGGTCACATATGTTTACCACATACATTTGTTCATGTGTATTCTTTAGGAACACACAATATCCACGTATTCTCTTTTTTCATTAGTGGTGTGGCAAACTGTGGGAAAGTATGACCTTGTATAGATGTGCATGAGATAGGTGAGTGGTTCTTGTCATTAATTTGTTATGCTGTTTGATTAATGGCTTTTGCTTTGAGTTAAAATGTATGCTCTGATTGGTTCAGTAAAAACAAACACATTGATTGGGGCTCATGAGCATCTAGAATGACTACTAATCCTTGAAGTGCCTCAAACCAGGAGTGACCTTCTCAGGAAACTATAAGTAATATTTAGGATTCTATACTGCAATTATCTTCTTGAACTTAAAACCACATAAAGTAGACCTTTTTTCCATATTTATAATAATTTATTAGGATCACTTTACTCATACATGCTAGGTTCAAATATAACTTGGATTGCTGCTTTTTCTGTCTGATTTAAACTTTTTAAAGACTTTAAAGTATGCTAAGCATCTAATATCTTCAACTTATTTGTATGAGTTGCACAACCTAATCTGATTGATAACTGATAACATCAAGTTGATATCTGATTGATAATGGTATAGTTTGTGATAAATCTCCTAAATATGTACAATTCATTTGGCATGTAATATCCCTTAGTAGAGCAAACAACTATTTCTGATGCAAGACATACCTTTCTCCCTGAACTAACTTCTCTGCCTTATATTTGAAAAGTTAAATTATATTATCTTTAGGAACATCTAAATTTAGGAGCAGGCAATATGGACATCATGTTCCTACTATTATTTAAGATCACTATATGATAGGGTCGACAAGGGAATAAAAACAATCTAATTAATTAGAAAGATAGGATTGCATATTGGAAACTGTATAATATAAGAACTAAGCAGGAAGAGAATGGATTCTTTTTGATCTCTGCCATTGATTTGCTATGAAATTTTAGAAAAACTTCTAAATTCCTCTGTGCCCAACTAAAGATAATAGGACCCCATTAGAGCTCTTTAATTATATAGCTATAAGGGTCTCATGACCTCTGACTGCAAGTATACAGTCATACATGTTGTCCCCAGGAACACACACAATATTAAAAAAAAGAAAACAGTAAAGTACATACACTGCTCTGCCAAAAAGGTCTTAGGCAATTCCTCCCTTTTCTCCTCTCAAGACAATGATCTATCCAATCTCAGAATAATGGACCAGATAACACCAAACACCAGGCCATAGGTTTTGATTATTGCTAGCCAGGACCCTTAGAATAGCAGAGAGGCTGATCCAATCTTCAAGGCAACTGCCTACATCCACAATTCAGCTACCCCGGCTTGCTCTAAAATGAAACTTGTAGATTTAAACACTGATGATCAAAACATGTCCCCAAAGACATAATGAATATATTCAGTAAGAGCCTGTATCACACAATGTTGTTGATCTGCAGTCAGTTTGTAGTATTATCTGCCAATTCCATTGTTATAAAAATATCAGTAGGTAGATAATGGATATAATACCTGGGCCTGGAGTCAAGAAAATTCATCTTCCTGAGATCAAAACTGGCCTCAGACAATTACTAACTATGTGACCATGGCCAGGGCACTTACCACAATTTGTCAGTTTCCTCATCTGGAAAATGAGCTGGGGAAAGAAATGGGAAACCACTCCAGAATTTTTGCCAAGAAAACCCCAAACGGGATTGTGAAGACTAAAAACAACGGAACAACAAAAGTATGAAGGATCAGGAATAAATCTGTTGCCTCGAAGGTAATAGGTTGTAGTCGGTGTAGAGACAGGCAGAGGGTACTTTCATAGAGGCTGATTAGATCAATCTATGGGAGGCCCTATTTCTCAGTGGTTTGGGGAACAGAGAAATGGAAGTGGGCTGATCTAAATGCTCTCCAAGCTTCCTAGGCTCCTCAACAATGAGCATCATGTTAATGGCATACAGACAAGGAGAATGATAAAGGGCCAAAAGCAGATTTGGAAACAACTATGATCAGGGCTAGATAAATGCTGATTCCTCTCAACTAGAACTTGCTCCTTAATAGCAGGCCTTTCTATGCATCCTCAATGCTTAACATAGTACCTATCACACAGTGGGGGCTTAATAGATACTTATTGAGTTGATTTGACTTTTAAAAATTAAACCACTGGCGCAATTATATTCAAAGACAAATACAGTTTAGGGACATGAAACAGCTGGCCCGTTCTGCCACAATCCCTTCTCTCTGCCTGAGTTTGTGAATCTCATGGAGCTCAATCTCTACAAGAAAGTGCTTTTTATTATCCATTAGGAAACTATTTCCCATGAAATGGAATGGGGATGGGGGTGGTCTAGCAGGATGATTTATCCTGACCAACAAAGTCCTGCAAATTCTAGCTAGGCCAAGGTAGTTATGCATATCATACAGAGTATGATTTGTTCCAGAAACCCTGGGAGGTCCTTCACCTTACCCAGTGAGTCGATTTGGGGAACTCATTGTGCTGCTGGTGGGTGGCATGACTGATTCTACTTGCTTCTGGATCCAAGCCTGCAGTTCCCACAAGGTCCTTCCTTCCTAAAGTGTAGCCAGCTTTTGTCTAACTAGGGGAGAACACAAGGCCCTGAGCCTACATCATTGAGGCTGGGAGGCCTGTAAGCAATCCAGGGCATTCAGTTCAATGGAATAAGCATTATTAGGAGTTTTTAAACTCTTTTCACGTGAAAGGCAATATGCTAGGGGCTAGAGGTACAAAGACAAAAATAATGGAGCCATGTCTGTGCTCAAGGAGTTTACAATATAATCAGCTAAAATATCCAATTCACCATTACTCGAACTTGATGCAAGGGGTTTGTTGTTTGGGGGAGGGTGTCATTTTGAGCTTTGTTTGTTCTTATCAAGAAATAAGGATGAAGGATTCTAGACTCCTAGAGGGTGAAGTAGGGAGTGAGTGAGCCCAAGTAGAGAATCCCAGATAATGATGACGTGGTTCTTCTCTTTGTCGAAGCTAACCTGTGCTTTTTCCTGTTCTTTCAGGTGGGTAGCACCATAGTGCACAGAGTTTCCGGTCTAAAGTCAGGAAGATCTGAGTTCAAATCAGAACCCAGACACTGGCTATGTGACTGGGCAAATCTTTCACCTCTGTTTGCCTCAGTTTTCTTATCTGTAAAATGGGGATAATAATAACAACACCTACCTCCCAGAGTAGGTGGAACATTTTAAGAGCTATACAATGTTACTATTATTATTATTTCATCCAGAAGCTTGCCCAATTGATTTCTCAATCCCCTCATCTCTCTCTCTCTCTCTCTCTCTTTCTCTCTCTCTCTCTCTCTCTCTCTCTCTCTCTCTCTCTCTCTCTCTCTCTCTCTCTCTTTCTCTCTCCCTCCCTCTCTGTCTCCATCTCCCTCTCTCTCCCTTTCCCTCAGTTGTTTGGGGAGCAGAGAAATAGAAGTGGGTTGATCCAAATGCTCTCCAAGCTTCCTAGGCTCCTCAATAATGAACCTCATATTAATGGCATGTAGACAAGGAGAATGATAAAGGCCAAAAGTAGATTGGGAAACAACTAAGATCAGGGCTGGATAAATGCCTCTCCCTCTCCCCCCTCCATCCACCATGAGTTTTAGGTCCCTGTAGACATCTCTAGTAAGGTGAATCTGGTGAAAAAGAGAAGAGGTTCCATGAAGCAAAGTAGCATTAGAGAGACAAGGTGTTTCCCCTAGTCTCTAGGACAAGGTCAAAAATATAAATTAATCTTGCCTTTTCTAATGTATCAGAGACAAGAACTAAATAGTGTAGGTATGTGTGTATCTGAGGGGGTAATAAGTAATGCCTATTGAGAGAGATCTCCAGAACCTGTTTAATGCTATGGTAGGTGAGTATTTATGAGGCTGCCTTAATTCTTTTAGATTAGTGCATTACCCCTTAAGGTATTTCTGCTATATAGCTTGTGGAACATGCCTTTCCCACCCCTCCCCCAACATAACCACTATCACAAGTTCAAGGCTCTCTTTGGGGTTTGAACCCCCATCAATGTATTTAGTTTACTAATGGTCACATTTAGTGTGAAGCAAAGGTATTTAATGATATAACGTTGTAAGAAAAGTAGCAATGGAAAATTTCTCTGATATGTCAGGGGCACTTTCTATAGGAGCAATTCATACCAATGCTATAGGGCGTATGTTTTCTGGTGATATCACACTGCTTCCTCTGGTTTGGCTCCCTCCCTGAAGGACTTTTCTCTCTAATAGATATTATATTCTTTTGGACTTGCACCTGGATGTCACATCATATCTCTGTTCCTCTTCCTCTGAGTATAATTCTGTGGCATCTCCTCTTCTGTATTTTCCCTGGATTCTCTGATCAATAGTGGATATTTCACTCCACTAGTTTCATGGCTGCCTCTTCATATTCCTCCTTACTACAAGCTTCTGGGCTTTGTCTCTTCAGTATCACCTGCCAACCATCTCAGTTCTAGTCTGCTAGGGCAATGGTTCTCAAACTTTTTGGTCTCAGGATCCCTTTATACTCTTAAAAAAACTTTGAGGATCCTCAAAGAGTTTTGGTTTATATTTACATACTATAGCTATAATATGTATTAGAAAACTAGACATTTTAATTAGAAAATTATTTGAAAGTAGTTTTGACCTAGTAGGTCTCTTGAAAGGGTCTCAGGGACTCTCCAGGTTCTTATGCCACACTCCTTATAATTTCTATGCTAGGCCATAGAGAAGAGAAAATCTTTTCCTCTGTGTG
>CM053599.1:117846083-117872753 GCA_028646575.1 Pseudocheirus occidentalis | reverse complement strand
CTATCTGCAGGCCAAGGGCTCTGAAGCAGCCCAGTGGGGGCCGCTGCAGCTCTCAGCCATTCTTGCTGCTACAGCCGCCTCCCAGTGCTTCCTTGCCCTGGGAGCAGTTTGGCCGGACCCGCCCTTCTCCTCCCCAGTTAGCAAAATCCACCAACCTTTCTCTTAGCGTTTTTTAATTCTGGCCTGATAGATGTGGTAACTGTGCCGTCAGTGCAGCCGATCTGCTCTCCTTTAGACCCGGCTCCCCGCCCGATACCCCAGGGCCTGACCTGGCCGGGGTTTTGCCCGCGGGTCCCAGACTGCTGCGAAGAGCCCAGACTGCTGTGAAGAGCCCCGACTGCTGCAAAGAGCCCTGCCTGCTGCGCTGCCTGTAGCAACAGATGTGCTTTCTGTCTTGTGGAGAGTTTTGGAGCTTGAAAATCTGTTTAGCATCCCATTTTATGAGTTTTTTAGTGTGTTTGTGTGGGAGCTGTGGTGCTTTGCTGCTTCTATGCCGCCATCTTGGCTCCGCCCCCAGTGTCATAGCATGTTAGACTTGAAAGGAATTTTACATCTAACCCATCTCCTTCATTCTATAGATCAAAAAGTGAGGCCCAAGGGGTTCAATGGCTTATCCAGGGTCACATGATTATTAAGAGGTTGGATAAGGACTTGAACTTGGGTCTTCTGTTTCAATTCTTGAGTTGTGATCACAAGACCTTGATGTATCTCCCATAGCATTTCAAACATTTTTGAATTTTTCTTATTATACCATGAATTTTTCAAGAATTATATATGGCATATAATTAGAAATAAAAATGGTAATTCTCTCCTAAAGTAACTTAATAACAATTTCAAATGCCAGAGGGTTAAAAATTAGATTAAAAGACAGTAAGGGAGAAATTCAAGAACATGAAACATCTTTTTAAAAAAAGCAAAATGTTATTTTATTTTTAGAACTGGAGATTGAAAAAGGCAAAGGTATTCCATAAGGAGCGTCTCATCATTTAATCATGCACATCCTTCTGTTTTGTAAATGATTACAGGATAATTATTCTCTTAGCCTCTCAAAGACATGAATTCCTAGGACTTATCAACATGACCGTGGTTGGTTCAGTAAATTTGGTAGGTCACACTAGTAATAATAAAAGCTGAGAGGGTGTTTTACACACCTTGTCTTATTTGATCCTTATAATAGCACCATGAAGCAAGGAATACAGTAACTATTCCATTTTCCAGATGAGGAAACTGAGGCACAGAGATGTTAAATGACTACATAAGATCACAGTATTAATAAAGGGCGGGGCCAGAATTTGAATTTTGAGTTTGTTAGAACAAATCTACTGCACCATAGCCATGTCAAGAGCAATATCCTAACTCCTGCCTCTATACAAATTAGGCTAATAATTATTTTAAAGGTATTAAGACCATCTTTAAGGTTTGGTGGACTTAGGAAATGAAAAGCTTGAACTCTTAACATGATTTCCTCATCTCCTGAGTACAAAACTATCTTGAGGAGTTCTAGGAATGCCCTTTGATGATTGACTGGTAGATCATGATAAGTAACTCAAGCAAGAGAGCTTCCCTCAGATAAATTAACTTGAGGCATCCTCAATGCCTATCACTGCTGAACATCCTTTTCTTGCTATGTCTAACTAAATCTCCTTTTGTTAACCATGGAATGATCTCTTGGTGTCTCATTTTGTTCCAACAACCTAAACAACCAGTGGAATGGCTTGAGTTAGGCCCAACCCAGAACATAATACCATCTTGTCAGTAAGTATGAGCACACTCTGCCTTAGTTTTCACATCAACTTTGGCTATGAAGGAAGACAATAGAGAAGAGTGAAAAATATGCTTTTAATCAAACATCCATATTGTGTTGTCTCTTGAGTGGGTCTCTAACCTAAGACAGACGTAAGGGAGCAAAGACAGTTTGAGAAATTGGAGTGGGGGGGCAAACTCTTAGGAAATGGAGCCAAATATTTCATGGAGAAAAAATTTTATGGGACTGAACTCATCAATGTTTATATTGAATAAGTGTTCTAGAAATATATGACACTGAGAAAGGTAACCACTTTATTACTATAATGGATAGAAAACATTTTTTTCCTTTCTCTTAATGTAATCATGTCATGTAGCTACCTGTAGGCCGTAATGTAGACCCATCTTTTCACTTAAGACTCGGTCAATTATGATTTTACTAAGACACCATTGAAAACTGCATTCTAATCCTTCTATTGCCAGTAACAGCAGTTTGGGTCATTAAATCAAAACATTTATTATACTTTCTTAAAAAGAGAGAAATTCATAATGACATATTAACCTTCCAACATGTAGGAGGTGTAAATGGGCATGAACACAGAAACAAGCAATCATGGAATCAAAATTTTCTCCTACATTTAGTTAAGGAGGCATTCAGGCTGTAAATTGGCCTAGGTGAGTTCACAATCTGCTTCACCCAGTACAATAGCCAGACTCCATAACCAGAAGTCGCTGAGCACTGAAAAGAGAAAGAAATTCAAAATCACTTAAAGAAATATCCTGATAACACTCTTGAAACAGGAATTTGGTCATTTATGTTCTTTATATGTCTATAGCTTATAGGACCACAAATTTAGAGGCAGAAGGGAAGAGATCATTGAGTTCAATGCCATTAACATATAGATGAGGAAATTGAAGTACTGACAGGTTAACTGATTTGGTGTTTATGGTATTGGTAGTGGTACAGTATGGTCTCCAATATAGATATTGCACTTACATTCAGTCAATATCAAAGCCATGAGACAGAAAAATGTAGTTTGCCTATTAATGGGCCCTGACTATTGATGGGACAGCTGGGTGGCACAGTGGATACAGTTCTGGGTCTGAAATCAGAGAAGACCCATCTTTACTGAGTTCAAATTTGGCCTCCAACATTTACTAGATGTGTGACCCTGTTACGTCACTTAACCCTGTTTGTCTCTGTTTCCTCATCTGTAAAATGAGGTGGAGAAGGAAATGGTAAATCACTTCAGTATCTTTGCCCAAAAAACCCCAAGGGGGCATGAAGACTCAGACACAATTGCAAAATGACTGAACAGCAGTTGCTACTGAATAGATGATGCAGGGTCATACAATCAACCTTTGTCCAGCGTAGCCTATTATGAGTTGATGAATACAGGACAGTTCATCTAACAAGATAGAGTACAGGAGGCTTTTATTGCTAAATAGAAATGGCTCATGAAAAATCAGGACAGGTGGGTGATGCAGTGGATAGAGTATCTGGCTTGGAGTCAAGAAGACTCATCTTCTTGAGTTCAAATCTGCCTCAGACACTTACTATCTGTGTGACCCTGAGCAAGTCACTTAACCCTGTTTGCCTTAGTTCCTCATCTGTAAAATGAGCTTGAGAAGAAAATGGCAAAGCACTCCAGCATCTTTGCCAAGAAAACCTCAAAAAAAGAGGCAGACATGATGGAAACAATTCAATAGCAACAACACAATAAAAATCACACTTTCCTGAGTCTCTAAAATGTTAGTGCCTTTTACAAACAAACGATGTCAGAATTTGATGCCTCTAGAACTGGGTCTCCTCCATTAAGCATCCCAATGGACATCTATTTACAAGGATATGGCTCTTGAGCATCATGTTTTTGCCTGCTTTACCAACAGCTACACCTGCTACTAGAGAGACATTTGCTGCTTTATATTCAATAGCTACCAACCTGGTAATAGGCATGGGGCTCCCAGCATGTCTTCCCATTGATCTGAGCTCCAGACTGCATGTTTGGCATATGAAAGAATTTTGAGGGAGAGGAAGAAAAAAATCTTTATCTCCACTGATTCCTGAGCAACGGCAATGGGTCTGGCCCAGTAGTCTTAAACCTGGAAAGAACAGGTTTAGACAGACAAATGCTCTCCCCTTTGTAGTCTTCTTTATATTAGTTGCTCTGCCTGGTGTCCGTTCCATAGAACAGGCTGCTTCTCCCAGGAGAAGCTCATCTCTTCTAATCTCACCACCATGCTTTTAACTCAAGTCTTGAGTGATATCATCTCCCTCAACTGCCTCTTCCCTTTGATTGGAGGGCTAACACATGCAGTACTAAACTCCTCCCAATGCTTTACTTTATAGAGGACAGAAACTAGACTCCCAGCTTACTCTACTTTGTATCTGTGGCTCTGCCTGGTTTTAACTCTATGGGTATGAATAGAAAATGCTCCTGGGTAGTATCCCTTGGTGTCTTCCTTCTTCCCCCTTCTCATGCTTTTCTGCCTCCTTTTGCATGTTGTCTTCCCCCTTTTGATTGTGAAGTCCTTGAGGACAAGGACTGTCTTTCTTTTTATTAATTGTATCTCCAATACTGTGCTTGGTGTATAGCTGGTGTTTAATAAATGTGTACTGGATTGGATCAAAGTTAGGACCAATGGAAGAATTTGCAAATATCTCCTTCTATATTTAGTTGTTTGTGGGGGCATGTTAGCAACCATCAGAGACATCATATGTTAAACAACCAAGTGAGAGCCATTACAAAAACAGCAGAGGTTAGGGGTTAGATCCATTGCTAATAAGAACATTGAAGCACTAATGTTATGTTGTGCTGGGTATGTGACTATATGACTCTTATAATTAAGGATAAAGCAGCTATTCCTGCCCAACTAGGCTCCTTGTGTCAGTCAGAGTACTCACTTAACCCATGTGGCCTTCAGTCTGTCCCCAAAGGGCAAAATGGCACCCTTCCCTCTCGAGGTAAGAGGTTTCCCCAATGGTAATCAACAGCTACATCATTAAGCATCTGACTATCTAGGTCAGCATGTCGAACCATCAGAAGCCATAAAAAAATCAATGTTACCTAAGAAGGGGGGGGGTTCTTTGCTCCAGTGGTTTCTGGGATTCAGTCTCCAGAAAGTCTTATCTGATAAGAATAGACTATTTTGTACATAGTTCTGACTGACCCTCTCTCACATTTCCTTATTTCTTTCCCAAAGCAGAGTTACCTTGGCCTCGAGGTACTTTTTTCCCTGAGATGTCTCCATACATGCTAGGGAAATAACTCAGGCCCCTTTCAAATGGTAGGCTTCTTTTTTCTGGGATGGTACTAACAACTTCTTCCCATAAAGGGCTTAGGAACCAAGGTGTGCTATTATTGGTAGGTTACTTGCATTTTAATACTATGGATAATATGAAATTACTGCTATATAACTATGATGAATATATTCATTTGGAAGAAAAGGGGCCCCCTACTTACTTGGGGATAATTCTGAGTATCTGGATAGAGATATGGGAAAATTCTGTGGTCCTCATGGAAGAGGAGGAAGGAAGAGAGAGAGAGAGAAAAAAAGATTTCATATCATTTCCCAGATGGGGCTCCCAGGGAAGGGGAGGTTTTGATGGGAAATTAAAGGCATGCTGAGTTGGTCGTTGTATTCACAAAGTCTAGTCATCACCTTGGGTCTCAGCATAGGTTGCAGACAAAGTGTTTATGACCTCTTAGCCACATTACTACAGGGGTCCCTAGTGCATAAAGTTTTTAACTATCCACAAAGCGTCATTCTATGTGCTGTGGTGTTTATGTTCCTGTTGCTGCTTCTGCTTGTTGTCACTGCCTTGCATTACAAGATTCACTATGAAATGTAAAGATTTGACATCACCCACCACCATGACAAGATCTTTGAGATCTTTTGAGACTTGGTGCTCCCTGAGGAGAGGAAAACCCCCCAAATCTTTCTGGATTTTACTCTCCTCCACATTTTTTTCTTTCATCTTTTTCTTCTTGATGGACTTTGGGGTTTGGGGCTGTAATTTTTTGCTTTTTATTTGTCTCCTTAGTGCTGTCTGTGCCAGAAGAATTGTCCAGGAAAATCCCTAAAAGCATTTTAAATGTGGAAGGTCCTCTAGAAAATCCTTAGTACTTTGCCACCAAGGGGTGGTATGTGAGAGGATCAATATCTACCAGTTCCTTCTTCCCTCTCCTTATCCCAAAGGATAAGAAGACAAAGATAAGACTTGATTGGCCCAGGGGTAGGCAGGCTTAAACTGTTCTTCCATTGATGCAGCTTCCTTGAGGGCTATGGTTATGTTGACATGGCTTCTTGATCACCAGGAGACATAGAAGGAAGCTCCCAAATGAGAACTGTAAATAGAAAAAAAATCTTCAGAAAAATTTTCTATAATAAGCACACTTTATCCAAGAGAGATAAGAAACTGATTCATGTTTACATTAGGAGCGGTGCCTCAGTAGATAAATGGTGAAGAGAAAGGAACAGGCCATTGTGAGAGAAATTCAGGCTATCAAGAGTTGTATAAAAATATCTAAATCACTAAAAATTAGAGAAATACATATTAAAGTAACTTTGAGATTGTACTTCATATTTATCAAATTGGCAAAAATGATATAAAAGGAAAATAATAAATGCTGGAGGGGTTGCATGAAAAAGACCCCTTGGTACATTGTTGGTGAATCTCTGAATTAACCCTTCTAGAAAGCAATTTGGAGATATGCTCAAAATGCTACAAAACTATGTATACACTTTGTCCTGCCTATATCATTGCTAGGCCTATAGTCCAAAGAGATCAAGAAAAGATGAAAAGAACCTTTATGTATAAAAACATTTAAAGCAGTTCTTTCCATAATAGCAGAAAATAAAAAGGAAACTAAGGAGGTATTCTTTTGGAGAATGACTAAACAATTTATGGTATATAAATATAGTAGAATATTATTGTGCCACAAGAAATGACAACATGGACAGTTTTGGAAGAAACTGGGAAATCCTATGAATTGATGCCAAACAAAATTAGCAGACACAGGAGAACAAGTTTTAGAATGAAAACCTTACAGAGAAAAATCACTTGGAAAGACTTTAGAATGCTGATCAATGCAATGATAAATCATGAGTCCATAAGACTGAAGAAGAAACAAACCACTCACTTCCTGTCAAAGGAAAGATAGACTTAAAATGCAGAGGCTGATACATTTTTCAGCAAGCCAATGTGGAAATTTGTTTTGTAGGGCTATGCATGTTTATGGTGAGAGTTTTAGCTTTTATTTTTAATAGTGAAAGGGACAGATTATAAATGCATATAAAAATAAGTATATTCTTCCCATCTGATAATGGTCAGTAACATAAAAAGTGGGGAGGGGGGAAGCACTGCATAATAAGTCATAATCACTTTGTTAGAAAGATTTACTATGTTGTTTTGGGGTGAAGTAATATGGGAAGAGGTTTGTTTGAATGGCTATTAGGAAGTGCATGTTGTATCAAAACAAAATGTATACCAAAAAAATGAGGAGAAACACTAAACAGCTAGGTGGTATAGTGAGTAGAACGCCAGCCCTGGAGTCAGGAGGACCTGAATTCAAATCCAGCCTCAGACACTTGACACACTTACTAGCTGTATGACCTTGGGCAAGTCACTTAACCCCAATTGCTTTACCTTCCCCTCTCCAAAAATAATACTAAACATCCTTTGTGATTTGAGCACTATACATATTTCTTGGACTAGGTTCATATGGTGCATCTTAAAATGAGAGGAAGTTATTTCTCATATTGAACCTTTCACCTAAAAATGAGAGAGCAATTTCCAACCTCCAAAAACTTTCTGGAGTAGTACCTTAAAAGGAAACATTGATTGCTTTAACTTGAATCTGCCTCCAGCAATTTTAGACCACAAGCTAAACACCTTTTCTTATATCTGTACTCAGAGGAAATAAAATCTTTTGCCATTGTACAGCAGGCCACATGAGTGTTACAGGGTGCCAAAATCAATAAGCTACATCATGCCAAAGGCATACCGGACACAGATTTGAGTAAATTCCCACCAATAGCCCAAGCTACCCAAGCATATCTCCAAGTATCTTAGAAGATTTTCCAGCATGTGTGAATGTACTCTTGTTATGACTTTTTTTTTGCTAATTGATTCATTTTTTTACAACAGTTTCCAATGGGAAAAGGAAATGGAAGAGAATAAACTTTTTCGTATTATCCATTGTATGCCAGACACTGTGCTGTTTTACAAATATCACCCCATTTGCTTCTAACAACAACTCTTTGAGAGAGATGTCATTCTTATTCCAATTTTGCAGTTAAGGAAATTGAGGCAATCAAAGGTTAAGTGACTTGCTCAGGTTTGACTTCAAAAGTCCAATACTCTATCTACTGTGCCACATAGCCCCCCTCTATAAACTTTGCAAGAAATAATACCCAATAGTTCATAGACCATAAAGACATGTTCAATCTTGAGAGCTAACTCCCCCAAATCTCTCTTTGGTTTGTTATACCCACTTCAAAATTTATTGTGGAAAAAAAATCTAATATAATTCATGACTCAGTCTCCACAGATATGCATAATCCCAAACACCCACACAAGCACTAAGGGAACAGAGCAAATACTGGGCATAGGATTGAGGGTAACAGCACCCTAAAGTCCCATACTTGGGGAACAAAGCAAGTATTGGACATAGTACAGCAGAACCCACAGAAAATGGAAGTAATACAAATATCTAACAGGACCACTGATCAAATGTAGAAAATATACTAAGGATTTGTATTGACCTATAAACAACCGATATGGTTCCCTTTCTGTTCTGATGTTCTGTTTTCCCTAATATCCTAAAATTCTTCATACTCACAACTCACTCCATATTATAGTTTGTAAACCTCCCATTAATAAGAGAACCAAATGTTGGGTCATTAACATCATAGATTTCTATAATGGGGTTGTGAAAAGTCAGACACAACATAAACAACTGAACAACAACAATATCTTTACTATTCCAATGAGGCTCTCACTTTCATCCCAGACATCAACACAAATATCCAGTATCCTGAGGAGTTGGACTTTCTCAAGAGGAGACACAGTTGGATTTACTATATAAGCACACATCTTCCTATAGGACCTACAACATCTGAATAGCTCATACTAATAGTAGAGGGCAAGGTTCAGGTCTCTTCTTCTCCATTATTGTACCTGTAGTCCCTTTTTGCTGCTCATTTTAACACTTAGAGTCTTATGCTATCTTCTTCTCAATCCAAGGGGAATACTCTCTAAGAAATCCCCCATCTCTCAACACAAGTGAAGATCCCTAAATTCTCAAAGTTGGTGTCACTCATAAGCCCCAAGACTGCCTTCAAGAAACTGCCTAGGAAATTTCCCTTCTCTGGCTAAAAGGCCAAACTCTGGAATTCTCAAACTTGGGACTGCTCTAGAGGCAAGACTTGGGAACTTTTACTACTTAGTTACATAGTTCCCTCCTTCTGGACTGCCTTGTGATTGACAGATTACACCACTGATTCTTTTCAGAACCTACTCCTAACTCTGGGGACTTCTTTCCCCACTATGCCACAAAAGCCCTCTCATTCTGGAATATTCTAGAGACTCCAGTAATCTCATTCTAGAAGACTATTGTTTCTTTCTTTTCTTTCTTTTTTTAGGAAGATTCAACATTTATTAAGCACCTTTCCTGTGAAAGGCACAGTGCTGACACCCTGCCAAGATACAAAGATTGACATAGACATTCTGCCCTAGAGAGGGCTTAAAGCCTAATATGGGTTTATGTAATATAAAGGAACGATGACCTCCATTCTCTACTGTTTCAAGTCTTGACCAGCTGTCATTCCCACCCACCCCTAAACATAATTATCAGTTTTCAGTTAACAGGCCACCCCTTTAGATATGGGAAGTCACTTGATAAATACTCTGAAAACAAGATACAAGTGTGTTTTCCATTAATAGGCCATCCCTTTAATGACCAGGCAATTAAATCATTATTAATGAGTTCTCCACAAAGAACCCTAACAACCCAAACTGATAGGGGAAACCACTTCGTTAATATTTTGGAAACGGGGTGATAGATTAATTACTTTTGATTTGCTAGAAGGCTATAAAACAGGGCTAGCTGTCCCTATCTTTATTACTTTGTGTCCCTGATTCCCCCACTCCCAATGTGCCTGGGAATCCAAGCT
Organism: Pseudocheirus occidentalis; assembly: GCA_028646575.1. NCBI lineage: Eukaryota > Metazoa > Chordata > Mammalia > Diprotodontia > Pseudocheiridae > Pseudocheirus > Pseudocheirus occidentalis. The sequence continues at coordinate 117,862,832 of CM053599.1, read as the reverse complement.
GTCAGTAATGATTTTAGCCATAGTACTAATGACCGAGGTCCCCAGGCCTCCTAGAAAATGTCCAGCTAGGCCTTCTCTCCATCACACAGAAATCTCATTAAGTAGATGGTTAAAGTCACAACATTCGATCACATCCTCAAGAACTTTTCCTACATAGGAAAAGCTTCACATAGTAATGAGACCTGGTTTTGCTCAAGCCTCTTCCTTTCCAAGACAGAAAACACAAAACCAAGGAATGGAATAGAATGGAATGGTTTTTTCTATTAAGATAAAAACAAAGAAATTCAGAACTGGATCACTTGGCCCTTTCTCTTCTCTCCTCCCAGTTCTAAATGCTTACTGACACCTCTTAATGGCAAGCATCCTCTTAGACCTGCAATTTGGTTCCACACATTCAAGGCTCAGTACAATCTGTTTTGTGGTCTTTGCCTTTTTCCGGAAAATTGGTTTTGTTTGACCACCATAGCCACTCTGCTTCCGATCTTATTGCCTCTTCCCCTGTGCGTAGAATCCTTGCCTTTCTTGTACTACGTCACTTTGTGAGGCTAGGGCTTGCCGCACTTTTTGCAAAAAGTTCTGCGGGTTTTAGGGACGTTCACCAAAGGGCAGCGCCGCGCGTCCAGCCGGGCTTCTCTGATGTCGAGGCCTCTGGGGTCCCTCCGCCGAGCGCTCACAAGGGGCGCTTGACCAAGGACGACGTCAAGCTGAAGAAGACGACCGGCCTCCAAGGATGATAGCGGAAGACTCTATTGTTTCTTTCTTTAAAAAATATTTCATTTTCCCCCAATTACATTTTAAAACAATTTTTGACATTTTTTAAGTTCCAAATTTTATCCCTCTGTCTCTCCTTCCCTCCCTTTGCTTTTCCCTGAAGACAGTTAGCAATTAGATATAGGTTATGTATGTGCAATCATGTAGAGTATTTCTGTGTTAGCCATTTTATACAAGAAGACTTGACTAGAAAAAGAATGAAAGGAAGGAAGGGAGAAAGAAAGAAACAAACAAACAAACAAACAAACAAACAAAGAAACAAAGAAAGAGAGAGAGAAAGAGCATGCTACAGTCTGTATTCAAACAATATCAGTTCTTTCTCTGCAGGCAAATAGTATGCTTCATCATTAGTCGTTTGGAATCATCTTGGATTGTTAGACTATTCTTTCCCTACAGTCTTCTTATACTGAAGATCACTCTGCCTCTATTACCCCTTCCTCTGATTGGTCACGTCTTCCTGGAGCTATCATTTTATGGTTAGTGTCCAAGTCAGTCATATTTATTCTTTCATTTCCCTCTGGGACCAGCTTGTAACACTGGATTTCTCTTTTCATCATCTCCCTTCCACCCTCCCCATCCCCCTATTACCACCACCATAGGTATCTTTCCTCACTACTACCTTTTCAGCTTCCTTTTATGTCCCCCCCCCATGTCTTGAAGTCATGGACTATCTTTCTACTTGTATTTATATTCCTAGTACTTAGTACAAGGCCTTGCATGTAGTAAGTAATTAATAAATGCTTATTGACTTATTGATTTGACTCTAAGTCTGGGGCCAAAAACTTGACATTATTCATGAACTTTCTTCTCAGGTCACAGAGTACAGAACATGTTCTGCTACAAGGCTACCAACAATGTCTCCAGGAGGGGCAATCTACTCCCACAATAGCTATGCTCTTAGGTCTTCTGCATTCTCAAGCTATCCCATAGAAAACACAAAAAAGAAAAGGAAAAAAGGGTATATGTAGACTATACTTTGTGGGATGATAAGAAGAGGTGGCTTTTCCTGAAATAATGTATTCCACAATGGTGGGAACCAGCCAATCCACATTGGGGATAGAGTCCATGAACAGACTCTACAAACTGTCAAGAGGCATCTTTAATTGGAACATGCAGTCAAAATTCTAGTCAAAGGTATATCACCCTTTAAATTCATGAAGCTGACCAGGACACTCCCCTGATCAATCCCCACTACATTTTCATTGCACTTTCACTTTAAAAAAAAAACAACTTAAACAGAACTGTCATTAATGTGGCATTTTTGACTCTCATTATAATTTATAATTTTTGTTAAACAGAAAGGAAATGTATTTTAACCTCAGTCGAATGGAACCAATATTGGCCATTGTATCTGACCTGAGGGCAGCTAGGTAGCCCAGGGGATGGTGTGCTGGGCCTGGAGTCAGGAGGACCTAAGTTCAAGTTTATACTCAAACATGTACTAGTTGTGTGACCCTGGACAAGTCACTTAATCCTATTTGACATGGTTTCCTCATCTATAAAATGAGTTGGAGAAGGAAATGGCAAATCATTCCATTATTTTTGTCAAGAAAACCCAAAATGGGGTCACAAAGTGTTGGACTAATCAACTAAAAAAGAACAACAAATTTGACCTGAACTCTTGCCTTCATTTGTAATTATTGTGAACATCATTCATTTGATCCTGTTTTCTTTATTTTGCATCATTTGTTCTTGACTTTTCAAAAATACATTTCTCAAGGCAATATTGAGTTTGGGGAACTTGTGTTCATTAGGAACATGCCTTTTATGACAAAGTCCATAATGTTTTCAATCTCTTTAACAATTTTTCAATATTCATGTTTTCACATCAACCAGAATGTCATTTTCATATTTATAGAAGAAAATAGATTTTTAAACAAGCTGAGAAGGAATGTGGGAATTGCCCACAGGGAACTGCACAAAAAATTTCTGCTAAATGAATATTCTTGACATTTTTCTTTTGTTCTTCTGATACATCACGATTTCCAGAAGTGACTGAACTCTTAAGTTTTCCACATTTCTGAAGAGTTTTGTCCCATTTTCTTTTAAATAAATGATTAGAATCTTGAGAAAATAAGCCCTTACTTGCATATGTATTATTTACTCAAGATAGTGAAATTATTTAATCAAAATGTAAAAATGATAGAACTTGAAACTCAAGAGAGAATCAGTGATCAAATCACTGTTGCATAATATGAAAATCATTTGTTTGAAAATTTCTTGAAAGGTAATTGATAGACACCACAAATTTCTAATCAGCATTAACTAACACAAGGATAGTTATGGAAAGAAATAGTTTAAAGCCATAACCACAACCAGAGAAGACTGCATTTCTAATAATTTTGCAAGTCTTTGGGCAAAAAACCACTCAAAAATAAAAGTAGTAATTTCAATTTAAAAATTTGAAAAGAATAAAGGATAAAAATGAATTTTCCTCTGAAAACATAAGAAAAGAGAGTGTCTGGGAGTTCATTATATCTTTTTATAATGACAAATTTGGGTTTTTAGCTACATCATAACTTTTTAAGATAGTGCCTACTTCAAAATATTTAATGTTTTAAAATATTTATCCTTTTCTCCATCATGGGATAGTGAGTTCTTCAAATACCAAGACAAATGAGAAACTGGCCTTCAACTTTTTGATTTAATGAAAATCCTATCTATTATACTGAGATGACTTTTATAAATGTACATAAGGTTACACTGGATAACGCTTTCTTTACCTTTAGTTTTCTAAGACCTACAGTGAGAAGGTATAGTGTGAAGATACTGCCTATGATCAGTTAGGCTTGAATTGTCCTAAACTATGAAAGGAAAAACTTACTGTTGTTAAATCTTATTAATGCCATTTGGTGATCAAAATGAACTTTAAAATATTAATACTTTGTCTAGATCTATACAGTACAATTAGTTTGATATAGCATTACCTTTATGGATTCATTTTTTAAATTTTTAATATTTCTTTTATTTTGAACGTACACACCAAAAAAAGCATTTTCACATACACAGCAGATCATAAAGACTGTTTATGAGACCATGATCTCTATTTCAAAGTATTTTTAAAGTACATAATAAATTCCATGTATTACTTTCAAAACTATCCTTCTTGCTTAGGTTTCTATCTGAACTCCATTTTGATCTTCTATGTATTTTAAAAGAGGTGTCAATGGTCCTTATTTGGGTGGGACATCAGTATTGCTAACCATCTTCTACCTCTCTACCCCCAAATTAAAAACTAAAAGAAAAAAAAACACTTCATAATAAATAAGCATTGTCTTGCAAAATGAATACACACAGACCAGGACCAAAAATATGTGTCTCTTTCTACACCTTGAGTCCATTACTCTTCTTTTAGGAGGTAGGTTACATGCTTCATCATAGGTCTTTTAGACATAGCGTTTGGTCACTGTATTGATCAGAGTTCTTAAGTTTTTCAAAGTTGTTTCTCTTTACAACATTGTTGTTCTTGTAAAAACTGTTCTGCTCACTTGATTCTACAAGAAGTCATACTGGCCAGCATTCCCCATAAATCCCTTGTCATTTCTTACAGAGCAGCCATATTCTATTACATTCGTATGCCACAATTGTTCAGCCATTTGCAAATTAATGGGTACCCCTTAGATTCTGATTATTTTCCTTTTAATTCCCCTTTAGGCTCAGGAAGTTTGTTCCTTTTGTCACAGTCTTCTCACCCCCAAACCTCTACTCAAATTATGCTTCCTCTTAATGCCGCCCATCCTGATTTGTTGCCTGTTAAGTTTAATGTCTCTAGTCCTCCACTAGCTTATTCGGCTGGGCTACCAATAACTGATACAATTGCCTAGGGGACACTTGCTGACTTTTTATTTAGTTCTAGGGTGGAAGAAATCATTTAGCATAGTTTCTCATTGAATTTCTTGATTTGGTCTGGTATGGATTTCAGGTTTTTGCTGGAATGGATTTGGGGGTGTTAGGCAGCTTGCCTCTCTGTGCAGGCAGCTGTGTTGGCCACCTACTTTTCTGAGAAAATTGAGGCTATTAAATATGAGCTCTATCTTTTCCCCTTCTCATCTTAAACCCCCTTGATATCATCTCCTGCACTGTCCTTTTTCCTCCAGTTTCTAACAAAGAGGTGGCCCTTCTCCATGTAAATGCCAACCTTCCTACAGCCACCCTTGATCCTATCCCCTCATCTTCTCCAGTATATGAGATACAGCATATCCTCAATCATCCCCCCATTCATGAATCATCAACCACTCCCCATCTACTAGTTCCTTCCCTACTTTCAAACATACTTGACTCTTTAAAAATATCTTTTAAAAACCTTCACTAGAACACCACCCATGCAAGATATTGTTCTATGTTTCTCCTCCCTTTCTCAGCCAAACTCCTAAAAAAAACTATCTACACCTCTTGCTTGGGCAGCTACATGGCACAGTGGATAGAGAAAATCCTCTGGAGTTTCATGACACTACTATATCCTAGTTAGTTCTCTTTTCTACCCATCCACTGTCTCCTTCTACCTTCTGACCTCTCCTTCTCCATCTCCTTTTCTGGCTGGTCAACCACATCAACTCCCCAGTTGTGAGTGTTCTTCAAAGCTCTATCTTAGCACCTTTTCTCTTGTCTCTCTCTATACTCTCCCTCTTGGTGATCTCACCAATCCCCATGGGTTTAATCATCACTACTATACAGATGACTCCTAGATCTATATATCTAGCCCCAGCCTCTCTCAGTCTCTGAGCTTTAGCACTAAATCACCAATTGCTTACTAGACATTTCAAACTGGATGTCCTGGAGAAACCTCAAACTCAACTTGTCCAAAAATGAATTCATTATCTACCCCACCCCCAGAAATTCCCCCTCTTCCAAACTTCTGTCCCACAGAATTCTTTCTTCAAGATACTGCTCAGGCAACACCTTCTACATGGTCCTCCCCCACTGCTGGTGCCCTCCGTCCCCAAATATCTTGTATATGACTGCTTTGCATTTATTCTCTTTATATTTAATTGGTATGTATATAAAGCATTATACATATACCCTTCCTCACTGTCTTCTCTATTAGAATGTTAAGCTCCCTAAAAGTAGATACTGTTTCAATCCTTGTATTTTTATCTTCAGCACCTAGAAGAGTGCCTGGTATGTAAAAGGCACTTAACAATGAGGCTTGATTGACTGATACTATGAATGGGACTCAAAGAGGCAGGAAGAGAGTTGGCTTGGTAAGGGAGTTTCAGTGATGAGGGCCAGAGGACAGGCAGGAGCAGAGTTAATCCCTTACCACAGAGGGATCAGGGACTGCTTCCACAGTAGAGGGAGCAATAGTTCCAGCATCCTCAGAGGGGACTTTTTCTTGAGATACCATGGTTTGGGGCTCTTGTGGACCCCGAGACTGCAGAGCAAGGTCTCTGAAGCCCAAGTCTTCTAGAACTCCGAGCTGCCGCTGTCGCTGTAGCTCCTGTTGGTGTGTTGGGTGTGGTGGGCAGAAAGGAGGTAGAGATAAGCCTTGTCGCCATCTTGTCTCACCCCATAGGAATGCAGCGTGTCCTGGTCACGGGGCAGCCGCTGGCCAATTACCCACCTCTGCTGGCTTGGGTGAAAGCCATAATCCAGAAAGACCACATCTTTAAGAGATGCCACCGTCATGTTGGGCCGCACCATCAGCCAAATGTGAAGAGTATGCATCTGGGCATCCTCCACACCCACCCATAACTTGATCTCCTGTTTGGGATAGACCTCTGATCTAAGCTGCAGCGTTAGTAGAGCCCGATGCTTTGCCAGCCATGTGGCACAGCTTACCACCATCTTCTCATCCCCACCAGCCACAGCCCGAGCCAGCTTTAGGGCCATCTCCTCCACTTTCTTGGTCTTCTCTTGTATCAGGCTGGACTGTGCCCATCCCACTCATATCCAATCAGCAGGCTCAGTCTATGGAGAGACCATCCAGAGTCCTTCTTTACCCTGGTTGGGGCCAGGTCGCGATGTTGGGCGCAGGCTACCAGGGTTGCCCCTGGCGGGGTCGCGGGGTCCCAAGGCAGAGCTGGCACTCCGCGGACGCTTCCTCCCAGCCTTCAGCGGGCGGCGGCGACCTGGGCAACCTCCCCATCCCTCGCAGGTTCCAATCACCGCCGGATCCTGCCCCGGCTTGGCTGCAGCCTGGAGAAGGAGGAGGAAAAGCTATGGATTCATTTAGGTACAGTATTCTCCTTGGTGATTACTTTTTACTCACTCTGTATTTACTTAACTATTTTAAAAAATATATTATAGTAGAATATGTACTCCTTGAAAGAAGGGATTGTTTTTGCTTTTCTTTGTGTCCCCAGCACTTAGCCCAAGTATCTGGCACCTAGTAGATACCTAATAAACGTCTACTGATTGATTGGCATATAGGAAGAAATTAATAAGTGTTTGTGGAATAATTGATTTTAACTTCCAATTTTTGCCTAATTAACATTATCTACTCTTACAATCAAGAATCATAGATTTAGAGTTGGAAGGGACCAAAGAAGTCATCTCATTTCTCCCTGTCATTTTACGAATGGGGAAATTGAGACCCAGAAAGATTAGGTGACTTTCCCAAGGTCACCGAAGTTGTAATGGGCAGATTCAGGGTTGGAAACTAGATCCTTTGACTCCAATTCAGTTGGTATCATACAACTCTTTGAACTGGGCTCAATGAATATTTTATACTTTAAGCCCACATGGGCTTAAGTGGTTTTTCCAGAGAAGTTACATTTTTCTAAATGTTTCATTTTTTTAAAGGTCAAATATTAGTTTTTAAAGAGGCAACTTCTTTTATAAGGAGAATTTATGACCAGGTGTATGTACATAAATTTGAACATTTTCCTCCATTGTCTAAGAAAACCAGTATTACAATACAATGAAAGGAAACCTGGGGCATGCTTTCACACAATTTACTTAAAACTCAAATACAGACATTCATACAAACTTTGCTTTCTTTTGCTAGAATTATTTTAAGCAGATGGAAAATGGGCAATATACTGTTACCACAAGCTGAATATCATAAATGCTCAATATTTATACCTACTTATCTTAGAATAATACAAATTAAAGCTGATAGAATTGTAAATGCTTATTATTCATTTTTAAATGACAATAATAAACCCATTCCATGTTAACATCAATTACATTTTATGAAAAATAACTATATTTTCCAAATGGGTTACAAGAGTGGCATTTCTTTACATATTTTTACAATTCTTTTTCATGTCTATTTTTCTAGAAGACAGGAAGGCTGTCTTATGCTTATGCATCCTATCTTTTGTAATGTGTCTTTTCTGGTTGAAGTATATGAAGAAAATATGTTCTCACACAGGAATGTAGTTGGAAAATGGAGGAGTATTTTAATAAGCAAATAATATCTTGGTATTATTACGAAAATATTTTCGGTCGACTCCCAGAAAGTATCCTGGGAACTCTCAAGAGTCTGTGTCAAGAAACATTGTTCTAGGCAAAAGTATATTTCTAATGTTACACTCAAGATGTGAAATTAAAATTGTGGAGAGTTCCGTGCAACTTTCATTGCTTTGTACATATTATTTGCTTCATAATGTTTGTTAATTTAAGTTGAATTGAATTTCACTGATGTTCTCTTGAAATTTAAACCATATGCTCATTTGCTAATAATATAATTTAAGTTAGCATCTACTTCCTTTTGAAGGAAAACTCTGCTCTGCTTGGCTGACAAAAAATGCATAACTGCCTGAAGATAAGACACACCTAGGTCCACGAAGGTCACATAATAGATGTTTTTTAACTAGTTGTCAAATTGGTTGATTGGGGTGGACCTCAGAACTATTAGTCAGGCCTAGGATACTTTAATTAAAAAAAACCATTTTATCAATGCATTAAAAACAACAAGAACAACAACAAATACCCCCTTGATATCCTCAGCTTCCTTCGTGATTCAACTCAAGTGCCAGGTCTTACAGAAGAATTTTTTCAATTGCTCTAATGTTTAGTGCTCAGCCCTTCCTAAAATCACTGTGTTCAGTTTATGTATGTGGTATATGAGTGTGGCAAACTAACTAGTGCTGATCATTGCAAGTCTACCTCGAGTTTTCTCCAGGCTCTCTCTCCATGGGATGGAACAGGCTTGCTCACTCTACCTGTATACATGCCGGCAGGTTGGGGTCATCCCCCAAATAGGTTGTCATATGGCTACAACCCTGATGTGGAGGAAATACCCACTTGCTTTTGAGGTCTGAGCCCTGACTAGTGTGCTTCTCATTATAATCATTATCAAGCACAGTCAATCATCATCATTGTCATTGCTGACATTTACATAATGTCTACTATGTACCAGGCACTGTGCTAAGTGTTTTATAAATATTACTCATTTAACATTCACAACAACTCTGGAAGTTAGATGCTGTTACTGCCCCCATTCTACAGAGGAACCTGAGACAGAGTTTAAGTGACTTGCCTAAGATCACACAGCTAGGAAGTATATTAGGCTAGAATTGAACTTTGGACTTCATGATGCCAGTCTCAATGCTCTATCCACTATGCCACCTATCTACCCTTTTAATTTATATAAACAAACCACAATTATACCACTGTTTTATTCATTTTTATTTTAAAAATTAATAAAATTTTATTTTTATTTTCAGTTCCAAATTCTCTCCCTCACACCTGTTCCTTTTTTCCCACCTCCCCCAACACCATTTAGAAAACAAAGAAAACAAACCTGTTACAAATATACATAGATGAGCAAAACAAATTCCCTGCATTAACCATGTTAAAATATACTTCAGTCTTCAGTCTGAATTTATTATTTTTCTGTCTGAAGCTGAGTAGCTCATTTCATTATCTATCCCCTGGAATTATGATTGGTCCTTGTGTTGATCGGAGTTATTAGAATTCCTGAATCTTTTCAAAGTTTCAAATTTTACACTGTAGTTATTATATAAACTGTTCTTCTAGATCTGCTCACTTCACTTTCTATCATTTTGTATTGTTAATGTATTCTTAAAAGGAATAGGAATAGGAATATCTTTGTGCCCATTAATAGGCCTATGTGACTTGATTTGAGCCTGAGTCACATGGAAACCTGAATCACATGGAGCTTATGGTGGGAGAAGCTTGCTAAATAGGTAGAGCAGTAAGTGGGAAAGTGAGGTGGAGCTGAGAGAGAGAGAGAGGAGGCAGAGAGAGGCAGAGTAGCTAGAGTGGGTGACAGAGGGGCATTTTGCCTAAGGGGGTGCTTATTTGTGGGGAGGCCTGACAGAGGGAAGGCTTGGGGATGATGGTGCAAACCTAATTTGGTAATGTGTATGAACTTCTTTATTACCATGGTGAATTTGGCTTTCTGGTACATGAATAAATAAATATCTTGGTTGTCTTTGAAGAAGAGAGTCTTTTATCTTGCAATTCAAATCTGGAAATACACCTGCATAGTCATAGCAACTATTGTGGATATCACATTGGCTTTATAAAATTCATACAAATTGTCCTAGGTTTCTCTGAAACCATTCCTTTCATCATTTTTTACAACACAATAATAATAATCTATCATATACATATAACATAACTTGTTCAGCAATTCCTCAAATGATAGGCACTCCTCACAGTTTCAGATTCTTTGCTACCACAAAAAATAGAACTATCATAATTTTTTAACATGTGTGTTCTTTTCCTCTTCCATTGATCTCTTTGCAATATAAACCTAGTAGTGGTATCAATATGTCAAAGGATTTTCAGTTTCATAACACACTGGAAATCACTCCAAAATTTTTTCTAGAATGTCTGGACCAGTTCACAACTCTACTTACATTGCATCAATGTACCTATTTCCTCAAAGTTCCCTAGCAATTTGCCATTTTCCTTTTATAGGTCAATTTTGCCAATCTATTGGATATGTATGAGGTGGTACCTCAGATCTATTTTAACTTGCATATCTCTAATTGTTAGTGATTTAGAGCATTTTAAAAATATGTCTGTTGACATATAGGATGTTTTCCCTTCAAAAACTGCCTTTCATATCTTTTGTCCTTTTGTTTTTTGGGGAATAGCTCTTAGTTTTACAAATTTGAATCAATTCATTCCATGTCTTGGATAAAAGACTTTTATCAGACAAACTTACTCCAAAGATTTTTTTTCCCATTTGCTTCCCCAAGTAACTTTTATGTCCCTGGATGACTAAGAAGCTATATCAATGCAACCAGAATACCTGAGGAAGCTACATCAAGGAAGGCACATGTTAAACATTTCCTACTTCTGGGTCAATCAAGTTTTATCTTTATTTCCTTTCAGGACTAACCCAAAAGCGTTCATTGTAGGGTTGGGTGAGAAGAGGGAAAGAGGAACCTTAGTAGATATTAGTCCTATCACATACCATTCCATGATGGCAAGCTCCTAAGGATCTTCTAGAGGGTCTTTGATCATTTAAAAGCTTTTGGACTTTTCTGGGACAATTATCTTGTCATAGCCAAGAGCAATAGGGAAAGAATTATAGCTTCCTCAACTTTAATGAGTCATCATGAAAAAAAAGAGAAAAAAAGAAATGTAGAGGGCAAATCCCCCAAATTCTAGTCTTTTATTCTCCATTTGGGAAGCATTAATTCTTTGATCTTAATGATCTGGCCCATGAGATAAGTAATACCAAATCTTTACAATTCACAATGAGTCTTCTACCTCAAGGTGGTGACGAAGAACAGGAACAGAGCCAGGAACCTCAGAGCAACGACACAGCTCCAGGTCAGGTTCTGTCCTCAGTTTCAACAGACTTGTCTGTATACTTAAGCCAGCCTAGGCTGGAAAAAAATGACTTGTTGGATCTCTTTTTGGATTTCCTGACCAGAATTCAGTCTGGTGTATTTTCTAGACTGTTGTGGAAGAGATTTTGTAGAGGAGCTAAGCTATGACTTCTTCCTTCTACTCTACCATTTTGACTCCCACCATTAGCTCTTAAGCATAGAACATTTATTAAACAAGAAAACAAAAGCAAGAATAATCATAATTCTAATATATAAAATAAAAATGCAACAGTGCACCCATAAACCAGGGTCACATTCTCCTACCAATGCACATAATATGGGGGAGAGGAGGAAAGTGAGCAAAAACTTACATTAACTTAGGAGTAAAGCACATGAATAAGTTTGCCTAAGCTGCAATCATGCTAACTGACAAAACAAACATTCCCCCCAAAAGGACAAACAAGGAAACTATATTATGCTGAAAGGAACCATAGGCAACAAACTAATATAAGTAACAAACTTATGTATTCTAAATTCCCTAGCATCCAAATTCACAAAGGATATATCTGAGCTATAAGAAGGCATACAAAGTACTCCAATAGTGGCAGGAGCTTTCATTATTCCTCTCAACTTTGAATAAGTCTAACAGAAAGATAAACACAAGGGAAAATATGAAACTGAACAAATTGCTAGAGAAACTAGAACAAAATGACTTATGGTGTCTTCTAAATGGTACAGTAAAAGAATAAACATATTTCTCAGCACCATATGGAACTTTTTTTTATAAAAACTGACATTAGGGCACAGAGATATTGCAATTAAATTTTAAAAGGCAAAATGTTAATACATCCTTTACAGACCATAAGGCTATAAAAATAAAAATTGGTTCAAGGATCACAAACAAAAATACAGACCCAAATGAAGACTTAACAACAAAATTCTAAAATATGAACAGGTTAAAGAACACATCATAGAACTAATTAATATTTATGAAAAAGAAAACAATAATGATGAAACAACATGCCAAAATTTCTGGGATGCAGTTAATACAGTCCTCAGGGGGAAAAATCATATCTTTACAAATGAACATTAACAAAATAGAAAGGATTAATGAACTAAATGTTCATTTAGATCATTAGAAAGTCAACAAATAAATGAGTCAAAAATAAGCATGAAAGGGAGATATTGAAAATTAGAGGGAAATATTAGAAATTATTATATTAGAAATTAGAAATATTAGAAACAAAAATATAGAAATGATAAAACTAAAAGCTGACTCTTTGAAAAGATTGAAAAGATTGATAAATCTTTAGCTAATCTGATTAAAAAGAAGAGAGCAGAGTTCCTCATCAATAAACTTTGAAGTCTTTTTAAAAAAAAGTCACATGCATAAGTTGTGTGAAACAATGCACTACTGCCATTTTTTTTACAGTAAGTTAATACATTTGCCTCTAAGGGTCATGCTTTCATTCCATCCCTCTAAGAACTTTATGTATCTTTTTTCAAAAAGATACTTTAAGCTAAGGTGTTGCTTGTCTCAGGTTTTCTCAGAACTCTTGGCTTCTTCTCAACTTTTTATTTTTATTTTTATTTTTTTTGCTTTTTGGAGGGCAATTGGGGTTAAGTGATTTGCCCAAAGTCACATGGCTAGTAAGTGTGTCATGTGTCTGAGGCTGGATTTGATCTCAGGTCCTCCTGATTTCAGGGCCAGTGCTCTACTCACTGCTCCACCTAGCTGCCCCTCAACTTCCTTTTTGATATCCAATGTAAAACTTGCTTTTCCTACTTCTTACAAATAAAATGTTCATATAAATTATATATGTATATATGTGCATATATAGCATATATTTGTATTTACTTATCTATGTATCTATTGTTTCTCCTAATAGAATGTAAGCTTCTTGAAGGAAAGAACTATTTTATTTTATTTTATTTTTTATCTCCAGTGCCTATCACAATGTATGTCCCAATAATAGGTGCTAAGTAAATGCTCTTTGAATTCAGTCTGTAATCTCCTTAATGTTTTCAATTCTTCCAACAAGTCAGATCTCAACCTGTCCGTGTACATGTATCCTATACCATCATTGCCCGTGTTCTCTCACTTTTCCTCAGGAGGCCTATGTAATGTATAGTGAGATTTCTTGAGCTGGCTGATATCTCAAGGATATAAATGAAGCATATGGGGTGTCCATCATCATCCTTTACTCTTGTTATATGTCTGGGCCATTTTTTATTCATATACTTATTTGATAATGTCTTTTGAATCAATAAAAGAATGGAAAGCATTTATTAATTTCCCTCCTTTCCTCCCTATCCTATCCATTTATCTAAGCTCTTTAAGTTGGTCAAAAAAGCAATATCATAGTCTGGACAATGAATGTTCTTCATCCACTTCATTTTTTTCTGTGTGGATTTTTAGGCCAAACTCTTTGGAATGACTATCGATGACCATTAAAAGGATCTGAAATAACCCATGGTTTAATCCAATCAGCTCAACGTCCTCTTACAAACAGAATCATTTGTAGGACTTCACCATCCATACCAAGTCTTACTTCTGTTTCAGTTATTTGCTGAATACCTTCTATGACCATAATAAATACCTTTGATGAGCATATGTTCTCCTGCTTTATGTTGCACTTGATATTTATGTTATTAAAGAATGCTATGTCTGTTATATCTTTCAAAGAATTTGATTCGATTTTATCTCGTGCATGAAAGATATCTTGCTGGAAGAGAGCCTTTGAAGCAGCATTTTCCTCTAACAAAGAATATGCACAGTGGGTTTTTCAGTCATAAAGTGTTAAAGATGTGGTCTACAGTGGAATATTTTTATGTTTTTCTCCAATGCCTTCATCAAAGATGTTCTTGAAGAATGCATATGTTCTTCTCACAAAAAAGTTTATAGGTTGCATGGTAGAAGCAACATTTGCCATGTAAGTTAGGCTAGTTTTTCCTTAGGAGGATTTCTCTGAGATTTAATTGACAGAGGTTTACACCACTAATATAGTTTCCTGATGGCCTGAATCCAAAGCCAGCATATAAGAAAATAGGAGGCATTTCCCCTTAGGCTTAAACAGAACAACAGGTTCTATACCATAGATGAAGGTAATCTAGGCTCAGTGGAATCAAGGTTATGTCCTTACTGAGTACCTTTCCCATGCTATGGCTAAGGAAGTCTCTTTTTGTTAACCACTAGATGGTTTTTGAATGTCATTTTCTTAAAATTTTTTTGCCACCTCCCTACCTTCTTGTCCTATGAGGCAATGATGTTGATTTTTTTAAACATGCCTCATATAGGGTGAGAACAAAAGATAAATGATTGACAGTATTTATATCTGACTAATATCAACATCTGGAGTAACCAAGGATGTTCCCAAGCACACTGAGTATACCACTTATAGAGGACTTACAAGGAAGATGTGTACAAAAGTCTCACAATATTGGCAGAAATGAACAGATTGCAATCTATATCAGAGGAGGTTACATCCACATCAATTAGATGACAAATCTATTTAAATAAAGTAGTTGCTGTTATAATTGATAAAAACACAAATATCCTTTAAAGTATTACTAAATTCATAGTAGTCATTTGTTCTCATGCATTTTCTCCATCAATTGACACATACTAATAGCACAAATATTACAACTCTGTGGGAGAGAATCCTTATACTTGAAAAAGTTTGGGACTATTGTCTTTAAAAAATGACCAAGACTCAAAGAATTTGAAGTCTTTAATTGTCTTTACTGAAATTCAGTTATAAGGGAATAGTTAATACTGGAAGGAAAGAAGTATACTAATGGCTTATTGCTGGAGCTGTGAATTTGTCCAACCATTACGGAAAGCAAGTTATATTTATGCTAAGAAAGTAATTAAAATATCCATAATTTTTGACCCAGAGAACTTAATGCTAGGTATATATAAAGATTAAAAGATTACATACATCTATATATTTATATCTATACACACATATATACACATATATATCAAGGATATATATATATGGCAAGTGTATATGTGTATACATATACAGGTACATACACATGTATATATATGTATATACATATGGATACATAAATTATATATATGTGTATATACACACACATGTACTCTTCTCAGACTAGCAAAGAAGAGGAAACAAAGTAGATGCCCATCAATTAGGGAATACTTTAAAAAACTGAGGTACGTTAATGTAATGAAAGATTACTGCATTGAAAGAAACAATGACCACAAACACTACAAAGAACCATGGGAAGACAAAAATGTAAAGTGAGCAGAGCCAGGAAAACAATATACACATATAATGACTACAACGGTATAAATTAAAATAAAAAAGAAACTGAAAACTGTACAATGCCCAGAACTGACTCTGAAGAAGAGATGAGAAAATGTAATTACTTCTTTTCTTTGCAGATATGGCGGCCTGTGAATGTGAAACATTGCAAATCAACTGAGAGTCAGTTCATGTATTGCTTAGTTTTAGTGAACTGTGGTTTTCCCTTTAAAAATTCCTTGATTGGAAGAGTTGAATTTCTGGGTAGGAGAGAGATGGATATATTCAGAAATGAAGAATATTATGAAAACAAAATATATCAATGAAATTTTAGGATAAAACACATTAAAATCTTTTTTTAAAGAAAAGAAAGTTCATTGTACCCTTCCTATGTCTGTGGTGAGTGTATTTCCCAATCTCATTTGGGTTCTTGTCACTTGATAACTACATATTTGATTGTGAAGAACCATTTTCCATTTTCTTTTTGATGTCTTTCTCATTTTCTCAATATTGATGTTAGAAAATTATTATAATCCTGCTGGGGAAATTTCATTTAAGGTTGAGGAAAGTCAAGTAGCCACCCTAATAGCCCAGAAATGTTCTAACCCTTTCTAAAATGCCACTCCTTAAAACAGCAATACTTTTTCATAAAAATATCCTCATTCCTGGTAGTTTAGAACAAATCTGCATCTGAATGATGCCGTCAGCAGATGAAACCAGCTCATAAGGGATTTCATATACTTATTTATTAAGCTACCATAGTATTTTTGCTCTGAAGAGTTTAAAGGTACTTCACTTTTTTGTTTGTCTGTTTGGAGGGGAGAAGGCAGGGCAACTGGGGTTAAGTGACTTGCCCAAGGTCACACAGCTAGTAAAGTGTTAAGTGTCTGAGGCCAAATTTGAACTCAGGTACTCCTGACTCTAGGTCAGGTGCTCTATTCACTGTGCCGTCAGGCTGCCCCTAGGGCACTTCACTCTTTGTGTGTGTGTGTGTGTGTGTGTGTGTGTGT
>CM053599.1:117791988-117845583 GCA_028646575.1 Pseudocheirus occidentalis | reverse complement strand
TTATATTTTTGTAAATATTCATCCATTTCACTAAGATTGTCAAATTTATATGCATACAACTGGGCAAAATAATTCCTAATTATTGTTTTAATTTCCTCTTCATTGGAGGTACATTCACCCTTTTCATTTTTGATACTCGAAATTTGGTTTTCTTCTTTTTTTATCATATTGACTTAGTGTCTATCAATGTTATGGGTTTTTCCATAAAACCAAATCTTAGTTTTATTTATAAGTTTAACAGTTTTCTTGCTTTCAATTTTATTAATCTTTCCTTTGGTTTTCATTATTTCTAATTTAGTATTTAACTGGGGATACACAATTTTTTTAACTGTTGTATAAAGATAGATTGAAGTGTAGGTCCTTGGACCAGTCAATTCTTCATCCCATATTTAGTATCTACTTCACTTAAAAATTTCTTATTACTTTCAGTCTTCCTGCTGTCATCATTTCCTCTTTACCTTTTCCCCTTTTCATCATTTAACTACTATCCAAGAGTGATAGTGACTGCTAATATATAAATAAAGTAGCATGGCACCCACTCAAAAGGAAAAAATTTAATAAGAAAACAGATTCTTAAAGAGGAATATGTTAATATTATTTATGTGACTGCTTTACTCCTATGTGGAAAGGTACAGATACATTTTCTTTAGGACCCACGTATTTTTCCTTATAATTTTGGTGTAAAAATAGAAACGTTGACTGAAAACAACCAGGGAAGGTGCTCTAAAATGAGCAGGGTCATAACTAGAACTCACAGCCGAAAATAATCAAAGGTATTTGATGCCAAATGGCCTTAGGGTATAAGCTCTTAAATCAGCCCAACCAATGAATAGGTAGCTAGGACAAGACCATGAGGAAGTACAGTCAGTTCTAAAGTTTAACTGGTCTAAGATCAGAAGTCACAATACCAGGGGCATAAGAAGCCAAGTTGAGCCAGACATGGGCCCAAGCTGCAGGGCACAAGGTTAGTATAGGTTAAAGTAATAATTTTACCAACTTAGCCAATATTATCTGGCATTCAAATTCTGTATCAGGCAAGCTCGCCAGAAAAGGAATGATGATTCAAGATGAGAAAAAGAGCAGCTTCCTAGGGGCCAGAGTTTTTGTTGTTGTCATTTAACCTTTGTGATCTCATGTTTATGGGGTTTTCTTAGCAAAGATCCTGGAATGGTTTACCATTTCCTTTTCAGGGTCCCCATTTTACAGTCAAAGAAACTGAAGCAAATAGAGGTTAAATGATTTGCCCAGGGTCACACAGCTAGTAAATGTCTAAGGAGGAATCTGAACTTATGTCCTCCTGACTCCAAGCCCACCAGTCTACTCACTGTGCCACCAAGCTGTTCAAACCAGATCATAGTGATGTCCAGAGAAAAAGTGAAAAATCATAAGACCTGAAATCTAAAGGGTCAAGGTGGTTTTGAGATCCAGATAAGAGTGAAATTTTATCATCCATTTTAGGCACGACAAAGGTACTAGGTCCTGGTTCCAAAACCAATAGCATAAAGTGAATAATTAATTTTATGAATGGGCTCACCTGGACATCTGCTAAGCCATGATGGAGAGCTACATAAAGAGATCCTAGAGAATCTGAAATACAGCAGTTTGGCCAACCAGACCCAAAGCAAAATAAGAGAACAAATGTCAAAGATATTAGATAGAAAATTAGACAAAAGTTTATCTAGAATGACTAAATCTAATCCCTTCTAATAGGTGTTTAGGACAAGGATTAAACAATATCTTTCCATATGAGAAACCTGAACCTTTAACTCCATCACCTAACACTACACATGATTTCCTATTAGTGCTTATACCTAAGAATTTGGTGAGCTCGTGTTATCTTGCCAAACCCACCCTCCCAAGATCCTAGGTGATAAAGAACCTAGGAAAATTAAGGGAAATGATGGCCATGAAAACCAAATAAATGGTGCAAACTACCTGAGTACCAGGCTGGCTGATACCACACCTGAAGAGCTTAGGATGATCTTGGGAGTATTGATAGCCCTCTGTTTCCCAGGTCTGGGGTCTTATGGCACCACAATATAATTGTACCTGTCTGTTCTACAATGAAACAATGGACTTTCATAATTTAGGGAGATCTAAAGCTTCAAAGGACGAGAGAGATCATCTAATTCAACCTGTCTTTTTACAAATGACAAACAGGGCCCAGAGACTGGCCCCAAATCACAGAGGCAATAAGCATCAAAGGTGAGGTTTTGACCCAGGTCCTGTGTTGCCAAAGGCAGTCATCCTTCTTCTGTACCATGCTGTTTCCACAATAAAAGTACAATGATAACCATGGTAAGAAAAAAACTCAAACAGAATGAATACATTGCAGAGGAATACAGTGCCAGGTATACCAGCATTCCTCTTACTGGAAGCAAAACGAATACTATATGAATGAATTCTGATTCATCTATTAATCAAAATCTTTATGGACTTTCGGATTGTTCTTTTTTTTCCTTGAAGATTAGGTCTGTTTGTGGTGGCAAAGAACTACAAATTGTAGGGATGTCCATCAATTGGGGAATGGCTGAACAAGTTGTGGTATAACATTGTGACAGAATAATACTATGCTATAAGAAATGAGCTCGATGATCTTAGAAGAAACAGAAAGACTTGCATGAAATAATGAAAAGTGCAATGAGCCGAACCAAGAGAACATTGTATCCAGTAATAGCAATAACATTTTAAGAATGACTTTTAATGAATGTTATTTTGTATATTATAAATATCCAGATTAACTATAAAGGACATATGAAGAAAGTTATCTGTACTCAGAGAGAGAGAACTGATAAACAGAAGTACATATGGAATCATTTCACACACATGTGTGTGTATGTGTGTAATGGTGGCCATTTCTGAGGCAAAAGAGGAGAGATTAAAAAAAGAAATTTACATGATAATTTTGTTGTATATTTAAAAGGAACACCAAGTTGTACATAGTATATTTGCAGTTTCATGTGCAATCATCTGTTTGATTATACTGCATTCTGGAAATACTTATTTTATTCCATGAATTAAAAATAAATTTTAAAAATAAAAATAAATGAGAGTCATCTTATAGTTTAAAAAAAAAGGGTCTCACTATCTTACCCAAGCTCAAAAAGCAGGGGCTACTCACGGGACTAATTTAACTCTGATCATCACAGGAGCTTTGTCCTCAATTTTGACACTGAGTCCATTTGCCCCTCCATAGGCAATCTCACAGCACCTACTCCCAAGGGCTCATCATGTTAATGACAAACATAAAGAAGACAATTTCACTGACTTATGAGCTTACTGCAGCTTAGAACTCCTGAACTCATGAGATCTGCCAGGAGCAGCATACTGATAAATGTTTAACAACTAGCTACGTAAAAGAAAAAGAAATGTGCCCATGATACACTTATAAGTTTAACTTACATTATTTACATTTTCTCCATCACTTCCTTGAGTCTAGGCAATCAACAGAACAACAAATCAAGCTCTGATTTGTGGGTTTGCCAATTTTGAAGGTGCAAATGTCCACATTGAAAAATTTAGAAGTCACCAAGAGTTGGCTATAGCAGGCAGCCTCAGCCTCACAAGTAACGGAGATTATAGACATGAACCACTCACTGCAGCTGGCTCCTGATTGTTCTTTAATAAAATAACTAATAACCTTATTTGGTGGATAACTTAGGTATTCCTTTTTATTACAATAGATATGAGTCTGAAAAGTTTTGTGTGAAACTGAAATTTTGTAAATCAAATCATATTGTGGATACATTAGGAGAACTTGTAAAAGGAATTACGTGGTAAATCCCTGCATAAAGTGAAGAAGTGTAATGCAATTTCCATCTCACTTTTCTGTCAACAAATCTAAGTTGTCGGGTTTTTTTTTAATTTGTTTTTTTTTTGTTTTGTTTTAGTGGGGTACAATTGTAGTCATTCCCAAAAGCAAGCCAATGACCTCTAAGGATGCCTTCTCCTTCTACCATAAGATTCAATGCCCTTTTTTTATACTTTCTCTCTCTCTCTCTTTCTCTCTCTCTCTCTCTCTCTCTTTCTCTCTCTCTCGCTCAAAAACACACACACACACACTTGTGCACAATCTTAAGGGGGCAGCTAAGTGGCACAGTGAATAGAGTGACAGACCTGGAGTCAAGAAGATTTGAGTTCAACTCCAGCCTCAGACACTTACTCTGTAAGT
Organism: Pseudocheirus occidentalis; assembly: GCA_028646575.1. Taxonomy (NCBI): domain Eukaryota; kingdom Metazoa; phylum Chordata; class Mammalia; order Diprotodontia; family Pseudocheiridae; genus Pseudocheirus; species Pseudocheirus occidentalis. The sequence goes on along the minus strand of CM053599.1, from coordinate 117,841,412 downwards.
GACTCTGGGCAAGTCACTTAACCATGCTTGCCTCAGTTTCCTCATCTGTAAAATGAGCTGGAAAAGGAAATGGCAAATCACTCCAGTACCTTTGCCATGAAAATCCCAAATTGGGTCACAAAATATCAAACACAACTGAAATGAATGAACAACAAAAATAACCTCTAGACCTGGGATGAAATTGTTATTCTACCTCCAGAAAGCATGGGGCAATATTTCTCCTAGATCTGATATCACCTCAGACTGAAATCTTATCTATCTCAAGATTGCTTATTGACTTCCTGAGGCCTTGATGACTTCATTTCCAGCTACTTCCACTTAAGTATAAACAATTCCTGTACAGATATGTTAGTGACCAATTACAATCCACAAAGGTCTTTATGTTATGCTCCACATTAACCACCCTTTTCCCTTCAAGCCTGAGTCATTTCCAAATGGAAGTGCATTTAAATCTTCTTTTTCCTTTTGCTGATAATTAACTAACTCCCTTTGGAAGACTTTTTGTGATAGACTCATGAAAAAAATTCAAGATGGGTCCAAGTTATATGCAAAACAATGTTAGTATTAGTATAGGCAGAATAATATTTAGCAGAATTGTGACCAGGGGGAGGACAGTCATGGATTTTTCCCAGAGTTCACTTCACAGCACAAGAGAAAAAAAAAGCAATTGTTAGCAAATTGTTAGCAAGAATAGTTAAAAGAGGAAGTTAGCAGTTTATACTGTCTAGTATAGTGTAACTATCTCTTCCATCTCTTATACCCTGGTCAGCTAATTTTACCCAAGGTGAGTTCCTCTTTTGCCCAGCTTGGTTCTGATACTCAAACCCCACCCCTGTAGGTGGGCTCCCCAGTCACAGCCTTGTAGCATCCTCAGGTCCAAGGACTCTCACCAAAGTCTCCCTTCCCCACAGATGACTTTATCTTAAAAACTTGATGTAAAGATATCTTTAATGAAGCTTGCCTTGGGGGATATTTTGTGGTGCTTGCCCTCAGCCCCAAAATTGCTAAGTCCAAAAGAGTATTACTGTTGATTCTATAAGAACAGATAAGTCACTTGTTGTCAACTTAGAAATCCAAGTTCAAATGTAGTCAGAGGCTTGACTGAAACAAAGAGTTTTGTTTCCTTTTCTGAAGGAAAATACTCTAATATTCTTATTAGGAATAAATAGCCCACCAATTTGGGTAGGAGTGAGATTGGAACATTTCCTCATCTAGTTAATCATGAAAATACTTTTCCTGGCTTCAGAACTCAGCTCATTTTCATTAGTGGCAGAGTGATGGTAATAGGACTGACTCAATTCTACTTCCTTCCTCCCATCTTCTCTATTAGTAGACAGTCTGACCATTTAATTTAAAGTACCACATGTGGGTTTCTTTGCTTTTTCCTACCCATGTTATTTATCATCCCCTGGAGGGAAAGGTGAACATTGTTTCCTCTGATGCTGCCAAAGGAGACTTATTCCAAATGAAAGAAATTCGGCATCTAGTATGAAGTCACCATTGATTGAGCAATAACAGCTACTTCATCTAGATCCTCATGGTCAGATGAGAGAAATTCAAAGAAGTCCAGAAAGGGGCTGTGCAAACCTTAACTAGAAAGAAAAAAAATGACTACTGCAGCAACTGGGTTGCAGCTACCTACAAAAGTATTGATGTGACAAGTAATTATAGAATGTATACTTACGTAGCATTATATGGATTACAAAGCACTTTATATATTCTCTAATGTGATCCTCACAGTGATCCTGGGAGGTAGGAGCTTTTATTAACTCCATTTTACAGATAAAGAAAAAGAGACAGAGAGTTTAAATCATAGAACTAGCAAGTGTTTGAGCTAAAATATGAACACAACTTCCTGACTCCAGGTCCAGGGCACCATCTGTTGTACAAAAACAATAAGAATAGAAATGAAAAAAAATGTGTTTGGACTGTTCTCCTTTGCTAGTTCTTTATCCAAATCCCATCTACCCACTATCACGAATGACCCCCATTTGGGGGTCATTGTCCTGGGCCCTTTTCCCTTTTCCCTCTATACTAGAATGTATGTGGGTAGGTGGTGCAGAGGATAGGGTGCTGGGTCTGAAGTCAGGAAGACTTGAATTTGAATTAGGCTCAAATGAATCACACCAGCTGTGTGACCTTGGGCAAGTAACAACCTCTGCTTGACTCAGTTTTTTCAACTGTAAAAAGGAGATAACAATAGCACTCACCTCCTTGATCTGTTATGAAAAGTAAATGAGATGATATTTGTAAAGCACTTTGGATGGTGCCTTGCAAATAGTAAATACTACATAAATGCTGATTCTTCTCTCTTTCCTCCCCTTCTAGATCACTTATTCAATTTGCTCCTATAGGCTCAGTTATCATTTCCATGGAAATGATTCATACAACTATTTATCCAACCATAGTCTGTCTCCTAAATTATAGTTTCGGATTACCAACTGCTTCTGAGATATGCCAAACTGGATATTCCAAAAACATCTCAAACATAATCTCCTATCTTTCCCATCAAATTCTCCCTGGTGCTAAAATCACCTATTACTAAAGAGAGTACCCCCAAATTCTCAATCACCTTGACTCAGTATCATCCTTGATTATTAACTCTTACTCACTCATATATCCAAACTTCTGCTAAATTGTATTGTTTCTATCTAAACAATAACTCTGGTATACCAACCCTTCTCTTTATTCTCATAGCCACCATTATCTCCTCTTGCTGGGACCATTGCCATGACCTTCTAAATTGGCCTCCCTTTTTCAATTCTCTTCCCATTCTGATCCACCCTCATTTAGCTCTCAAAGTGATTTTTCTAAAACACTTGTCTGAGGATGCTTGTCACATTCCCACACATACTTAATAAAGTCCAATGGCTCCCTATTACCCCCAGGATCAAATATAAAGTACTCTGTTTGGCATTTGAAATTCTTAATAACGTGGCCTCTTACTACCTTTTGGTCTTCCTTTCCTCCCTTCCATTCTCTCTCTATGACCTAGCTACACTGGCCTATTTGCTATTCTTCACACAGAATTCTCCATACCTATGCACTGGCCCCATGCCTGGAATGTTTCTCTCCTCCCTTCTACCTTTCAGCTTCCCTGACTTCCTTCAAGAGTCAGTTCAGATCCCATAAAGCCTTTCCTGGATCTCCCCAGCTGCTTTCTCTCAGGGATCACCTTTCTCTCTCTATTTTGCATTAATACAGTTATTTACATGCTGTCTCATTAGAATTTGAGTTCCCTGAGGGCCAGAATTGTCTTTTGCCTTCCTCAGACATTGGACCACAGCTTTGCACACAGTAATAAGGGTGTGGTGATAAAGAATCCGGGCATGTTTTCCTTACTGAACATTATGCTGTTAAAACTTGAGCTGATCTTGCTGAAAAAAAAAGTCAGTTTCTAGAATTCATTACAGACCTAGACTTGGTAGGAAAGCCAAAGTCTGTTTTCATTTGAAGGGTATATTTTGACATATCAAGTCCCTGGAAATAGGTATCTCTGGAATCTGTGCTAAAAGATGAGAGTGCTAAGACTGCTCCATACCAACACAATTTCCATATTGTACATTATAAAAAAAGAGCTTCCACCTTTCAAGTAAGTCTGGTATTGTAGACACCTAGTTTTATCTTTCTTCTTGCTGGTAATGCTAAACACAAATTAGCATCTTTCAAGGCACCTGTAGTCTAGCCACTGGGATTCTCCAAAGATAGGACCCAGCAGCTTTGATGAAATCTGAAACAATCTAGTATCTTCTATATTGTGGATCAAAGATGGCAGATTTGAAATTTAGGTCCTAATACTTATCACCTGTGTGACCTTTTAGAAGACACTTTAACTTTTCTGGGCCTTGGTCTCCTCATCTACAAAATGAGAGGCTGGACTGCGCTTCATAGGTCTTCATTTAGCTCTTAAACCACTTATCCTTTAAATATATGTTCAGATCACTGCATACTGGGCTGGGTACTCAGCAACCCGACCCAAGATACCAGGTGACCTTAACTTGCACCTGGGAGACCTGTGTCTAACCCTAGTACTATTCCAATGGCATCAACAGAGATCAAGACTGAGAATGGATTTTTTAATGTGTATTTCCTAATAATTGAGATCAGGATTTCAATTCCTATCATAACAGCCCTATTTGTACATGGAGTAGATAGAAGGGCGCAAGTAGATTTAAAAGAAATGTATGATGTGATGAAAGAGTCCCCACAAGTCAAAGCTATGTAACTGGCCTAAAGTAATAGAATTATACCATATATATGAAGAGAGAGAGAGAGAGAGAGAGAGAGAGAGAGATTGATATATATCAATTATACAATGAGAACTGGAAAGGTCATTTAGTTCACCCATCTCATATTACAGATAAGGAAACTGAAGACCGATGTGGTTAAATGACTTTCCCAAAGTCATAGAAGTGGTAAGAATTAGAGATTAATTTTGAATCCAGGGTCAGTTAAGTTAGTTATCTTTCCACAGCTAGGTGGCACCATAATTAGAGCACTGAGCCTGGGGCCAGGAAGAGGTCAGTCTAAATCCAAACTCAGATACTAGCTGCGTGACCTTAGAAAAGTCACTTAACTTCTCTGCCTCAGTTAATTCAACTGTCAAATGAGGATAACAATAGTACTTCCCAAGGTTGTTGTAAGGCTCAAATGAGATGCTATCTGTAAAGCACTCAGCACAATACCTGGCATGGGGTGTGTTCGTTCAGTAATTTCAGTTGTGTCTGATACTTTGTGATCCCTTTTGGGGTTTTCTTGGCAAAGATACTGGAGCAGTTTGCCATTTCCTTCTCTAGTTCATTTTACAGATGAAAAAACTGAGGCAAACAGGGTTAAGTGACTTGCCCACGGTCACACAGCTCAGGTCTTCCTGACTCCAGGCCTGATGCTCTATCCACTGTGATACCTAGTTAGCCATACATTCTATACATGCCCACCTAGCCATGCCTAGCACATAGCTATAAATGTTAGTAGTAGTAGTATCATCATCATCATCATCATCATCACTAAACACACTGCCCTAAGTTCTTACCCCAAGATCAAAATTCTACAGATGTGTCAGCACTTGGTAGCAAGCCACTGAAGGGCAGTCATGCCTGGCATCTGATTTCAAATGTCATAAAGATCAGCTATGGTCTAGGACTAGGAACCTAACAACTAAGCCCTAAAAGGACCTAACAGAGCTAAGCATCATTCATCAAGCAGGATTATAGAAACCAAACTACTCTGTTTCCTGTTGAGTCTTGACTCTGACATTTCTACAAAACTGATGAAAAAGAATACAAAGTTCCTGTGCTGGAGACGACACTGAATTAAGACAAATGTGGAGCTACTCTTATCTGGTGGTACCTTTTTGAACATTCTTTCTTAGGCAAGGGCAAATATTGCTCTTAGGGAAAAATGATGGCATATTCACATCACATTGAGCATCCCATTTTGGCTCTTGATAAATCCCGGGTTTCTTTCTTTTACAGGAGGAAACGTGGCTCCTCTACTTCCTCCCTCCCTGAAACTGAGAGTTTTCAGGTTGCAGCTGGAATAAAGGGACCAGGCATTACTCCCAATATAAGATTGTATAAATATACACAGACACTTTACTACCATCTGCAGAAATTTCTACAAGTCTCTGATGAGCAAGAGATTATTTTCTTCAGTATGAGCTTCACTAAGATCAGAGAAATAAAGGGATTCTGAGAAGGAAATAAACCAAAACATCAATGACATTCAAGAATTCACCACTGGCCAAGATGATCAAGATCATTTTGCACCAGGCATGTCTATTAGTTCTGTTTTTAGATCCATAAGAAGAAAGGAGTGCATGAGGACAAGATATTTTGTGATAGAATGACCAGAAGGCCTCCAATTTGCCAATATGGCTTCTAAACTACCTAAACACGTCTAAAATTGTCTCTATACAATAAATGCAAACACAACCAACAACAAACAAAAATGCACTGTCTTAGATAGGTCAATAGGAATTATAACCCCACTATTTTAAATGAGTCCTCAAATTAATTGAACTATTGCTGTATTCTTTTGTAGGTTCTGAAACAGTGTTGTTTTTTTTAATCTGTGCTACTTGTTTTTCTGCTGCATGATATTTTTTAGTAGTTCTAGGTAGATCTAAACTCTACTAATTTTCTAAACCCTACCTCAAAGCTCAGTACCTTAGGAGGACATGGAGAAATCTATAGCTGAAGAACAAAGTCAGCAGCGGCAGAATCCATTTTCTAGCAAAGAGAATCAACATACAAATTAAATCACAGGTCTCTGGGGACAAAAATGGTACAAAAACTTTACTCACTTGTCAGCTGAAAAATGACAGAAGGAAGGCTGCTTATCTAAGAGCTGCTGCTTAAATACAAGGCCTTGCTTGCACAAGAGATGATAAAAAAAAAAAAGAAATTGCTGTACTGTCAACTCTCAAACACAATCTCACAAAATATCCAAAATTGTCAGGAACCAAAGGGATGGCATACTGATGAAGTTTGGCATTAATAAATTCAATACTATAAAAATGATGAAAAACTTGCTATAGTAGTTTCTCAGGAAAAAAGTTGAAATTGATGAGAATAATGTTGAGGAAGACTCAGCAATTCAATTAAATTCAATAAGCATTTGTTAAGTTCCTATTGTATGAAAGATAATGTTAGAGGTGCTAAGGATACAGAAATAAAACAACCCCTCCCCTTAAAGAACTTATATTCTACCTGAGAGATACAACCTGTACCCTAAGAAATAAATTTAAAAATCTACAAAAAAGTAAATATTTATTTATATAAATATTATTTATATTTTATATAAAATTATCTATAATATACATATAATCAATTCAATCATTTTATATGTTTACATAATATATACAAATATTACCTTTTATATAAGAATACAAATACAAACACAACATGTGTGTGATACGAAATGGCAAATATGATGTAGATGGAAAGATTTACGTGAACTGATTCAAAATAAAATGAATAAACCAAGCAAACAACCTACACAAGGACTACAATATTGTCAATAGAAAGAATAACCACAAAGCAATAAAAAATAAATGCTGCAATATTATAAAGAACAAACTTGTCACCAAAGGTGGGTGGGGGTGAAGGGTACGGGGAGATCACAGAGCTGTGGAACACTGCATATAATCAGATTTTTTTTCAGTGTATTGATCAGTATTACTGATTTTTCCCCTCTTCTTCCTCTTAAAAAATCTATTATAAGGGCTAGCTCTCTGAAAGGAGGATGAGACTGAATATAATAGAAAATCTAGGATATAAAAAGATAGCAATAAAAATCCATTTTTTTAAATAAGAAAATACAGCATAATGGGGAGGGGGAACAGAAAACACTTTAACAACTAAGAAATATCAGGATCCTGATTAGGATGAGCCAAGTCCTTAAGAGAATAGGGGATTCCAACAGAAGGAGTAACAGGGCATAAGCAAAGTAAAGGAGGCAGGAGAGGAAATGTCATGTATACAATATGACAAGCAGGCCAGTCTGGCTGGAATTCAGAGTGGGTATGAAAGGGAATAATGTGATGTTAGTTCAGAAAGATAGTTCAAAATGACACCACAGGGCTTTAAATGACACAATGAGGAGTATGTGTTTATTCTAGGGTAAATGAAGAGCCACTTGAAGCTTCTTGAGCAAAAAAGAAATATGGTCAAACCTATATTTTTAAAATACCTAATTGGCAACTATATGGAGGGTGGATGGAAGGAGGGAGAGACTAGAAGCAGAAAGGTCAGTTAGAAAACCCCAGCAATGGTTCAGGAGAAGAGTGGTGAGAGCCTGAACTAAGATCGTGCCCCTATTCACAAGTATCTTGTGCCAAGTACTGTGCTTCAACATTGGACAATATATTCACAACTGAACTTTAGAGCTTACAAAGAATGCTTTGTAAGTTCATATATTTTTAGCTTAGTTGAACACAGGTCAGCTATATGGGAAAGAGGAGGACATATCTGCCTTCTCTACAGATGAGAAAACTGGATTTAGAAAGGGTTGAGGAATTCATTCATAGTCACACAAAGAAGATGGGTCAGACCCAACTCTTCTGATTTTAACTCCAGCACCGATTCCACCATATCTTCATGCAGGTTTCCTTAATTAGTATAACAGATTTTAAAAGCTGCCCAAACTATCCCATTCATATGCAGGGAAAATATTAAAAATATGCCTCAGTGTAGAAAATTTCAAGAGAGTAAAAGGGTTGTGGTAATGACTAATGTATTCATTTAATATTGTACATCATTGTTCATAGCACAGTATTAAGGACCAAACACTGTATGTGTCGCCTTAAGGCTATAATTAAGGAGATTGCTCTACCACTCAAATAAGGTAGAGAAGGGAGTAATTAACATAGTAATCATAGCTGACATTTATATATCACTTTAAGGTTTAAAAAGTCCTTTACATATATTACTCCATTTGATCCTTCCAACAACCCTATAAGTTTGGCACCGAGAGACCCAATTTATAGATGAGGAAACTGAGACACTGGAGGTTAGACAACTTGTCCATGGTCATTCAGCTGGTTAGTAGCAGAGGACAAATTTAAAGGACAGAACTTACTGATCCCAAGAACAACAGTCTTTTCATGAAAACTGGGACTCACCCTCAATCTTTCCCTTTCATTTTTCCACTCATACTCAATCAGGGGCCAAATCTTGTCAATTCTACCTCTACAACATCTTCTACCTTTTTCTTTCTTTCTATACACACACACACACACACACACACACATGCACGCACGCGTGCACACACACACACAAAACCATCACCCTAGTTCAGACCCTCAGCACCTCTTACCCAGGCTATTGTGTGTTATCTATATATCTCCAGCACTTAACCCACTCAATAACACCAGACAGCTTTTAAACAGCAATATATATATATTTCTCTTGTATTGCACAACAAAGAGATGATTTCTACAGCAATTCACATAGCTTCCATGGAGTTGTGATATCATTGATGCATGCACTCTTTTCAATGGTACAACTCATAACTACCCATACAAATACAAATACAAATCTTGTCCAGACAGTGTCCACTTTATGGCTAAAGTAAAGCATAGTGTTCAGTAATATGGAATGAAATAAGGGAGGATGATTGTCATTTAAAAAAAGAACATATATCTGTAATTTAAAAAACCCAACCAACCCTGCTCTGATGTTATGAGCAAAATATGGATGGCAACTTGCCAAGAACTGAACCCATCACAAGAGTCACACCATCACAATGGCTGCCATGTATTATACTAATAGACATACTAATTTTGCTATGATTATATACCAGTAATTAGTCCTCAAGTGTGGGCTGATAAAACAGTGCTATAAATACAAACCTAAGAATATTCTAGAAAATAGTTCCTACAAGATGTACTGAGATAAAGCCATAAAAAAAGACCAACGAATCTTAGCAAGCGAAATAGACATTATGCTTTTCAATAAAAATAATGACAGTGAAAGGCAATGGATACAGGGGCAGACTGCAAGTCAAGAAAACTTGAGGTCAAGCCATGCCTCTGACACAGGCTAACTGTCTAATTAGCAAGGACAAATTACTTCATCTCTAAGGACTCCACGCAACATTTTAAATCTCTAAGTTATAGACAAGTCCCATGATCTCCATTGGTAGAGGGAACTTCCTTGCCAGGAATTTCCCACAGTAACATCACAGATTCAGACATCACTTCCACCACCACCATCAAAACAAAAACAAAATACATATATAACTTGGTAAGTAAGTCTGGCATTTAACAGAACATCATTTACCTATGCACAAAACATTTTAAGATGTTTTAACATGACAGAAGAACTGAAAGGAGAAAAACACAAACTCATTGAAGACACTCATAATTTTGAAGAGTTTGTTGTATTTTTCAAATCACAGATAAACATGTTATCAAATTAAGAATTTATATACCATGGTATCTGTCATATAATCAGGAAGTTGTAAAACCCTAAAAGTGAATTAATGTAGCACATCTGGTCAGTATCACCTATGTTATTTTGTTTAAATATGAATTATTCCTGTACATACACACACACATATGCGTATATATACACATGCATGTGTTGAGCTAAAATCTGCTTCCCTGTAACTTCTATCCATTTGTTCAAGGTCTTCCCTCATGATCCAAACAGAACTAATCTAACCTATCTTACATATGACAACTTTTCCAATATATGTGAACTAATAGGCACTCTCCAATTTGTTTCTACTCCAGGTTTAACAACTCCAGGATGCTCTTAAGGCAAAATTTTAAGTTCTTTCACTATTCAAGTCACCCCCTTCTGCAACCACGCCAAAGTGTAAAAGTCCTTTCTAAATAAATGGCAATGCTCTAAATGTGATATAATCAGTTCAGGGTACACGAGGATGACCACATCCCTCTCTCAACCCTATTCTTTGGTTATTGAAACTCAAGATCACATTAATTCTCTTAGCTGTCACACTGAACTGTTTACTCATATTGGGAAGGCCATCTCTGTGACTTTTTCCTCCCACATATTTCCCTTGTCTTGTGTCCTCCTTGCTATACTTGGCCAACTGATTATTTTTAACTCAAGTTTAGGAATTTTTGTTTTTCCCTATCGCATTTAATCTTATTAGCTTTAGCAGACCAACGCACCCTATGCGGATATTCACTGTTCCTTATTCTGTCATCCAAAGTATTACTTATCCCTATCATCCCCAAATTTCATAAGCATGTTAGCTATGCTTTCATTCATGTCATCAAAACAAATGAAACGTATATGGACAAGAATAAAACCCTTAGGCACTCCCTTAGAGATTTCCTTACAAGGTGACTTTCAGCTCATTTACCAAAATACTTTGGGTCTAGTCAATCACAAAATCACCTAGATTCTAAGAACTGGAATGGTCCTGAGAGATCATCTAGTTCAATCAATAACTGAACAAAAATCTTTTACAACATAACCAACGGAGTGGTCATCTGGCTCTTTCCTGAGGACCCTAGGCCTAGACTGTTCCATTCTTAGATAACCATAATTGTTGGGAAACATTTCCTTAGATCAAGTCCAAATATGCCTCTACACTTACACCCAAATTTTACCATTCTATTATACCTGTTGCTCCTAGTTCTATCCTCCTGAACCAAGCAAAACAAATATAATCCTTTCAAATGACAGATCTTCAAATACTTGAAGGTAATTAGCATATCCCCATTAACGTTTTCTCTTTCTGGGCTAAACATCCTCAATTATTTCAAGCAATTCACATGGTAGAATGATCTCAGGGCCCTTTACCATCCTGATCACCTTTCTCTGGACTCCCTCCAACATATCAATACATCAAGGACCTATGATTTTATCAGTATGGGAACTATGGTATAGGAACAATGAAGATCACAACTCATTTATATTTGATTTGTTAAGGCAGTTAGATGGTACACTGGCTAGAATGCCAGTGCCTGGACTCAAGAAGACTTCAGTTTAAATCCTGTCTCAGACACTTACTTAGCTCTGGAACCCTGGGGTATATAGGGTGTTGTAAACCCAAGCATGAGCAGCTTTTCAGAAGAATGCTGCTGTGAACAGCTTTTAAGGTTCTGATTACACAGTATAGTGAATACTCTATAACAAAATAACTCTATAACAAATCAGAGGAAAACATTCACAGTTAAGTCAAGGTACAACATTCACAATGTTACAACCTATCACAGAAAATCAAAATATAGCATTCACAACAACTTATCACAGAAAATGGCCACATAGTTTCCACCTCAGTGGTCACAAAGTTTTGAACAAAGAACATTCATTTAGTCAATCACACAATCCGTAATTCAATCACCAAGTACAACAGTCAAAGTTCTCCACTCATGGGGCACACTAAGTTAACTCAATCAGTCACTTATTCAGCCATCAACCACTAAGTACAATCATTTAGTCAATCAATAATTCAATCAACTCAATCATTCAATCATCCTTCATCATTCACTATTCAATCATCAGAAAATACACAATCCCTTCACCCCTAGGTCACTAGTAAATTATAATTTCAGCACTACTCAGTACCACAGAGAGGTCTTTTCATCTTGACTCCAGGCAAGCAGCTCCTGCCTGAATCCACCAAACCGTCACCTGGATTCAAAGGCAGACAGCTCTCAGTTTCTTGCCCAGCTCTTCAAGCAGGTCATGCTCCACACTGAACTTCACAGCTTCCAGTCCACTTTAAATCCTTCAGGTAACAGAGACTGCTCAGTTACTGGAAAGTCAAGGCTTAACAAAGCCACAAACAGGTTCATTCAAAGTACCAGCATCACAGTCATGCTTTCTCAAACCTCAGCAACTCCAGCTGGCCGTCAGACTCAGCAGAAGTTTCAGCTGGTTCCCAGAATCAAAATCCCTCCATCCAGGTTTTCAAACTCAAAATCATTGGGGGAAGGGGGACTTTCCTTTTCAGCCTCCTCAGCAATGGCAGCTTCTGCCTCCACAGAGGCTTGCTGCAAGAAGATCTGCCTCTCCCTCTCTGGGTTTTTCCTTATATACAGTATTGACCCTCCCTGTTCAGCACCTTCCTGTTACATCAGCAACAGAAGACAGGAGTTCGTATCTTCTGTTTCTTTAACAGAGGCTTAATCTGAACTAGGTGCTAAATACCTCTTAGCTTAGCAATACAAAAGGAACTGCAAACCTCATTACTGTTACAGATGTTCAGGGAGAGACTAGCACCTCTGGTATGAGAGCTTGCCAAACTCTTTTTTAGGGCTGCTTATCTACCTTTGGTGTTCACGTGTCCCCAACTCTCATCTGTGACTCCAAGAAGTTGTAGCATGTGCAACTGACAAAGCCTGGCAAAACTGCTTCTGCAGACTTGGTTGAGGGTAACCAATAGGCCTCAAACCCATCAGTGACTTAAGGGGATACCTACTCCAAGCAGGTGAAGATTTCCCCCAATGGAATAGGCAGATGAGAACTAATTGTTCCAAAGCCACAAAAGCAGATGAGGCAGGTGTTGTTGAGTGCTTAGAGCTTGGTCAAACATCAAAGATGACAAGATCATTCACTGCATTCCAAGCCCTGCCAGTCATCTAGACTTTTGTGTTGCCACTGGACTTTCATGACTCTGGAAGACAGAGTGAAGCTGACAACTTTGTGAAATTCTCTCTCATTTAAATCCAATGCACCCATGAGTCAAAACATCACCCCATGATGTCACTGATCCTCTTCAAGAGGAAAGACAAACAACAACCCTGGACAAATCACTTAACCATGCTTGCCCCAGTTTCCTCACCTGTAAAATAAGCTGGAGAAGAAAATGGCAAACCACTCCAGTATCTTTGCCCAGAAAACCCCAATGGGGTCATGAAGAGTTGAACAGGACTGAAAGGACCTAACAAAAACAACCATATAGTTGATAGTCTTAAAGTGTTGCCTAAGGCTCAGAGAAGTTATTTGTTCATAGTTAACACAGTTAACAAGGAAAAGAGGCTGGATTTGAACTCAGGTGTTTGGGAGTCTAAGCCTAGCTTTCTATGCAATATACTATATTATGTCTTAAAAGAGAAGCAAATCTCGATAATAGAAAGTAATTCAGAAGAATGGAATTTTATAGCAAGCAGGTATCCTTAAAGGTCATTTAATCCAATCCCCTTATTTAAAAAACAAGACACCTCTTTCATTTACCATAATCCTTCAAATATCAATAACAATGGTACCAAAATCACATTTATTCAGTACCCTAGGATGTGATTTATAAAGGTCAAGTGCTCTGACCTAAATGGAGGCAGTTAAGTATTCTTTCATCATCTCCTCATTTATCATGGGTTTTGCCTTTCTTAATCTTTTTTTTCCCTAATTGTCTCTCTCTGAAAATTGCTGTCCATGATGGAGAGAACAGAAGTGAAAAAGGATTTGAGTATTTCCCCTTCTCCCTTCTCCCCACCAAACAAAGAATCCACAGTTTCTTTATCTTCCTCTTAACCATGCCACCTCTCGCCACCAATATAGCTTTAAAAGCCTGTCTTGTCATTCATCACATTGCTATAATTAGTTTATTTGAGTTTTAGCCTTTGTTCCTGCATCCTTTCATTCATTCAACAAGCATTTATTATTGTTGCTTGAAGAGGACCAATGATACCATAAGGTTGAGGTCAAGGTACAGTATGTCCAGTTGTGGCTGATCAGACCAACAGGAGCTCAGAAGACACCATCACAGGTCAGGCACAAATAGTGAATTTCAACATTTGGGATGGAGACGTCTCTGGATTTGTGCATCTCATTTTTCCTTTGTGCTATTGCAGTAACACTGCTCATAGAGTACAGTGCCTTCTTTGATATGGGCAGGCCATGCTAGGCGATCCTGTGCCAGCATCTCCCATATTTCACAAGCTATAATAAAGTTCTTCAGAGAGACCCTGAGAGCATCCTCATACTGCTTCTTCTGACCCACATGTGAGTGCCTGCTTTGTATGGCTTCTCCATTTAAGTCTTTTAGATAAATATATAATTGGCATTTGGGCCATGTGGATAAGGGCCTACTGTGTATTTGACTATCAACTTGTACTATATTAGACACTGGGGACTCAAAGTCAAAACCAAAAATACCCTTTCTTATACTACTCTCCCAGAACCTTTTCAGTCTGTTATACTTGTCTTAGGTTACCTGCCATAGCTTCTGTCAGCCACTGGGAAGAATCCACAGTTGCCATGGAAGTTAATAAGGGCAACAGCAGCGGCAAGAGGTTTCTAGCTGAGGTGAATTTAAAAAAAAAAACTATAGAACTTGGCCCAGCCAGACAAGTCTGGGGTTTAAACTCACACGAGCCCCTACAACAGTAAGTGTGATAAACTGGAATTCTCTTGTCTCATTCAACACTGCTCACTGTTCACCTGGTACAAGACACTGATTACTAGACCCCAAATCTCTCTCACTTTCTGTGTGGCTGCTGAACTGTTTTTGCTCCATATTTGACCTTGTTGACCTTGGGCAGCTCCATTAAGCTCTCCACATCTTAGTTTCCTAACAGAAAGCAGTTAGATGGTGCAGTGGCTACAGAGTATTGGTCCCAGAGTCAGGAAGACCTGAACTCAATCTGGCCCACACATTACTAGCTGTAGGACTCTAAGCCAGTCACTTAAGGTCTGCTTTAGTCTATTCTTTGGCCAAATGGTGATGAAAACAGCCCTAGTCTCCTAGGGTAGTGTGAAGAGCAAAGGAGATAATACTGTTTGCTACTTTAAAATGCTACATAAATAGTGGTTATTATTATTATTTAAATGAAGATGTTGCATTCAATGACCTGTAAGAGCCCATCCATTTCTAAACCCTTAAATGATCCTCTAACCTGGCTATTAGTCTTTCCTTAGTATCACTCCCTGGTTTATACCATAACCTCTCAGCTGAAACCTGTCTCCTGCCTACCTGATGCTGAAAGGCTTTAGTCATGACTACACTAAGTCACAACTAATATCACACCCTCCCTACCTCAGGCTAGGACGGGAGTGTTCATGTATTGCTCCCCTATCTTGTACATGTCCTTTTAAAAATCAGAATTTCAAAATTAGTTCCCTATTTACTCACATTCATCTCTTTAGACACCTAGCCTTTTCTTCATCATAATCAATTATTACTAGATTGCCAGAATTTTATTTCTGAGAGGCTCTAGCTCCTTTTGAATTCATCTTCCCCTTTTTCAGTCTCAGATTATGGAATCCTTCTTATCCTCTCCCTTCATTCTCTGAAACCATCTTCCTGAAGTCTAAGGTACATGTTAGACTCTGCTCCACATTCCTTTCCTTATCTATCAAAAATTCCCAAGGTTCCTGTCATTTCTATTTAGCACCAGTTAAGCCAGACATTCTATCCTTACTGGATAGAATCAGCCCAGGAATAGCAATTCATCTTCCTGCCTCTCCTACCTTAAAAATGAAATTAGGAACTAGGTGAGCAAAAGAATTTTCAGTTCCTTTCCTTTTATTAGACAGAAGCCTCCAGAAGAGATCTAGATAGTTAAATCTCTCATCATAATTATATTATGCTTCTCTCTGTTAGCTTTGTGCTCTGCAGCATTAACGTTACCCAAATTATCCAAGGGACCTGATGATTCCATATTTCAATATCACAGTTGTTTCTCCCTCCTTTGATCATCACCCAAATGCTCTCTACCCCGCCTCCCATCTTTAGACTCATGGGTCTAAAGTCACACAGGTGACTATCAACTTGTTATACAATACTACTCTACATCTACTACCTAATCTGTTACCCTTGAGCCCTGGTGTCCTTTTTCATTGCCAATTATGAATTACATCCCACCAAGTCTCAGGTTGAGTGCGGTTCATTACAATGTTTTCATTACATTACTTTCACATCAGTTTTTGAATTTTGCATATCAAATCATTTATCCAACTGTTCCCAGAGGTTAAGTTCTGGGGCCTATGGTGCCTGAAATACCTACCCCTTCTCTTCTTTGCCTTTCTGAAATTCTCTCCATCTTTCATAGGTTAACTCAAAAGTTCTCCATGAAGCCTTCCCTGGATTATTTCAGCCTACAGTGATCTCTCTCATCTTTGAATTCCTAAAGCATTTTATTATTGAGTATGCAATAGTGTTCTAGAGTTCTTTCATATGTGTTTTCCAATTCAGCTGCAAACTCCTTGAGGACAAGAACCACATCTTTAACTTATATTCATATCATATAACCCCTTTAAAGCACAAGGCTAAACACAGTAAACATTCACCAGAGGCATCATAAGCAATGCAAAATGTTCCACAACAAACATAAAACCTTTAAACTACTGAGTTGTGATACTGGGTCACAGGGAAGACTGAAATTAAGGATTTAATTGAGATTGAGTGCTTTAGAAATATAGTTATTAACTCACATTTATGAACCTGCGGCATAGGGAATGCAAGTACTATTATCTCCATTTTACAGATGAGAAGTTAAGTGATTTATCTACAAATACTTGGCTAATAAGTGACAAAGCCAAGACTCCAGATCTAATGTGCTTTTCACTACACTATATTGTCTCTCTAAAGCTACTGAGTAGGGCCAAGAGCATAGTTTAAATTTGAGAGTTATCAAGTCAACTTTGTTCACTTTCTGTGGTGAAGCTGCTATATATTTTATATCTTTAAAAAACACTTATATTCTTGTCCATTGCCCCAGATCCTACAACTCCTGTTGTTCTCTGTAGCACTACTATCATTTCCTTCCACCCTCACCAGCCCCACCCACACCTTTGGATACAACCCAAAGCGGGAGAGATGCTTTTGTTCCTTATAGAATACCTCAGCTACTATCTGAGGGCAGGAATGGACAATCTCAAAGGGCAATCAGCTTCTGACCATCAACCTGGGAGAGGGCATGCATTTTTTTTTCAAAAGAACTAATGAGTGCAGAGCACTTTATAAAGCAGGACAACTTTGAAAGTTATATGTAGAATTTATTGTATGCTTAAAAGGAAAGGCATGATGTATGTAAGAGATTCACAGTTCCATGCACAATATTCTTTTTCTGTTCAGCTTTGTATATGGAAATGTTAATTTTATTTGTTTTATTTGTTGTTTATTTAGTTCATAATAAAAAATAGTTTGAAAAAAATAAATGTCTTGTAAATTGTGAGGTGTTACGTAAATGTCAGCATTAGTATGTTTTTTCCCTAGTTTATAGCAGCATAGAGAAAGAAATAATGGCCTGCCTGCCCTAGAAACTCTGTTCAGTGGCCTAGTATCATGGGAATTTGCCAGGCCTACTTTGTAGAAATTGTCAGATCCTACCTAGAGGAAGGCTCATTCTATATATATGTCACATTCAGCATTCCTTGTTCTTACTATTGTAATAACCTCTTAACTTGAGCTTCCCTTCTCCCCCATTACTTCTAATCTTCCTTATGCACATGTATGAAAATGTCCACCTCTGGCTAAAATATTCATTGGATCCCCCATTCTCTACTGAAGAATGCCTCAGTCTGACTCCATACTACCCTGCCAGTCTCATCTCATATAAATCCCTCTCAAATACTCTGCGCTTAACCAAGCTAACTGAAGTTTCATGAGTATGTCGTACTTTTTCCCACCTCTGTCTTTGTTTAAGCTGTTCAATCTGCTGGGAATACCATCCCTTGACATCCTATCCAGCCTTCAGGACCCATTTCAAGTGGCAATCCCTCCAAAAACTCACTTGGCTGAAAATTCTCTCTCCTCCCACCTCTCTCTCTCTCTCTCTCTCTCTCTCTCTCTCTCTCTCTCTCTCTCTCTCTCTCTCTTTCAGATTTATATTATGTTTGCCTTAGTATATTTCTTTTTCACCATTACATTATAAGTTCTAGGAAGGCAAGGGCCAAGTCTTATCTAAACTTTGTGTCTCCTTCCAGATCTAGCATAATGCTCTATATGCAAAGGACACATGATAAATTTCCAATTAATCAATGAAGAGCTCTATTTCCAGAGTAGCAACATGGTGTGTCACTGAGACTGCCATAAACAGGATAGACTGCTGATGCAAAAATGTCTGGTTTGGTTCACTACATGTGAGTCAAACTGAACCATTTTCTACCCTGTGACAAATTCAGAAAGAGATTCTTGGAACTCCAGTCCTCTAGGCATGTCTAACAACTTCAAACATTTAGTACATTTTCAGAGGCGAAGGAAAGATGTTGGTATGAGATGTTTGTTACTGGTTAGTAATGTTAAATAGGTGAAAATATCGGTGTATAATCCTAATTTGCTGTGCTTTATTTTAGCCTGTCAACAAATCTCAAGGAGCAGTAAGATTTATAAACAAACCTATTGTGCATGTACAACCATGAAATCATGCCCTTTTCCTCTAGACTGAACTATGTCTATTTTTAAAAGCCAAATATTTTTGTTGCCATCTAGATATCAATATTGTAGGCCAATATTTTTTCTATAAAATGTGGAATTAAAGTAATAATAATGATGATGATGATAGTCATAAAAGGGAGTTCTACTAAATACCAAAACCTTTAGAGATAATATTTAACTAGTCTGATCCTATGAATCACCCATGATCCCTATTCTTCTATAACAATGGAATCTAATAGTTCGACTTCTCTGCTACTTCCTCAATAGTCTTCTATTTCAATAGATTCTTAGCGGTATCCTCCCATTTCCTGAACTGCTATTTATTGGTCTTCTTTGCTGTCCTCATCTGCCTCCTTCCCCTTGAACATGAGTGTCCAAGATTTTCTTTGACTTTCTTTTCTTCTCTCTCTACCCTTTCCACTTGGCAACCTCATCCATTCCCATGCCTTCAGTTATTACCTCTATGCAAATAATTTGCAAATCTCTTATCTCTACCCTCAAATTCTCTCTAGAGAGCCATTTCCATATCTATCACTGCCTGCAATGTACTTTCACCTGGATATCATTCTGCCATGTCAAATCAACATGTCCAAAACGAAATGCGATATCTTCTCCACTAAACCTGTCTCTCCCTCAACTTCTCCATTTCTAAAGATGGGCCCGTTATCTTTAAAGTTACAAAGACTTTAAAAATTGGAGATATCATTGCTTCTTCCCTTTCCCTCACTACCAACATCCAATCTGTTGCCATGTCTTATTGATCCTCTCTCTAAAATATTTCTCATCTTCACCACTTTCTTTCCACCACTGTTGTAATCATTCCAGTTCAAGTCATCTCTTTTTTGCTTCGGTACTGTAACAACCTCTGCTTCTATTCCATATCCTCACAAAAGCCTTTTCCACACAACTGCCAAAATAATCTTCACGCGCCACCTTGAACATATGCACTTGAAAACCTTCAATCAGTCCCTGTTGCTTACCAAAATTGTTATTGTTGCTGTTGTTTGTCTTTCATTCTCAAAGAGGACCAATGATATCAGGAAGCTGATGTCTTGACTTGCAAGCAAATTGGATTTAACTGTGCAGAGTCATCAGCTTCACTCTCTCCTCCAAGCTCATCTGAGTCCAATAGCAAGATATAGGTCAGGATGAATGGAAATGACCCCAGATGCAGTAGGAGACCTTGGTGTTTTAAAGTTAAGATCTTTTCCAGGTCTCAGTTTGTCCGAGGTAATACCCTTTCTTGGTCTTTTGAATTGTTACTTGTCTCTCCTCAAATATTTTTGGAGGAATCTGATCTTTCCTTTGCCTCTTAGATTATACTTATAAGTTCATTTTGTATTCCCCATCTCAAAAAAAGAACATAGTCTCCTCCATTGTAACAACTGCTTCATTTTTGTCTTTGTATCACCAGCACCTGGCACAGTGCATATCATCAACATCATCATCATCATCATCACCATCACCACCACCACCACCACCACCACCATCATCATCCCTTGCATTTATTTAGAGCTTTAAGGTTTGCAAAACACTTTACAAATAACACCTCATTTGATCCTTACAACAACCTTGGAAGGCATATGTTCTTATTATCCTCATTTTACAGATGAGGAAACTGAGGCAAACAAGGTTAAGTGACTTGCCCAGGGTCACACAACTAGTAAGTGTCTGAGGCCAGATTAGCTGCATATAGCTGGAATTTAATCCAATGCATTGTTGTACTCAAGATCTACAATCTGGTCCTAGCCTATCTTTCAGACTTATTTCATATTACTCCTTTTCATATGCTCTATATTCCAGTCATTCTGGATGACTGTGCTCCAGTCCTATTCCTATTTTACCCTCTCTTGTCACAGGGAATTTGCTCACGCAAAGCAAAGACAACTAGGTTTGAAATTTTCTTTCTAACCCAAGTGCATAAAAGACAGTGCAATGAGTTACAATGCTTTCTTAAGCACCGTGATACAGATTCACCTCAATAAGGCAAAAACTCAGATGAGTAGAAGAGTTAACTTTCATGGCCTGTCAAAAGTAAATCTTTGCTTTTAAAGATGAATTTAACATTGTGTGTAACATTATTCCTCATGAAAATGAGGGACAGGTATTTTTTACAACATGAAACCATACAACCTTTATCAACTTGCTTGGCCAATGTACATTGATCTTGCTCTAAAACCCCACTGTCAGTTCTGCTACTGAGCTTAGTTTCAGTAGCTAGATTGCATTGTGGCCAAATAGTGCTGGTAAATAGAGATGTATTCTGAGTCTAAGATTTTCTAAGGATATGCTAAGCAATGATTAGCCTGGTCTCTTAATAATTCTTCAGGCGAGGTTTAGGAGGCAGGTGAACTCCATAATAAATAATCACAAAGAGGAAATATTTCTTCCTAAGATGTTCCCTTATCCTTCCATTTTAGCTGGAACAAAAGATGATGAAGATATAGTAATGTACAGTATACTACAAAATAAGTTTTGTTTTCATAAAGAATTGGAACAATTGAGTACTAGAAAAGGAAATTCTTAGATCTAAAACGTGTGGAACTGAAGATGACAGTGCAGAAGCAACAAGGCTCCACAGCTCCCACATAGCCACCTCAAATACCCATAAAATATGACTCTAAACAAATTTTAGGGTTCCAAAACTCACAAAAATACAGAAAATCACATTCCCCATTGAAGGCAGCTTAGCAGGAAGGGCTCATCACAGCCCTCTGGGAGCCAAAACCAGCCCAGCCTGAAACCATGGCTTGGCTGTGGGATGAGCCTTCAGGAGAGTGGATCAGCTACAGCTGTAGCAGTTTCCAGTATTATCAACCCATTAAAAACAAGGAGAAAGTGAAAGGTCAGTGGAACTCAGCTAAATTTGGGGGAGAAAAGCTGTCCGGCCAAACTGCCTCCAGGGCAAGAAAGCAGCAGAAATGGCATCCCTGCAGCCACCTCCACGTGGCTGCTTCAGAGCTCCCAGGCTATAGACTGTGGGGAGCCAAGCTATCATTCAGAGGCTAAGTGCTCTTGCATTGAGCACCCTGGATCAAGATTGTGGTCTTGGGTGGTAGTCCTGGGGTGCATTTTCAGTGAGCCAAAGCTGGTGGAGGCTGCAGCACCCCTCTAATAGCTCCGGCAGCTGGGAAAACCCCAGCAATTTGGGACAGAGCTTTCCCCTCTGGAAGCAGAGTTCCACAGAGCTAAAAAGTGAAGTAATTCATTGGCAACATGAGCAGGCAAAGGAAGCAAAGTAAGAACAGCAATCAAACTCTAGATTCCTTCTTGGGGGACAAAAAGGATCAAAGCAGGGAACAGGAGGAAGACAACACAGTCAGAACTCCTACACCAAAAGCTTCCAAGAAACTTGAAGACTGCCTACAAGCCATAGATCAGCTTAAGAAGAATTATGAAAACCAAATAAGAGAAGTGGAGGAAAAATTGGGAAGAGAAATGAGAATGATGCAAGAAAATCATGAAAAGAGAGTCAACAACCTGACTGTAGAAAATAACACCTTAAAAACAGATTAATTCAAATAGCAAAAGAGGCCCAAAAAGCCAATGAGGAGAAGAATGCCTTAAAAAGTCAAATTTCCCAGATGGAAAAAAAGAATCTCAAAAGCTTTCTGAAGAGAATAATTCCTTCAGAATTAGAGTGGAGCATATGGAAGCAAATGACTTTATGAGAAATCAAGATACTATTGAACAGATACAAACAAATGAAAAAAATAGAAGGCAATGTGAAATATCTCCTTGAAAAAAATACTGGTCTGGAAAATAGATCCAGGAGAGACAATTTAAAAATTATTAGACTACCTGAAAGCCATGATCAAAAAAAGAACTTAGAAACCATCCTTCAAGAAATTCTCAAGGAAAATTGTCCTGATATTGTAGAACCAGAGGGCAAAATAGAACTTGAAAGAATTCACTGATCACCTCTTGAAAAAGATTCCCAAAAGAAAACTCCTAGGAATGTTATAGCCAGGTTCTGGAGTCCCCAGATCAAGAAGAAATCACTACAAGCTGCCAAGAAAATACAATTTGAATACTGTGGAAACACAATTAGGATAACTCAGGATCTAGCAACATCTACATTAAGGGACTGAAGGGTCTGAAATATGATATTCTGGAGTTCAAGGGAGCTAGGATTAAAACCAAGAATCACCTACCCAGAAAAATTGAGTATAATATTCCAGGTGAAAATATGGTCATTTAGGGAGGTGAAGGACTTTCAAACATTCTTGCTGAAAAAAACAGAACTGAAAAGAAAATTTGACACTCAAATAAAAGAAGCATGAGAAGGTAAACATGGAAAAGAAAGCATAAAGAACTTATTGAAGTTGGACTATTTACATGCCAACATGGGAAAACGATAATTGTAACTTATGAAACTTTTCTCAGTATGAGGATAGTTGAAGAGAATACAAAAACTTTTCTCAGTATGAGGATAGTTGAAGGGAATACAAATGTGTGTGTGTGTGTATATATATGTATGTATATATGTATGTATACACATACATATGTCTATATAGGAGGGTTTATATATGTGTACAAACACATATCTGGGTATGTTTATATATGAGTACATAGAGGGCACAGGATCAATTGAATAGGAAGAAACGATACTCTAAAAGGTGAAATTCTAAAGTGGGAGAGGATTAGAATGAGAGGAGACAGGAAGAAATAGAATGGGGTTGATCATCTCATATAGTAGAAGCAAGAGACAATTGTTACAATGGAGGGGAAGAACAGGAAGGCAAAAGGGAAAGGGTCAACTTTACTCTCATTGCATTTGGCTTAGGGAAGGAATGACATAAACTCTAAACTGGGTATCTTGCCACACAGGAGACTAGGGTGGATAGGGATGAGAGGTAGGATGACAGAGGTGAAGGCAGGGTCAGGAGGAAGGTTGCTAGAAGCACACAGTTCTGTAAAGGGACAGGGACAGGGTAGAGAATAGAAAAAGGGGGGAGGGGCCGGGATAGGAAGGAGCAACATATGATCAGTCTCTCACAATATGCCCATTGTGGAGATGTTCTGTATAATTACACATGTACAGCCTGTATTTAATTGCTTGTCCTTCCAGTGGGGGTGGGTGATGAGGGAGGAAGGGAAAGAATCTAGAATTTAAAGTTCTAAAATCAAATGCTAAAAATATATGTATATACATATATACATATTTGCATATATAATTATTATTATTATTATTATTATTATTAACTACATCCAACTGGGAATTAAGAGATACAGGGACTGAGGTGGGGAGATCCATCCTGCCCTACTGCATGGATGTTGGAGGGTTGAGGGGGAGGATGTGGGAGGGAGTAGATTGGGAGAGGGCTTATACAGTGGAATGGCTGTTTTGGGGTGTTGGATGGGGGGATGGGAGAAAATTTGTAGCTCAAGATGTTGTGGAAATGAATGATGTAAACAAGAAAATAAATAAATTTATTTAAAAAAATAAAATAAAATGCTTGGAACATTAAGCATCAAAGGATATCTGAATTTCATTTAAGATACCTTAACTCAGTGCTTCTCAACCTTCTTAATGCCATGACCCTTTTCATGGGGTTGTGACACCCAATCGTAAAATTATTTTTGTTGCTACTTCATAACTGTAATTTTGCTACTGTTATGAACTGTAATGTAAATATCTGATATGCAGAATGTATTGTCATTGTTACAAATTGAACATAACCCGCGGGTTAAGACCCAGTTTCCTTAACTTTTACTGTAGAGCCAATGTAACTATAATAATAATAATAATATAGGGTTAGAGAGTGCACCTGTGATATCATTGCTCTAAGAAACTCCGAGGTAAGGAAACTCCATAAGCTAACACCTACTGTCCAACTTACATTCTTAGACAGCTACCTAAAGCCTTGATGGAAAACTTAAGCAATTTCTTCAGGGATCAGATATCTAGTATATATAGGAGAGAAGCAGTGTGTTAACAAGATTTTCTGGTTGCAAGACTGCTTCTCTATCTACTATTCTACGCTGCCTCTACAACAAGAACAACAACAGGAGGAGGAGGAGGAGGAAAAGGAGAAGGAGGAGAAAGAGGAGTAATTGATATTTATATGGGAATTAAGGTATGCAAAGTGCTTTATGTTTATTCTCTCACTTAATCCTTCCCCCAAAACCCCGTGAAGTAGGTGCTATTATTATCCCCATTCTACAGATCAGGAAAATAAAAAGGAGGGAAGGTAACCAACTTGGCTATGGGTCATACTGCTAATATGTATCTGAGGAAGGATTTGAACTGGAATCTTCCAGACTCCAAATCTGGCATGCTATCCATTATACCACCTCATTGACTCTGTCTGGTAAATAGAAGACTTCTGGAGTCACAAATTCTGGAGTTTCAAATTCTACTTCTGAAACAAACTAGCTTTGTAACCTTGGGCAAATCACTTAACTTCTCAGTGCCCCAAGTACCTCTGGATGATTAAGAATTTCTGGTTTGCATCAGCAGAGTAAATTTCTATACCAAATTTTCCACATGAATGAACTATCAGTTACATACCAAAAAAAAACCCCCAACATAAACAACACTTATTGAGAATGAAATATGATCTTATACATACAGAACCACAAGCTGATAGCAGCATGGCGTGAAGATAGCTTGCTGGATATGAAGTCTGAAAAAATTTGGGTTTCAATCAGCCCTGAGACACTTAATATCTATGTGACCATAAATAAGTCACTTTACCATTGAGCCTCAGTTTTCTCAACTACATAATGAGAATAGCAAGTTCAGCAGTACTTTACTTCACTTGTTGAGTTGTAAATATCTAATGAGATAATGCAGAGAAAACTCCTTGTAAAGCATTATTTAAAAGTCAGTTTTAATTATTTGCTAAATCTCTGTCCAAGGAAACTGCTCACCAGAAAAGAAAAATAGAAAAAAAAGTTAAATAACATTTTACATTTATTTAATCAAGTTTTTAAAAGAAAATTCTATGCAGTCAAGCAATAAGCATTTGTTAAACACCTACTACGAGTTGGGCACTAAGCTAGATGCTGAGGATAAGTACATAGAGTGAAACATTATACAAAAGGAGAGGATAAACCATGCTTTAAAAAATTCAGCTCCTCCTAATATGGCATGTTTCATTCTGCTCAAAGCAAATGCCAAGGCAATCACATGTTTACTTAAAAGAAATCTTAAGCATTAACAAAAATGAAAAGCTAAGAGAGAAGCACATTTACAATGAGATCAGCAGCTAAGGCAGACCTTTCATAGGTCAGGTTGGCTTAAAGGTACATTAGATCTCTGCCCTGTTAGATTCTCTACAATTTGGAATTCATCACTGGGAATACAGCCATATTTAAGCTATTAACATAGTGAGTACACATTTTAAAATGTGATTTTGAACTCAAAGTCTAAAATATCTGAGTCTGAGAAAGTCTCAACAACCAAGTTGCAAACCATAGCTAGTTAATGGGTGGTGGATTGCTGTGCCGTAAATCCAAATACTGAAAGCAGAGGCATTCCTAGCCCTCGGGTAGAATTGCCAAAATTTCTTTTAGTATAATTTTTGTGGGTGAGAGAGAATAACATTACACAAGGGAACAAAAATTACACCAGGCACTTCAAAAACATTTCCAGCCAGCATTAATTTTGACTATGGATTATAATGGCCAGGTTTAGAAGGAAGTACTATGCTGTAATTGACCAAATTAACAAAGAAATAAACAAATGCCATGTTACTACCAACTACATGTAATGAGTCCTTTCTCCTATGAGTCAGGTAAAGATGGGGGTAGGATAGCTAAACTATTATAAAGAAGTGCTACATGGACCACCCATTGCACAAATTTTACACAGTGAAGAGGGAGGAAAACGTATGGTGCTCTTCTACATGGGCAAAACAGCAACAAAATCTCTGCCTATTTGAAGTTGTGGAAAGGGGAAGGCCTACGGCAGAGTCAGTGACCATGTACGGACATCAATTTTGTGTTAAATAAATTATTCCAGCATATGGCCTCTTGCAGGAACACTGCTATACCCACTGGGAAGATCTATAGTCATTATCACATCAACAGCCACAACCATAGAAGCTTTTTAGAGGAGAGAAAGCTAAAGGCAGGCAAAGAAGGCTATCCCCTCTTCTGGAACCAAGAAGGAACACTACTTACTCCCTTGGGCATTCAAAGGGAAGAATCAAACTCATTATGTTTTAAAAGAACAACATTTTTTTTAATGCTCCGAACAGCATATAATATGATAGCCATTCACTGGGCAACCTTCTGAATCAGAAAATGTACACATTAACACTGGTTATTAGTGCTGTGACAATATAGATACAAGCTTGGTTCCAGAATCAAGAGTGGGCTTCAATGTGCTGTTATCCAGTAAAAGTACTCCTTACTTTATGAGACAGTCCCTGCAAAAGTGGTTGTGAAGCAATAGCTGACGTTAATGAGCTTTTTTTGACTGTCAGTGTCATACTATTGGCTCATATTGATTTTCTGGTAAAAACCCATGAGTCTTTTTCACATGAATTGCTCTCTAACCACATCTTCCCCATATTTGATTTCTAAGCTGATATTTCCTAATGAAAATGAAGACTTTGTGCTTCTTAAATTCATTTTATTTCAGTAGATTTGTCGCATCATTCTTGAGCGTTGACATCTTTTCGACCTCTAGTACTGTTATAAAGCTTGATATTCTAACTAATTAACCCTTTCCACATCACCAAGGTTAGAGTAACAGCACCCCTTGCAACCTGGAAAATCCATGTAAAATGTTTTGGCCCTCCCTTCATATCAGAGAACAAGTCTGAATGCTTTCTTTTTCTTTCATGTGATGTCTGCAATACCTAAGTGTAAAATTTGGGTTAGTTTATACAATATTATACATATATCTTATGCATTTCTGAGTTCCTAAACCTTTTGTGTCATCTGTTGGCCTTTGTGTGTCCTCTGCAGCTTCCACAAAACTCTCAAAAAGTCTCCATTTAATGTCTTATGCTGAATCATGACAAATTGAAATTGCAGTGGAGAAAGTTGCGATGTGGAAGGAAGAACTGCAGCTTCATGTCATCTACAAATGGAATAAGCATGCCGTCTATGCTTTCATCTAAGTCACTGACAGAAATGTTGTATGAACAGGGTCAAGGACAGAGCTGTTGGTCACTCTATTATGGATCTCTCTCAAAGTTGAAATCAATACATTAATTACAACTATGCTTCTTTGATCATTCAACTTGTTCTGAATTGACCTTACTGTACTCTAATCCAGGGTCCGCAGCCAAAATGAAACAACAGGTGTAACAAATCTTTATTTCAGTAGGATTTTTTTTTCATCTAACATTAGATGCTCGTTGGTAAACCTGGACTGCATGACCTTGACCTTAATATTGTTATGAGCTAACAAGTGATTTGAGGCCACATCTAAATGGTAATTATGAATAGTCTGCCATCAACCTGGCAGGAATATACTGACAGATGCCATATAAGTGTCAGTCTTGGTATTCATTTTATCAAATACTCATTCATTCAACAAATCTTTATTAACTTAAGCACTTTCCCATGGGGGAAGCCCTGTACTAATTAGGTATTGGAAGGATAGAAGGAAGAATCTGACACAATTCTTGATCTCCTAGAAGTTAGTGCCAATAGCAGAAATTGGACACATATACAAATAATTACAGGTAGAATTTCAAAGTGTAGCAAAAGAGTTGTAAAAATGCTACAAGGAGTATAAAACAAGGAGCAAGCACTCCCATCTTGGAGAGGAAAAGGTAGGGCCTCATGAAGTATTGGGAGAAAACTTGTGTAAACTATTAATTGCCATAAAAATATAAATTATTTCTCTTATTATTAAAGGAGATGGCGTTGAAACTGAAAAGTATTTTTGGTGTCTTGTACAAAGGAGTTGTAAATATGTTCATCATTTTTCCCATGGAGACTAATTTAGGTGGTATTAAGTCCCCATTAGACAGAAATTGAAATTAAAATGACCATAATGATAGATTAAATTCAATTAGTGCTTTTTTTACAGTTAGAAACCATTTTTCGTATATCATCTCATATGACCCACATACTAATTCCTGAGGAAGGCAAGAAAATCTTTATCCCCATTTTATAGATAAGAAAACTGAACCTTAAATATGTGAAGTGACTCTCCTAAGCTTCCATGGTTAGCTTTTGCTGGAGCCTAGAATTTAAACTCCTTCCCCTCATACCAAGATGCTCCATATGGACAGATACTTAAGAAGGAAAAATCAAAATAGGATGTGAAAGAATACAGAGATAACCTAGGAGGGGGGAAAGACCTGATGATAACAGTTGATCATAAAATTAATATTTATTTAACATACAGGGCTAACTTGAGCAAAAGGGCAAGAAGATAATCCAATGTGACATGTCAACATCCCAGTTGACATTTAGGCAATGAGAAGGCATCAAACAAATAGCACCATGGTAAACCTGGAAATTTGAAAGAATATTTGAGAGAATTTTATAATTGTAAAATTTGAGAGAAAATTTGAGAGAATACATTATAATCAGAAGAATTCTACTTGAAAGTTACTTGTTTGACACCTTCAGACAAATGAAAGAGAGCTTCCAAAAAAGTATTCTTAAACACATTTGAGGAAATAAGGTCCTTCAGCCATTTACAACCCCAAGACAGTGGTTAAGAACGTGTCCTTGGGCTGATCCCAAATGTCTCGTTCTCTATGTGCATTAAAATATTGATTGTATACACAGTGAAAATTAGGGTAGGAATTAAGTGTTAATATGGAATGTAGCTTACCTTACAAGACCTACCACAGGGTAATTGAAAAGTATTTTTTTAATTTCTTAAAAATTCTGGATTTTAAAACATCCCCCCAAAAGAGCACTTCCATATACAAAGTAGGACAAAAAAAGAACCTCTACTAAGCACAATCTGCATGCACACACACACACACACACATACACAAGTTAAATATTACATTCACAACTGTCCTATATTTCCTTCTTAACTTCCTTTGGTTCTATCTGTGCATTTAAAAAAAAAACTCCAATGACTCTCTTTTCTTCCTTTTACTTTTTTCAACCCTACTGCTAGATACGCCCTCCCTTTCAATTCCACCTCTCAATAGAATAAAGAAAAACAGAATCTTTGTAAGAAGCACAATCCAAAGTAGATGCATATGTTTGCCATGTCCAAAACTGTATGTCTAATTCTGCACTTTTAGTTTATTCCACATCACTAGCCCTCTGGAGTGATAGTTGGTCATCACATTATTCAGAGTTCTAAAATCTTGGAAACATATCTAAGGAGAAATTATGTTTATTTATGCAAATCTGAAATTCCCTGTGCAATACTTGGCTAAAAGAGAAGCGAGCAGAAACCCAAATGGCCCATAATTTTTTGTAGGAAAAAAAATGTACCTGCAGAAGGGAGATTAGGTTTTTGGCTTGCATTTTTTTTCCTTATTCAAGCATGAAACATTAAATTTAAAGATTTATTCTATTTATGAAGAGTTCTTTAATTTTTATTCTAGAGGCAATTGTCCCTACAAAACTCAAGTGAAAAATATTTTATTTTATCCTTCATTCCAAAGACAGAAAAAGGAATACACTGAGTGAGAAATGCAGATGGAAACACCTTTCCGGCAGATGTGTTATATAATAAAAAAAAAACCACAAATATCTTTTCTGAAGTCAGGAAAAATACAGAGTTATTTCTGATCTAGTGAATAAGTACTAGGGATACACAGTGCATTAATTAATTCTTAGAAATAAAGAATTGCACTTTGATTAGTAACTACTAAATAGACTCCAGGGATTTTGAGAAACCCTAGAGAAAAGCTTGCAACTACATAATAAATATTAAGGTCTTAGGGGAAAATTCCAGAAGAATATCTGTTTCTGACACAATATAGTTGATAAATTTCATTTTAAAAAATATTTTGAGTTCAGAAACTTCCATTTCTCTCTCTGAAGACAGTATTTAAGATTTATGGCATGAGGCTTTTGTGTCATCCTTTGCCTCTTTCGGTTCTTGTTCACAATCATTATTTTCCAGCAAAATATCTGTACCCTCCCACAACACACACAGCACTGAAAAAAATAAAATTGAGTAGATATAAACAGAAATGAAACAACTAATCATCAACATGGTAGCTATTTCAGAATAAGTTATTTGTGTGTAGTCAGATCATCAACTAAATAGATTAAGGATCAAAATTATATTCAAATTAAAAGATAGGATATAAAGATGAGAGGACCCAACATACAATTATAACAGCTCCAACCCAACCTATTGAAATGAGTAGCTAACTGTTTAAAAAAAATAAAGGTAAAAATATTGACTCTAAATACTCCTCTATCTTAAAGATTCACTAAAGCAAAATATCTACCACATGAGGACAACATATCTCAGAAATCTCTTTAGCAAACGTTTAATTTCCTTGCCAAGTGTAGAGTCATTTAGAATACAAACTCCTTTGGAAAACATCAAGGAAAAAGATGAAGGAAGATTATAAGCAGGATCACCCCACAAAAAAAAAGCAAATAAAGTGAAGAGGTGGAGGGGAAGTCTTCAGAAACTTTAGCATGAGATGCAACAAAGTCAGATCACTTAACTAGTGTTTATAGATGGAACTGGGAAGACAAATTATTGTGAAACTGAACAGATCTGCAAACATTTCTAATACCAATCTTTCCTAAAACAATGAGATCACTGAATTTTTTTTTTTTTAAGTAGAAACGCCACTCAAGAAAATCAAGTTGGGAAGAGCAACTAGATCTAACAACAGCAAAAAGAAATTCTTGCTGAAGATAACATAATTTGAAAGGCACTCAAGTTTTCAAGAGAACTAAAGAAAGGTAGAAAATACTGACAATACTAATACAGAGGTGGAAATGTCTGAGAATGCACCATTAATTACCAACCTATCTACCACCCTTTCAACTCTATGAAATCATTATCAGAGTGCGTTAAAGCACATACAGGGGAGGTGGCTAGAAAAAAAAAACATAAGATGGAAATCAATAAGACTATCAGACTAAATATTAACAACTAATATATAACAATATTAACACTAAGACTAATAAATTTAACAGGAGAAAATCTGCTGTATAGAAAAAAAAAGCATTTGGATCTGTAGAGCAAAATATAGCCTTTTTTTAAGGTATCCTACAACATGGTATCTCCCATGTAGATATTAAAATTCTTTGTTTCATCCTACTAGACATAAAAGCAGAGAATTTTAATGACTGTATGGTTATCAGTGATCAAGTAATGCTTACCAAAAGTATTCACCATTATCATGAAACATGTCTTACACGAGTGGACAAACTACAAGCGGAAAAGATAT
Organism: Pseudocheirus occidentalis; assembly: GCA_028646575.1. NCBI lineage: Eukaryota > Metazoa > Chordata > Mammalia > Diprotodontia > Pseudocheiridae > Pseudocheirus > Pseudocheirus occidentalis. The sequence continues at coordinate 117,809,304 of CM053599.1, read as the reverse complement.
AGGTAGTGAAGCTCTCTTGTTAGCTGATGACAAAGAAATAATTGGGCTGAGCTCTGGTTCTCTTCAATGACATTCACAACCACTCAAAAAATGTTGCCCCATTAAACCAGTTGGAAACAAACAAGTAGATGAAGAAACTGATCAATCAACAAAACAAAAAATGGGGACCCAATGGACCAGTTCCAGTTGGGCAATGTTGCTCCCTCCCTTCCTTCCTTTCTCTTTTCCCACTCTGTTCACACAGGGGATCATTCCCTTACCAGTGGGTGCTCTGACCAAAGGAATATACGTTTTGATAACTGAAACTTTGCAAGATATCTTGTGGTTTACATGCAAGATTTCTTTTTTTCCCCCTTCCCTATTAATTTACTCTATCATATGATACTATATATAAATAAAGAGCTGTGGTCATAATTATATAAAAGGAAATTACATGTTTGAATCTTATTTGAGAAACTGAGTAATATTTTCTTGCTATTCTCTCCAACCAAAGACTTTTTGACCCTAACTTTGTCCTAATGATGTAATATGAATGCAGATAATAGAACATTACAAAGAATTAAAATTTCAGAGGACTCAAAGGGCAAAGGAAAGGCATTCAAATAACCTCTAATCCAGCTATCTGGTCCAATACCCATGAAAAGGAATCCCCACTACAAAACAATTGGTCATTCATCCTCTGCTTGAAGAAGGATGAAGGGAAACCCTGCCAAGATAACCTATTTCTCAAAGCAGGTGGGACAGCTCTAATTTTAGTAAGTTTTTTTTCCTGAAATAAAGCCTAAATATATCTCTGTGATTTCATAGAATCACAGATTTTGAACTGAAAGCAACTGCAGATGACATCCCTTCTAATTCCTTATTTATGGGAAGGTTAAGGGACTTGCCTAGGTCACTGAGATAATGTTTCAGAGTCAGTGCTCTTTCTACTGTGCCATTCATACTTCACCTTTTATCCATTGATTGTGATTCTTCTTTTTGAAACCAAAACAGAACAAGTTTAATTCCTATTTCCTATACTAGCACTGCAAATACTTAAGGTTAGTGATCATGATACCATGAGCATTCTCTTCTCCAGGCTAAACATTCCTAGTTCATGATTCACATATGGTATAGAATTCTAGGTGCTTCCCCATCCTGGTTGCCCTTCTCTGGATGTTCTTCAGCTTATTAATATGCTCCCTAAACTGCAGTACCCAGAACTGAGAGCAATATTCCAGATGTGGTCTGACCAGAGCAGAGTCCAGGAGGATTATCATTTCCTTATTCCTGGTAGTTAAGCCTCAAATGCAGCTCTAGATTGCATCAACTCTTTTATTTCCATATCACCTCTTGTCTCTTAGTATGTTTGCACTTCAAAAAAAACCCCTTGGTCTTCCACAAAACTGCTACATAATGAATTCTATCATATTCTCAATGATGACTTGCACATAAGAAGTGGCTTAAAAGACATCTTGACAGTGTATATGAATTATATGACTAGAAAAAGAGCTATGTTGGCTATATAATAATGGTAAGATATAGAAGATAAATAGAAATTCTTTTAGCAATATCTGCAAAGCAATAAAATACCTATAATAAATCCTCTAGCCCAGTAGGCAAATCCTCTATGGAGGATTTATGGCCAAGAATCACATGATAATGTGTTGCAACCTAAACCAACAGAGAGTCTCCAAACTGGGGAGATCACAAATACATCAAAGTATAAAAGTATGTTTGGGATCATGATCTCTCTAATGTAATTAGTGTCAAGATTCTCTGCAAGTCAGGGATGCATTCTCTCTTTACCTCTGCCTCTTAGAATACTTCATCTAATTTAAGACTCAGCAAAGTTGCCACCTCCTACACGAAGTCTTTCCTCATTTTGTCCTGTTGTTCGTTTTTTCTCTCTCCTCAGATTTGACTGTATTTACTTATCTGTCTGCATGCTATATCCCCAAGTGCAATGTAAGGTCCTTGATGGCACATAACATAGTGCCTTGCACATTCTAGGTGCTTTTTAGAACGTTTAATTGAATTGAGTGAAACAAAAATGGATTGTTATAATTATTATATATGTGTTACAAAGCAAATAATAATTAACAATTATTATAAAGCAAAAATGTTTACCATTATTGGTTTGAATAAGATGAATACATATCTGTTCATAAAATACTGATATGCACTAACTGGAGTGTATCTATCTAAACTTAAGAGAGGTAAACTTTGGACAAATAAATGGATCTAAAATGTTCTATCTCTTATCTCTGAGGTTGGCAAGCATGTCTCTCTACAAATACTGTGGTGTCACTGTCAGGCACAACACTGGACAGGATGGATAATTAGTCTTATACAATATGGCAATTGTCATTTTCTTGTGCCATTAAGAAAGAATTAGCAATGAAATTGGAAGAGAGAATTGAACTATACAAAACTTCAAAATTGATTATTGGTTTCAAAACCCTCTAATTATGACTCTAAATCATTCAGTGGCTTTTCCTTAGCCTGAATTTTCAAATGAATTAATTCTCCTAGACCAATTTGACAGTGGAGTAATGGAACAGAAAAATCAAAAATCACCTAACTGTTCATCTTCAACTTCAGATAGCAGTAGTGGTGACAAAGAATTTAGGCAGCAGAAGAAAGCTTTCTCATCTGACAATGTTTTTGATAATACAGAAGAGAGTATTCTACAATACACTGCTTTATTCCACCAATAATTTAATAACATGGAAAACTAATCATGGAATTACTTGTCCATAGCCTCTGTTACTAACCAGGGCTCTCCTTTTGTAAAAAATCAAGTCACAGAGGTAAGCAATGTCTTGCCAATGTAAGATACTTCTGTTGTTGTTATTTTATTTTTAACCAAGTGGAACAATGCAAAAATATAAATTCATTAAATAAACAGTAGGTCAATAGAAATACCTTAATGACCAAGGGGAGATAGAAAACCAAAAACACTCTACCCTAAGCCATATCAACTCTTAAGTACATAATCCTTTATGGAAGAATCAAGAGATCTGCTTTTGTTATGATCAGTTGTATGTGTGTATGTGCACAGGTACATCCGTGTGTGTGTCTGTGTACATATTACTCTCTATTAACATAAAAAAGAAAAAGAAACTATGAGTAGTATACCAGGCAGCATCACAAAAGCTCCCAAAGCCAAACTTAGTAATGTCTCCTCCAAAGACGGGTCATTTTTGCGAAGCAAATTCTGCTGAGATGCAGGACGCAAAAGGCTGAAAATAGGGAGCTTAGTATGCAAGTAGTCTAGAAAGCACAGTCTTTTGGGGAACAGCCTACAGCATCACTACAATGAAAATGCCCAGTGCACAAGCCCATATCCACCTTGAACCAATGTGCTGGATATGGCAAAGAGCTCAGGTTTCTAGGCTTGGTGAAGTGCTTGGGAATGTGGAAAGGAAAAAATGTGGAAACTAACTGAGGAAGCAGGAGAGGGTAAAGGATTTTAGACTATAATGCTATTAGGGATATATGAAAATTCATCTCTAATCTATTCTAATACATTACACATCTAGGGGGATTGAGATATAGAGTTTTTTGAGGAGGGGCTGAAAGAGGGGTTGTTACACACACATACATATGTGCGAGCTCAAGCTAGTGTTCCATTCTTGTTGGGTAAATATTTCTAACTATTTAATGATATGGATTTTTATCCTAAAAGTGTAGGCAGATAAAGTTAATGGCCTCTTATTAAAGTACTCTGGTATTCTTTCAACAGCGAAGAGTTGAACAAATAAGAATCAAAACCATCCCATATTATTAGAACAAATAACAAAGGGGCAGTTAGGTGGCGCAGTGAATAGAGCACTGGCCCTGGAGTCACGTGGATCTGAGTTCAATTCCGGCCTCAGACACTTAATACTTACTAGCCATGTAACCATGGTCAAGTCACTTAACCCCAATTGCCCTGCCTTCCCCCCTCCAAAAAAAAAAAAATCAAGAAGTTGACCATCTCTGTATGACTGAGGGTAAATTGCATTTAAAATCTATTGAATTAACTTGACAGATAATAAAGGATCTATGAAATATCAATTCAAAATAAAGTGAGACAGTATTGTGTATTTATGGTATCACAGAAAAAAATGCTTTTCAATCTGCTAATCTATCTCAGTAGCAGGAATTGCAGGCTGCCTTACTCTCTGGCTATATCTAAGTATGATTAGAAAAAAATCAGTTTGGAGAAAATTCAAATGACTTAGAAAATGGCATCTGTATCATTATAATAAGAGAGATAGTATACAGTTACTGGCAGGACTAGATCCCACATATATATCTACACATGTAGAATACCTTTCTTATTTCCCAATAATTTATTACATCCTAATTTGAACACTACGAGATTGATTGATTGATTTTGCTTTATGAAGGGGGTAAGATAGGGCAATTGGGGTTAAATGATTTGCCCAAGGCCACACAGCTAGTTTTTGTGCTAAGCATCAGAGGCCAAATTTGAACTCAGGTCCTCCTGACTCCAGGGACAGTACTTTATTCACTGTACCACCTAGCTGCCCTATTTTTAAAATTTTTATCTAATCTGGGTTCACTATCTCTTACCTGACAATCACAAATATAACTCCAGTCCTCTGTAAAAAGGACAAGTACCTCAAATTTTTATTAACAACAATGTATTCTCCTTTGGAAAACAATATAAGAAAAATCTATTACAAAAATATCCCATTTAACCTCATTAATTGTTTCTGTGAAAATATGCTAGGTTAAACAACCTTATAGAAGCACTTAGTTCCAGGGGAACAATGTTATAAATGTGAATATATTCATGGGTGGCCAAAATTCAGAAAAGCTTAAAGCAAAGTTCAAATTAGTTCTCTTACAAGACTTAAAGCTACATAATATTTATAATGATAACATCAACCCAAGTTGGTAATACTAGCTTTTCCAACCCAAGAGTTCAGGGTTATACTATAGAAAGTGAGGTAAAGGCAAAAGCAAGCCACCCTATATATTTCACATAATCAATTATCTTTAAAAATTATAGCCCCAAAATATCAATTCACTGGGCAATAAAACATGATAGATAGATAGATAGATAGATAGATAGATAGATAGATAGATAGATAGATATAGATAGATAGACAGATAGATAGATAGATAGATAGAGATTGAGATATATCTATTTTTTTAAAAACCCTGAGTTTTTTAAAGACTATCTCACCAAACTAGAAAAGTAAAGGGACTACTCTCTTGGGCTCAATGCCATTATGACTGGCATGTGAAATTTGACTTCTGTTTCTGACCTAGACTGATTTTCCCCTCTATAAGTAATCTAATGCACCTCTTCCCAAACCCCAGGAGCTCACTATACTAATGACAAAACAGTGCAGACATATGAAACACTTAGTCCACTGCAGCTCAGAACTCCTGAGATCTGCTGGTCTCAATCTCCTCGAGTAGCTAAGATTAGAGGCATCCACCACGAAGCCAAGCAATACACCTTTATAATATTGGAAGAAAGACAGTTCCATAGAGGAACAAGGGATAGATATGTGAGGGAGCAAAGCATGATGGAGCTCCCTTGGCATGGCATATGTTCCCTGAAAAACTTTATACCTTCTCTTGCATCTCTTGTATATCAGAGGTTTGCTCCATCTCTAAAAGATAAACAAGCAGAGTTTCTCTCTCCCTCTGCTACTGCACCCCCAATCAGATTTGTCTTCCCAGCTGGCTGTTTCACTAGAAAGTGAAAAGGGATATCATTGTGACTTCTGGTAAAGATGGCTTCATGAAAGATCACAGAAGAATCCAACTTTCCTACATGTATATCCATAAATACCTACAAATAGTAACTAACAACCAAGCAATAAAAAAAAAACTATAGTAATCCAAGAACACTCAAAAACACAGTCAGAAGGTTGCAGGACTCCTTCAACAAGGAAGTCAGTACAAGTGCAGGTTAATAAGCTAGAAGTCTGCCAGTTCTCAGACCAGAGATGCTCCAGCTCCTGTCCACAGTGTTATATAGTTTTTGAGGGATAGAAAACCAGAATGAACAAACAGGGAAGCCCAGGGGTCTTGGAAAGTCATAGATTTCTGACTGTGGAGTCAGAGGAGTCAAAGAAGGCAACCTTCTACAAGCAATGCCCAAAGAAGGGGCTTGAAATATGCAACACTCTGGTCTGATTTGCTCCTGAAGGTCAAGAAACACCCTGAACCTGTGGGTTCAGAGTCTGTGGGTCAGCAGACCCATGGTATTTGAATGGAGAAACCTCAAGAGGGTCAAAAACCCACAATGCTCTGACCACAGATGTGGAAATGGGACTGGTAATACTTTGCTCAAAGGGACTCAGAGTCCACAGAAATCTAACCTGAAATGCTCCACAAAACCCTGAAGATAATAGCATTCTGAACCTGAATAATTCAGGAGAGCTTGAAAAATGACAACAGTCTAAGTATATACACCAGGGATGGTACAAGTAGCAGGAGACCAGAGAACAGAGAGGTCAGAACCAAATAGGACCATGCAATGCAAAAATGTGTGAGGGGCAAAAATGTGTGGCCCAAACATAAAGCTGCACATCAAGATTTGAAGTTAGGTATACTAGCAAAAAAAAAAAGAAGAAAGAAGAAGAAAGAAAAAGAAGAAGAAGAAGAAGAAGAAGAAGAAAAGAAGAAGAAAAATCCAATTAGTAAGAAATATTATAGAAATAAAATTACCTAACCCAGAAAAAGAGAGTAACTCCACAACTGTAGAGAATCAGAAGGGAAAAAATGGCTTGTCCCCAATAACTATAAGTATGCCTGCAAGAAATAAAAGAAGGGATAAATAAAATGAGCTCTGGAGGAAAGAATTAATAAGTAGCTTATAACAGTACACAGAAAGTTTCATTAGAATGGAAAAAATAGAGATTTTAAAACTCCATAATAGGAACAAAATCAAAAGACAAAAAAAATTGAGAAAATGTAATGTATCTACTATGAAAAATAATTTACCTTAGAAAAAAGTCAAGAATAAGTAACTTAAAAATCTCCAAATCACTGAAAATCATGAAGACACAAAAAACTTGGACACTGTATTTCAAGAAATTGCAAACAAAAACTGGCCAGATCTAGTACAACCAAATGGTGAAATAAAAATAGGAATGATCCACTGGTCACATCATGAAAGACATCTCAAGATGAAAACATCCTGGAATATGAGAGCCAAAATCCAGAGCTTCCAGATCTAAAGAAAAATATTGCAGGTAGACAGAAAGAAAGAGTTCAAAGAAGGGAAATAGGATTACACTAAGAAATGATATAATAAGTATATGAATAAGGGAATAAATGAGGAATAAGGAGATGAAACTTAATATTTCTAAGAACTGAGGTATGTGAAAAGAAAAAAAAACATACAAACCTAGAGAATGGGAGGGCAGGTATCCCTATGAACCTCACTTAACCAGATGAAGTGTGAAAAAATACATATACTTGTACAAACACACTCATAGAGAGAGACAGAGAGAGAGAGAGACAGAGAGACAGAGAGACAGAGACAGAGAGACAGAGAGAGAGAGATGGTTAGATTAGAAATACATTAAATACTACAGAGAAACAAGAAGAAACCATAAATGAGAAAGGGGGGCTTACTGGGGAAATAAAAGAATAAAAGTCTGGGAGGGAAGTAACAAACAAAACATACTTCAGCTTTAGAGGATGGATTGTAGAGAAGGGATTAAAAGGAAGAAAACAGAAGACCTAGTGATTGATATCTCAAAGGGAGAAAGAATGGAAAGAAAATTATGTAGAAGTAGATACCTTCAATAACGTTTATTATATTCCTTCTCCTTCTTCACTTTATTCTTTGTAAAGAGTAGTACTGGGGGTGGGGATAGGGCAAGAGAAAAAAACTATTAAAGATATGACGGAGAAAAATACACAATTAATGATTATAAGTATTAATGCAAGTGAGATGAACAAGATGGAAAAGGACAGTACAAAAGAATAGATTAGAAAGTAGAGTCTAACAATATTGTTTATAAGAAAGTCTTTTGAAACATAAAGACTCCAGGAAGTTAGGTGTTGTATTGGATAGAACACAGGCCCAGAGTCAGGAGAACTTCAGTTCAAATCTGGCCTCAGATATTGCGTGACGCTGGGCAAATCACTTAACCCCAATTGCTTCCAAGAAAAAAGAAAGAAAAATAAAGACTCATATTGGTAAAATGAGGGGTTGGGGCACATTTCACTATGGTTCAAACAAATTTTGTAAAAAGGTATTATTGTGAGCTTAGGTCAGGAAACAGTAGAAATAGTCATGATTTAAATTACTGAAAGAGATTTAAAAAGAGAAATATATGCTTAAAATACCATAGACTATGAGATAACATCAATAATTTTATGTAGATATAGATATTTACACACCAAATGGGCAACTAGGTACTCTTAATTGAATTACAGAGAGAAATAGATAGCAAAATTATAATAGCTGGAGGCCTCAATGAAGCCATTTCAGACCTAGACAAATCTAATCCCAAACATGAACAAGAAAGAAGAATTTTAGGAAATTTAGAATTTTAGGAAAACTAGAGATGATGTATATCTGACAATTATTGAAGAGGGACAGAAAGGAATATACAGTGGCACATGGCATTTTAACAAAAACTGATGATATACTCAGGCTCACCCCCCCAAAAAAAATAAATGAATGCAAAAATTAGAAGTACCAAAGCATCCTTTGCTGACAGTGAAATAATAAGTATAATCAATATTCTTTGAAGAAAGAATTCAAACTTAAATGAGAGTTAAATAATCTAATCCTAAAGAACTAGCAGGTCACTGAACAAATCTGAGTGATTCAAATATATAAGAACCAGAGTCATTGCCAAATAGGTAAAAGGTCAAAAGATACAAACAGGAAGTGAAGGGAGGAAAATGAAAATATTCATATAGCTATAAAGCTACATGAAAATGTTGCAAATTACTAATAATAAAAGCAACACAAATTTTAAAAACTGTGATGTTCCAATTCATACTAAAAAAAATTGGTAAGAACTGTAAAAACTGGAAAATTACAATTCTTGGAGGATATATGGGAGGCTAGGCACACTAATTCAATGTTGAGGGAGCTGTGATTGATTGTTCCATCCACTTCTGGACTGGTCCAGCCAATTTTCAAAGAACAAAGTCACTTAACTGTACTTACCTTTTGACTCAGATATATCACTAGTAGGCATATGTCCTAAAGATATTATAGGAAGTGTTTTATGTGACAGAAAAGAACTAGAAACTAAGGGTATGCCCCTAAATGGGGAATTATTAAACAAATAATGTTATCTGAATATAATGAATTCAGAGAAATCTGGGGAAATTTATGATGCAGAATAAGGAGGGCAAGCCTGGGGGAAAATTTATACAACTACAACACTGTGGGAAAAAGTTTAATTTTGAGAATTTGGATCAATGAAATTAATATGATTCTTGAACACTGCAGATGAAAGACTCTACCTACCTTGTAACAGAAAAATGTCATAACAGAAGCACAAAGTGAGACTTCCATTTTCAGACAGGACCAATGTATAGATTTATTTTCCTTGACTAATTTTATTGATTGATTGATTGAATGAATGATTGATTGATTGCCACTAAGTGGTTTTACACAGTAGGAGTTGAGGCAGTTGAGGAACAGAGGAGGCAAAATGACTTTAAAGCCCTCTCTCCCCAAAAAAGAGTGCCCTTGAAGCATATTTTTAAATACACAGAAGAAAATAGAATGAAGTTGAAAGGGAGATAGACAGCCAGGATAAATTTTAACTAACTATTGAATTTATAATATGATTTTAAAAGTACAAGTGGACATAATAAGGCTTTGCAGTTTCATAAGTAACCCTCTTCTGTTCTTTGTTTATAGAATATCCATGTTTAGTGTTTGTCAACTTCAGAATAATAACAAATACTTTAAAAAATTAAAGTATTTAGAAATATCAGGTCACCAAAAAAAAAGTGACAGGGAATAAGATGGGTTTCAAAGGCAAAGGACGGGGAAGAGGAAAGCTTACAGATATAACTTGATAATACTACCACAGGCCAGTCTGCCAACCATTTTCTGATTATCCTAACTATTAAAGTTGCCCCAGCTCAACTACTCTCTCTTCTCTCTACCAATTAGAGGGTAAAGAGAATTGGCATCTTCAGGAATAAACCACCATTACTGTACAGTTTTTCTATGGTAGGGTTTAATTATATTAAATAGGAATTCCAAACAACTGTTTCATGCTACTTTACAATAACATCTCAATACATTATAACCAAACTCTTTCTTAAGGACATGAAAATCCTCTATAATGTTGTTAATCAATAACCTATTTATAACATTGTTCCTATGAAAACAGCTGTCCATGTAATGATGCTTCATCTAACACTACATCTGGAAAAGACTAAAAACATTTCAGTGAGATAAGCTTGGGAATAAAAAACTTTCATTGAGATAGTTTTATGTAAGGTTTGATTCTATTTATACAAGTACTTAAAAACACATATCATAAGTCCTTTTCTTTTAATGTATGCAATCACCCTACTTCCCTTCTTACCAGATCATAACCACATGATACTTGACAGCAGCACCAACTTAGAAGTTCCCTAAATATTTAGAAAGTTTAGGAATCAGAAAGTCTAAAGAATATCACTAAACACTTGCATAAGTCCCATGGTCATAACTAATCTAGTCATTTAAATGCATTACAATGTAATACAATGAAAGTATAAAGGTGGGATTCCTATGAAAAGGCATCATCAACCCTTCTTCTGGTTAAAAGAGTAAAACAAAATAAAGCCTGGTGGTTCATCAAAAACCCTACATCAGCTCTATAGTGGATTAAAATTACACTTTGTTTCAATCCCTAGCCCATTCACAGTGTCAGAAGGAGCCAAGAGTCAGTCAGTCAACAAACATTTACTAAGTGTTTATATGTGCCAATCCTTGTGCTAAGTGCTGGAGATTAAAGGGTTGGGGGTCAAAAACAAAACAACTCTATGACAACTAGTCCCTCTTATCTTATTAACATAGAATTAAAAAGTAAGAAAAAGTCTTTTTGTGCCTTGGATTGGTCTAAGTTAAAAACATGAAGAAAGGAAATGAAAAAAAATATAATTATAGCACTTTGATCTTTGTTCGCATTCTCTGTTGAAATTGTATAACTTTTCATATATTTATCACTTATTTATCTGTGTACCTATTTTATTCATACATGTACAGAGAGAAGGAGAGAGGGAGAGAGAGAGAGAAAGAGAGAGAGAGAGAGAGAGAGAGAGAGCAGATCTGCTATGAGCTCCTTGAGTTCAGAGAATATTTTGTTTTGTCTTTGTATCCCAAACACCTAGAATAGTACCTAGGATATATTAGGCACTGAACACATGTCTGTGGAATTATAGTGAACTGAACTTGAATACTAAAGATTATCAGAAGTAGTTAAAGGTAGGGAACGTAAAATTATTCATCAGAATTTCAGTTTTCCAAAAAAAAAATGTGCAGGGCGACATCCTACAAGTATTTATGAATACACTGCTAAACATCAGCATTCATTTTCCATATGAGAATCAAAAAGTCCCATTGTAGCTTTTTCTTTCATTTGTGGTTCAATTATTGTTCCCTTCTGTGAAATATCTTGAATATAATGACACTAATAACACTTTAGTTCCCAAGTGTACTACCCACTACACACTTCCTTGAAACAACTACTCCCTTTCAAATTATTCACAATCTGAGATTAATACTGTAATAAAGGTAAATGGAATTCTCTCCTACACAGTAGTCTATGTGCTTGTGTGTGCATCCATGTGTGTGTGCGCGCGTGTGTGTGTGTGTGCGTGTGCGTGTGTGTGCACACATGCGCACAGGTGAGAGAGACAGAGAGAAAACAGAGAAAGAGAGAGAGGAATGGCTTTCCGTTTATACCATTGAACAAATTGCTATTTAGCTTTTAGATCAGCAACAACACAAAATATTCAAATGAATTCCATTCTGAATGGAGAATGAATCATAGGCAAACAGTGGACCAGAGAAATGATGGCCTTTTTCAAACAGCATTACTCCAATTGCCAAAGTCAACCCAAAAGGCAACCTATGAGGATGGAAAAATAAAAAAATCTCCATGCTAGAAAAAAAGAGATTTACAAAAAGAAAAAAATATAATTTTGTCAACCTTATCGGCCAACATGTCACCTTTAAAGATGACAAGTAAACAGCAGAAAGCAAAACTTTTTAATCAATGGTCTATAATAATTTTCTCTGAGAATTATTACTTTCTATCAGACAGATTCAGGGCCTGTACACACACACACACACACAAATAATCTTCTTTCATGGTTAGTGACATTGGAAAACTTTTTGGACTCTATTTTATCAATCAGTAAACATGTATTAGACGGATACCTACTATGATTTCCTATGGAGGAAAGGGGTTGCAAAGAAGGATCAAAATTACAATTTAGATGGTGAGACAGAGTATAATGATTTTTTGTTTTACTCTAAAAATTGAATGTGCTAAGTGATGAATGAGTAGTTCAGGCAGAAAGTACCACGGTTCTAGAGAGTTGAAATTCTTATGAGCTTCAACTTTCCCAAGCTGGAAATCCAAATGACAGCACCAAAGCTCTGCCAATAACTTTCAACTGCGCTATGTCTCTATTTTTAATTAAAAGCCAATCCAAGTTGCAAAGAGACAAGGAATATATCAGAAGGGCATATCAAAACAAGGCAGAGGTTTTTTTTTCCCCCTTGGAGGGCAATTGGGGTTATGTGACTTGCCCAAGGTCACACGGTTAGTTTTGTTAAGTGTCTGAGGCCGAATTTGAACTCAGGTCCTCCTGACTCCAGGGCCAGTGCTCTATTCACTGTGCCACCTAGCCACCCCAAGGCAGATTTTCTGTAATGAAACAGCATGAACTATGGAGAATTATTCAAATTCCTCCTTTTAGAAAATGAAAAATGAAGGCTGAAACTAACAGCATCTGAGATATTGAGAGATAAACATACACATGTGTTGTTTGCATATTATATCTGTGTATATTTATGTGTATACATACACACATGAATACATGCATGCATACATATGTACATACATACACCTGAAGACACTATGATTCCTATAAAGAACTCCCAGAAAAGTAGCTGGTTCTCAGACTGGAAACTCTTTCCACCTGTTCCACTACCTGATCACATCCCACCTATTTCTGACTTAGCAAAAAAGCACATAGGGTCATACATTGACAAAGAGCTAAAATGGACCTTAGAAGTCATCTCATCCAACTCAACTCATTTTGCATGTGAAGAAACTAAGACCCAAGACCATACAGTTAAATAAATGGCAGAGAAGGAATGTTAATTTGGGTCTATTTCCAAATCCAGAGATCTTCTTACCGCACCACATGAATCCTAGAGAGTTTCTTACTGTAGACAGAAGTTAAGTGACATGCCCAAGGTCACACAATTGGTAAGTACCAGAAGTAAATTAGAATTTAGATCTTCTTGACTCCAAGCCCAGAACTCTAACTATTAATACACTACCTCTTCACATTCGTCTTTGATATATATTTTAATTTTCTTCTTAACATTTTCCCTAAGATTTAAGTCTAAGTAGTTTATAATGGTTTTTAAAACAAAACTCATGGAAAAAAAATGGTAGCTCAATTCTCAGGCTTAAAACAATTATATATATATGCATATATATCATTTGTAAATATGGTATATATGCATATGTACATATGATATATATGAATACATATTATCATTGGGCAATATTATGTATAAGGCTGTTTGATATTTGTTAATTCAATTCCTACAAATATACTCAATTACCCTTTTCTATGTTGTCTCTGATGGACACTAATTTTTATTCACTGGCCTGTCAGGCAGGTATTTAAATTATGAGCAGTATAGTGAATAAAAGGTGATTGCTCAAAAACTTCCTATAATTTTATTTGTAACAGCTGTTCACTTGCAATAGTGTTTGAGTCTGAGAATAGATCTCTCTTTAATGCTATTCCATTCAGCAGGGTAAGAGAAAATGTTCACTGTTTATAGTATTCAGTTATTGCTGCAGAGTTAATTACCAGCAATCACACATTTTACCTTATAACACCATTTCACACTTTCCTAGGATATATTTTGCAGAGATCTCATTTGCTTAAGAGCCATTATAATAGTTTTCATCCACAATATTGTCATTGCCCTCCCCCATCTGCTAGGCAAATAGACCTTTAGTTTGTTGTTAAAAATTCTGTGATAGGATCCATTCTATGGGTGGGTGAAGAGCCTAGTGGCAAGAAACTGTCCTTACATGCTTTGTGTCCCTTTCTGCCTTAACCTTCATAAAATGACTTCTTATTCTTCCTCTGAGAGGACCACTTTGATCTCTATACATAAAATATTTCTGGACCCCTCTACAACATTTCTGCTGAGATCAATGGGAAGAACCTAACCATATGCAAAAAGAAGAATATGAATGCTCCAGCAGAAAACCGTCCTTGGCAATACATGAAAGGAATTAAACAGGATTAAAACTTCGATCATCATGGGGGGAAAATGTTCCTCATTTTTCCTAAGAAAGTGCTGCCCATCTACTCATAAATGAGATGGTTCCTTTCTGAGTCACAAAAAAAATCTATTACAATAAAAATCAGAACCCAAGTACTCATGGCAACCATACCTCCCAAAGTTTCCAGGACAGTCCCAATTTTAATAAAAGAATTCTTTTTAGCTGGACTTTGCAAAAAAGAATATCATTTATCATTCCCAGTGTCCTGATTTTTAACTCAGAAAATATGTATGTCACCATACATAGACTGTACACATTTCACTTTTAAAAAGTGAACAATGTACTTATCAGAAAGGACAGTGATGTATCTAAGAAAAAGAGCTAGAGGGTTCCTTTATATTAAACTTTGTGATACTGAACTATTCTTATTCCAATTTATACTGCCAATTCACCTCAAACCATTTCATTTAGGGGCATCAGGGACCACTTAATTGTCAAACAAGGATTTAATTTGTGCAGAAGGACCCACATGATAGAATAGAGGGACAGTTATCTGACAAATGTAAGCAATGTAGACTGTGTCTACATGGTTTAATACAAAACCTTACAACAATGGCTCTGTAGGGTTCCAGCTTTCATTTTTTTAAGGGATGTTTCAACTTTCTTTTAATTTATTTATAATCAAATATAAACATTTTATTACAGAAAAGAGGAAATGTATTCAAAATAAAAACCTAGCATTTAGAGATACCTCTGAACTTTACAAGTCAAAGTTGTTTCGACCCAAAAAAAATTTTTTGGTGGGTTTCCAATGGGAACCTCATTAGCACCACATTCTTGTAGTGACAGAGAGGTCTCACACCTGACCTGCCTGAGAGTTGATTTCTTTCTACATTTCTGCTAGATAAAAAAAAAACTATACCATCTAGAAAAATCAAGCAAAAAATTATATTTATACACACACACACATATACACACCCATTCTTGGCTTATTTATCTCATGTCTGAGTTCAAAATCCTTTAACCATGGAGACACACTGTCTAAATAAATCTCCTTATTCTGATACCTATCAGGGCTATGCTTTTGTTGCATGTACCCCAAATTACTTGTTATTCAATTTATATGCATTTTTCTGTTTACTTATCTGTGTGCACACTGCTTCTCCAGAGTAAAATGCAGGCTCTTCCAGGGCAGAGACTGGGTCCATTTTTGTCTTTGTATCTCCAGTCTGGAGCACAGTGATTAGCACACAGTAGAAACTTAATGTTTAGCAAATTATACTTAACTAAAATGAACTGAAATCATATCTCACTAAATATCCACATGAAAACCTCTTGAATTACGGGTTGTTGCTATTGTTTGACTATCAACAATTTCCAAAAGTTCTATCTACATATTCAATTTTTTATATACATTTTTCTGGTTGATGAGCAGAGAACAGTTTTATTTATGACTGTTGAGAATTTGTATGATAACTTTTATTTTAAAAGAATAACGGGCTTTAGTTATTGAATACAAGATATAAATAACCAGGAAATCCAATGGCTTGTTATTTCCTTCTAATGCTCATATCTTAGACATGACTGTTATCATTTCCAAATGCACATAACATGGTAATGTACACTGTTCCAAATGTGTTATAATATTTTCTATTAGTGCTTAGAACCCTGACATGCATTTCTAACAAGTTGCTTGCAACAGTTGCATACCATAAAAAGGGATCGAGATTTTATGTATCACAGACGAAAATAACAATATTGTATCCTGATAATCCATTCTTTGGTTTGCAATGCTGTAAGTCATTCTACAGAAAGTCACAAATCCACAGCCTTCTAAGGAGTTAGATTTTGCAACCAGATCTCTGAATTAGCCGAGATCAAAGGTGTTCATTAGCTTTCCTAAGACTGGCTTACTTACAGGCTATAAATTTTAGATTTTTTTCATGTTTTCAACTGTTAGAAATTAATAAATAAAAGGCCATTGCTAAAAAGTTTTGCCAAACCACAATCTTTATCAATGATCTGGCAGCTGAAGAATAGGAGCTATCAGGATTTATGAATTAGAAAACAGACAAAGAGCAGATTTCCATTTAGAATAAAAAAAATGTAATCAAATCAAGCTTCTGAGTGAGTATCTGTATATGAACTCAGGCATCTGAAGTCATGTTCTTAATTTACACACCCCACACACACCCTCCTGAGCATCAGAGAGTGGCTCATGTACAACCAGATAAAAATATATCTCCTTTGAGAAAATAATTAAAGAAGCAAACATTATATAATTTACATATAATAAATACCCCCAAAGTATACAAGAGCAAACTAGAGCATTCTCTGTGGTTCACACAGCATACAAATAGAAAGTTTTCATTAAAAGGTTGTGGGGGGGGGGGGGAAATGACAAATATCAGTATCTTCAAATTGGGAACAATAAAAAAGAGGAATCACAGGTTTATACAAAATAAAGAAAAAAGAATGAAAGTTAAAAATGCAGTATTATTAGGTAAAGTGGGAGGGGGGAGAATTAATAGGATTATTTTAAGAAACAATAAAGAATGAGCATTCAAAGTATTTTTCAAGGACCATACAACTCAGGACCCATTTGACACAAAACTGGATTTGAGCCAGAATGTCCCAAATTTTACAAGCACAGTTTATTAGCTAGGTAACCACAATTTCCCTTGTATTACTTAATCTTAATCATTAGCTCCTAAAACAAAATAGTTAAATTTTTAAAAGCATAAGGTCACAGAATTTCAAATGACCACAATATCACCTTGAAGAAAGAAAGAAAGAAAGAAAGAAAGAAAGAAAGAAAGAAAGAAAGAAAGAAAGAAAG
>CM053599.1:117758234-117791488 GCA_028646575.1 Pseudocheirus occidentalis | reverse complement strand
TCTCTATCTCCACAAGGGGACTTTCATTAAGTAAAAGCATTAGGAGATTAAGTGGGCAAGTAGTCAAAATTGATGTTATTTTTTTAAATGGTGTACACATTTTAAGGTAAATAGCCACAATTTAAAAATATTTGTTTCCCTCCCCCCATCAAAAATGAGAATTCTTTCTGTATAGCATTGAAACCCTAGTCCTTCAGAAGAGTGACCTGACCAAGAAACCTTGGCTGAAGCATTTGTACAGTTTCTTGACCTGATAGCCCCCCCCTCTCCGTCTCCCGTCCTGAGAATGCACAATAGTATTAAGGCAGTGAAAAGTTCCTGTCTTTGTTAGAAAGTTACAAAGTCATTTTTGTACAAGTATGGAGTGACATCATGCAAAATGGCAGAATAGTGATAATGCATTCTCCTTTGCCATCAGTTTGTAAGAAGATTTGACCAAAGAGTAGGTCCTTTCAGATTGCCCCAGTAGTGTGGTCCCAAACACATCTCAGACTCAGTTCTGTCTAAAACAGAGCTCAGCGTCTTTCCCCCCAAACCCTCCCATCTTCTCATTTCTGTTGAAGGCTCCACCGTCTGTCTAATTACCCGGGTTTGCCACTTCAGAGATATCTCCAATCTTCCTTTCTTCTTTCTCCTCCCATATAGTCAGTTACTAAGGCTTGTCAATTTCATCAGCACTTTCTGACTTGTCCCATTGCAGTAGAGTGCAGTCTCTGATTCATCCTCTAAACAACTACCAAATTAATATTCCTAAAGTGTTCATTTGACCATGTCATTCCTTTACTCAAAAGTATCATGATTTCTCTCTTTCCTCTAAGTCAAAATACAAACTCCTCTGACTTTAAAAGTTCTTTAAAACCTGTCTCTAGCCTGCCTTTCCAGGCTTAATTGAACTCTTCTTCACACACTCCACCCAAAGTAGTCAGCTTGCTGAACTTGTGTATGAAATTCCATTTCCCAACTACATGCCTTTGCCCAGGATATCTCTAATACTTGGAGTGCATTAGTCATCTCTGTCTTACAGACTCAGATGTCTGCAAAGTTCAACTTCAGTGTCACTTTCTAGAATTTCTTAATCTGGAATGCTTTGAAGTTTTTTTTATAACTTTATTTCAGTATAATTGGTTTTCTTTGTCATCTTATGTATTTTTATGCATTTTAAAAATGTCATTCTGAGATGGGGTACGTAGACTTTACCGTAAGGCCAAAGGAACCTGATGCAAAAAGAAATTAAGAGCCTCTGTTCTATAGTAACCTTATCTTGACCCACTGGCAGCATCCCTCTAATGCTTTGAGGCAATTAGGTGTACAATGGTTAGAGTTCTACGCCTGGAGTCAGGAAGATTTGAATTCAAATCCATCCTCAGATACTTCCTACTGTGTGACCTGTGTTTTCCTCAGGTTCATCAACTGTAGAATAAGGATAATCATAGCATCCATTTCACAGAATTGTTGTGAGGATTAAATGAAGTATTTGTTGCTTAGCACAGGTATTTGTAAAGTGTTTGGCATATAGTATATATGTACTGCATATAGCATATAGTACTATATAAATGCTTCTGTCCTTCCATCTAGAGATTATTTTGTATATACTTTGTATTTAATTTCCTATGTCTTCCCAATAGAACGTAAATTCCTTCTAGGCAGGAATTATTTCATTTTTGTCTTTGTATCCCTAATAACTAATACTGGGAATGGCACATAGTCAGAATTTAGTTCACTAACACTTCCTTAGTGCTCTGGATATATCACATTCCTTTTAAGAATTGACATTGTATTGATACCTTCTGCTTTTTATATCACAGTCATTTCTGGATATCAGTCCTCCCTCCTTCCGCCCTCTCTCATCTTCATTTGTGGTGAAGGTAAAAAAACCGACCTACCAGTACCCAAGTCTTAGAGCGTAGGCAACATTTTGCAATCATAATCTACCCCCTCTGCCAGAAAGGAGGGAGGTGCATTTCTTTGTCTCTTTCTGAACTCAGGTTTGGTCAATACAGTTGTCTGTTATTAATTTCCATATTAGTGTTCTTTTCATTTATGTTATAGACATGTATGTTATTTTCCTGTTCTTTTTTTTACCAGTTTATATAATCGTCCCATGTTTTTCTGAATGACTCACATTTATTGTTTTTTTAATAACAATAATATTCTGTTCTACTCATATACAATAATTTGTTCAGGCCTTCTCCAATTGATGGACACTCACTTTATTTCCAGTTTTTTCAATATTGTAACAACAACAAAAAAAGACAAAATAAAACACTGCTATGAATCTTTTAGCTTATCAGATCTTTCTCTCTTTGACCTCCTTAGAGTATATTTCCAGCATGGCCACATTTCTTTTACAAGAACAATTTTAGCTTTTATAGTAAATACATTTCTACTGGAATTCTAGGGTGTAGGTTGGTGATGAAAACATAGAGGTGGCTGAAATGTCAGTATCATCATAAAGCTAAGCTGACTACATTTTACTTCTGCCTTTATGGGAGGAATGAACTTCAAAAGGTAATATGATTAAAGGAAGTAGCACCAAGAATGAAGCACCTGGAAAAAACTGCTCTTTGGACTTGTGCCCTCATTATATCCAAAGAGAACCTTGATCCCTAACTCCTTAATCCCCCTATTGCAGGAAATTTGGTTATTTCCATGGCTTGTTTCTTTAATTTCTTTTCCCCTGTGCTTTAGTTAAGAATAGTAAAATTTTCTTTCTTCTTCAACTAAGCTGCCCTTCAGCTTTATAACAATTTCCCTTTTCTGTTCCTCTGAAATATTTCAGAACAGAGACAGAGTTTAGTAAAATGGCCAGCAGAGTGATGAGTGACAGCTGGTTCATAACAGTTTTAAAGGCAGGCTCGCCTAGCAGACAGACTGCAGAGAAGGAATACTTTCCTCCCCCATAGGAACATACAGTATGCAAGTGTTAGAGGAATCACCTACAAATCTCAATTGAAAGATTTCCTACCCCCTAACGCCCCCTCCAATGAATTAATCCAATTGCTGCCATCAAAAGCCTTGAGGATTTTCATGGTTTTACTTCCGGTACCGACAGTCGACCATTACCTTGAGAGATGGTTCTTTGGCTATCAGTTCTTTTGAGTGATATGGGAAGAATTGCTTCTCATTTAAAGCATCATTTACTGGAATCATTTACTCTGATAATATTGGTGATAGATAGATAGATAGATAGATAGATAGATAGATAGATAGATAGATAGATAGACAGGCAGACAGACAGACAGATAACTTATTAAGTGCTATGTGCCAACTGTGCTAAGCACTGGCTTGTTCAAATAGAAGCAATTAATTCATTCTTTTCCTTCAAGGAGTTTATATTCTAACAGAGATGATAGTAAAGGGGAACTGGAAGATGGGGGAGATAAGGAAGGTGGCACTTTGTCAGGCAAGGAATAAGAGAAATAATTTAGAGAATCCATTCATAAGTAGCTTGACTCTTCAGGTCTTTTCAAGATAGGACTTAGATGTCAAAGTCATAGTCCTCCTTACTATAAAACCATGTTTTTCTGAAAGTCAGAAGCCTGGAGGGGGAAGAATAAAATATTGCTATTAACTGTCAAACTTAGATGATTACCAAATGGTAAATTTTAACATAGCATAACTTGTTGTTATCTTCTTTTTGGACAGTTATTTGAAATGATGCACTCAGGAAATCTTAGCCTTATAAATTAATGCCTTATATTTCAAATGGCCACATCTAAGATGTAGCTCTACAGTTAATACAATCTTCCTTAAATTTATGATGATTGGCAAACACTTGGGCAGAAAATTTTCACTTTTGTGTGTATCTGTGTACAGTGTTTTGGACAACACTTGGCACATAGTAGGTGCTTAGTAAATGTCTTTATGCTTCTTTCAACTAATTCTGGGATCTAAGTACAAACTCTGCTTATTGATAACTCCTTTAATTTCCAACTAATTGACATCAAAACAAAGTCTATTACATAAAATTAAACAAAAATTGTGAAGGTAGGAATGGGAACTAAAAATTCAAATACTGATTGACAATCTTAACTACAACCATCTGCTATCTTGATTAGTTACTTTAATATAACATATGGAATGGTCATATTGTGAAGAGAAAAAAAAACCTCAGTGTCTTTTCAGCCAAAAAAAAAGTCTAGAGACACTTTAATTCAGTGAGTAAAAGAACATGAGTCAGGGTGAGGGGTGGAGGGTTGAGATTAAGTATGAAGAATCTTTTTCTCAGCATTAGCTCCAAGTATAACATGGCTTTGAATAACATCTTGCTTGAGATTATTTGACATGGCTCAGGGTAACTAAACATTCCTGCCACTGGAGACCTCCAATAGAGGAAACTTGTCATCCCATATACCATTGGAAAGAATAAAACAAGTGATAAATTTGACATTAGATGTTGATAGGCCCTTAGCAATCAATGATCAAACCAATCTTTATGGTCCATAGTACAAGTTGATACAATGCAATATAATGAGCCCTTTGAATTTTCTTGGATTTTAGAAAAATGTCCTGGTGTAATTATTATAAGTCTATCTTGAGAGTGAAAAATTCTCTTTCTATATATGACAGATCTATGTGGATCAATGATTTCAAGAGGGCTGACGGCCTCTACTGAATTCAGTAAAAGAATAGATTTACCCTAAAGACTGTCATGGTATGTTTTGATTCAGTGATTACTTAAAACTGATTTTTTTTCAGGGAGAGAAGTGATATTTCTGGTTTGATATCAGTTATTTCTCTCTGACATAGCAACCAGGTAAGACTACCCCTTTCTGGCAGGTTGAAGAAATTTTCATTATGATGGTTGACTTGGCAGAACTTCCAGGGGCAGGCTTTAGGGCTTGCTGACGTCTAGATTGACGTACCTGGGAAACTTGGAGGCTTCAGCAGAGGTGGAATTCCATGGATAGTTGCCACTCTTTTTCCATAGCCCAATGAAAGTGGTCAAATATCCAAATATCTTTCAGGTATAGTTTGCCTTACAACAGCTATTCTATGTTCTTTGGCTTGTAAGAGTGGTGTGGTTTTATACTTCAGTTACTTGCTATATATCTCCCCATTTTATGAAACTGATATTGTTGTTTGTGATTTTGCCTTTAAAGAAAGGGAGTATTTTTTGTAGGATTGTTTGGAATGTTCCTTTCTATATATATATATATATTTTTCAGAACGACTTGATAAAAACCAAGAAGGTCTTTTAAAAAAGTAAAATATCCTTCAGACATACATCATTGTTAAAATGTGGAATCAAATGATTCTGAATAAATTCTAAAGACAATAAAACATAATGTTTTTATGGGACAAGTTCCCATGGGAAGATCCATTGCAAAATCAGAAAAGGAAGAAACAGTTTTATCTACAGTCTGAGATTAGTGCATTCATTCTGTCAACAACTCTTTATCAGATGTCTACTATACATGCATTGGTAGGGATTTAAATTCATGTGATCAAAGATCTAGTGCTGGAAGGATCCTGAGAGGCTTTCTAATCTATTCTCTCATTTTATAGTTGAGGAAATTGAGGTTCAGACAAATTAAGTGACTTGTCTTTGGACACTTTACTTATAAATGTCAGAGGCAGGTTTTTAAAGCTAGGGCTAAGTCCAGCCCTGTAACCATTATGTCAAACACTGGAGTTTTGTTAATAGTATGCATTGTGATTATCATTTTGTGGTATTCTTTATTGCAAAAGAAAGTCTAACTCATGCCTTCAAGGAGCTTATGATGAAGTAGAAGACACAAGGGACACAAATCTAAAATTCTTGAGTCTCAAAATCAATAGGGAAAAATTAAAATAGCATAAATTGACCTTTCAAGTACCATGAGACACATTAGAAAAGACATGAAAAGCAAGAGTAAGGGAAAGATAAAGTGTTCACCAAGAGAAAGATCCTGGAGTCTTACATTGTGTTTTGGAGAAATTAAGGGAAATGGACTTGCTTATAGAGAGAGGGGAAAGCATCTGTGATGGAATAGCAGGAGCAAAAATACAGAAACAGGATTGGAAATGTTCCTTGCAGGGAAGAGCAGATTAGTTTGATTGAAGCAGAAAGTTAATAGAGAAAAGGAGAGGGGAATAAGGTTGCTGAGACCAAAAAATAAAAAGTAAAAAAATCTCTCAGTTCATGAAGGTGCAGAAGGAACAGTTTGAAACATCATGCAAGTGAAGGAAGTATCTCTTCTTTTTCCTCTGATGAGATCGAGTAAGAATTTGCCACCTTGTCCTAGAAGCCTCTTTTCCCTTTCTAGGTCTCCTTTCCACTAACTCAACCAATGAGAAATCATTAGAATGAGTTGTCCAAATGGTCTAAAAGCTGATGGGACCTTAAATGACAGAGGCTGTCCTGAGGGCACCAATATAGTATTTATGCTCACTGTCTCCTCTGTCTGACCAAGAGGTGTGATTGATTGAAAACATGTTTGTTGAGACTTCCTTGGCTGACAATTTAAGAGTTAATTGCTTTTGATTATTCAAGTGATAGCCTACAGATGAAAAGATCCCTCTCATGTTTCCAATTACTGAGCTAGCCCAATCATTCAAACATTTTATTTTTGTTATTAGGTACTTTCTCCTCCTAAATACAAGTTAATGTATTTAGTATTCAAGCATTTTTCATAAGGAATCAGTTTTTTTTATTATTATCTGCACAAATACAATCTTGCTTCTGGCTTATTTTTCCAGGTTCATAGCGTTTGAGATCATTTAGATGAAAAAGTCAGAAAATGGTCACTCCCTTCCTTCCCCTTTCTTTGCACCTGCAATTACATAGAGCTGGCACTCATGCCCCTAAAAAGGAAAGGCCAATTGTTCCCAAACACAAAATTCATGGATAGTTGGGTGAGAAGCTCCCATCTTCTATTTGACACCCTAATGTTTTGTCCCTTCCTGGATTCTCTGAAATCTACCTCCACTGTTCTACCAGTAGTTGGATCTTATGGGTGCATCAACTTCCTTTGACAGTCTAATTTCTGCTAAATGCAGCTCCAGGTCGCATGTCTCTGAACAAAAGTTGCTGCTCCTCATTTCCCTCACTATTGCTATATCCTCAGGCCTTGGATAAAACTTTCCAGTTGCGTATTTGAGATGGATTTCTTGTTGGCTCTCATCCAGTCTAGTCATCGGCACAGAACTAACTAAACCAAGGAGCCTCATCTCTCCTGCCCCTAGCAGATTATCCTCTTGTTTAAAGTACCTATCAAAGTAGGAACAAATTCAAAATATTGGTAAAAGTGACTGCTTGAAAATTAAGGCAGTTTTATTTTGTGACTGTTGTTAACAAAGGATTTCCTTTCACATAAATTTGTGGTGCTGTGGATAATGTAGAACTATCCAGTCCCTTCTACCTTTGTGCTTTTGTCCTCAGGGTCTGGCTTTATCCTTAGTTGCATTGACTGAACAGGATGCCCAAATTAAATAGAACTTTTGTTTACTGGACTATTTCCTATAACAACTAAAGGAGATGGGTCACAGCCGTGTCCTTTTCCACACCCCATCATCAGAGAGAAGGGAGTATGTGCTGGGCTTCCTAGGCAGCACAACTTTAAAAAGGCGTTTTGGGTAGGAGGGTAACAGGTGGAGAGGGTAAGGAAAGGTGAAGTAAGGAAGATGATGGAATTTTAATTCCTTTGGGATCAGGGGTCCCAGGAGTCTGATTTATGGAAGCAGCACTGTGTCTGTCCTTGAGGCCTAGAGATAGAAAATTTCCCAATTCTGTGTGCATTTATTTTTCAAGTCTCAGCCACTGCAATGAGAGCTTTTGCCTAGGGCCCTGATGCTTTGGCTCTGTCACAGCTATTTTCTCTCAGAGTCACAGCATTTTTGTCACATCTCCTTGTTTAGTAGAAGGGCTGACTGATGAATTGTTTCTAAATCCCACCAATTATAGGGTAATTTCTTATCACCTTTCCCTTGGTGACAATCTATTCTTCAGGCTTCCTTAATGTGCTCTGGGGGCACTCCTGGGCACTAAATGAATTACTGAGATCTTCATTGTACATTGAAGAAAAATGTAAATTCATGTGCAAACTAACCAGGCTGGGATTGTAGAATTCAAGTGGTTTGATTCTTTGAAATCTAGCTGCTTTTGGAACCCTATGAACAGAAACTAGATGAACCCAAGCAAATGATCCAGACTGACAATAAGACCAGGACTGAAAAATCTTAATCTTCGCTGATTTGCTTGTAAACTGTTAGTGTTAGCTCCGTCTTGATCAAATGATCACTTATGTAAGTCTCTGTGTACATGTTATATCCTTAGAAGAGACTATAAGGTTCACAAGGGCCGGTCCTAATACAATCCCTTGACCAAAGCAGGTACTTAATAAATGCAGTATGCTTCTCTGAAGACGGTGCTGGGTTTGAAGTCCAGAGGACCTAGTTTCAAATTCTGACTTTTTTTTTAACTCATCATCTGTGTGACCTTGGGAAAATTCTCTCTGGGTCTCAGTTCCTCTTATATAAAAATAGTGTGGCCTCTAAGACCTTTTCAACTCTGAAGTGATGATATTTTGGATTTAAAAAAACCTAAATGATTTTATTTAACCTTGTATTATCAAGCAGCTATAAAGCATTTAGTATATGCCTAGTAGGATAGCTTTGTGGCACAGTGGATAGAGCACTGGCTCTGGAGTCAGGAGGATCTGAGTTCAAATCCAGCCTCAGACACTTACTTAACTGTGTGACCCTTGGCAAGTTTTCCTCAATTCCTCATCTGTAAAATGAGTTGGAGAAATGACAAACTACTTTAGTGTCTTTGCCAAGGAAAATCCCAAATGGGGTCACAGAGAATCAGACGTGACTGAAACAACTCAACAGCAAATATATTGGGCATTGTGGTGAGCACAGGGGATACACAGAATGGTGAAAGCATGGTACTCACCCACAAGGGGCTCAATCTTAATGAGGACGGCAACAAACAATCCTGAATACGAGATATAATAGCAAATAAATGGGAAGTGGTCTTAGGAAGAAGACTGTCACTAGCAGAGGGGAGGATTGGAATGGCCTTTTGCGTAATTTGGGATTTGAGTTAAGCCAGGCAAGCCATGGTCATAACCTGTGGCTGTGTGTGTGTGTGTGGGGGGGACATTAGGCTGTTTATCCACTTATATACTTATTTTTATTCATATGGGCAACTGGTATGTATATTCAGGAACCAAAAAAAAAATTACTTTGGAGTGCATTTTTAAGTTAGTTCCCAGTAAGCTTAGCTTTCTTTCACAGATTTCTTGGGTAGTTACTGGTAATAGAGAAACTCTGCAAAAATGTTTGGAGAAGGAATCTTCAAGATGTTAGCTAGACATTTGAATCTTAACTGGTATTAAGCAAATTGACCTTAAAGCAAGAGTGATTTGAATGTTGTCAAAGGGGAAAAAAGGC
This sequence comes from Pseudocheirus occidentalis, assembly GCA_028646575.1. Classification (NCBI taxonomy): domain Eukaryota; kingdom Metazoa; phylum Chordata; class Mammalia; order Diprotodontia; family Pseudocheiridae; genus Pseudocheirus; species Pseudocheirus occidentalis. The sequence continues at coordinate 117,782,110 of CM053599.1, read as the reverse complement.
ATTTTTAGTATCTGTCAAAGTTACAATCATCTATTATAGTACATAATAGTAATAATTCACTGGTGATACTCCTGTTGTGCATAGCAACCAACAAATGTGACTCTTCACATGATCCAGATTTACTACAAGTTTTTAAAACTGTTTTTGATTAAAAAAAACATGATGCATAATTTCCAAAGATGCATTCTACATAGAGAACAGGGATTGTCACATTTTTCTGTTTTAGAAATGCATAGAGTACTATCAGATACTTGCCCTCAAATGCTATTTAAATTCTTACTAACCAAAAGGACATTGGGAGTTGGTGGGAGGGCTTTATTCTTCATTTTTAAAATTATATTATGATATCTTTAAAATCAGAGAATCAGAAGACTGGAAGGGATCATATTCAATGACTTTCCTTTCTCTGTACCACACTTTAAATATTCAAAATTTGTAATCATTTATCTTTTTCAGAAGACCTTCTAGACAGGAAAGTTGGACAATTACTTTTGGTAATTCCTTCAAATATGGCCAGGATACTCTGTCTAGTGTTGAGGAATCAGTCAGTTAGTCAATCTATCAACAAATAGTGAATTGCAAACTCAGCATAAGCTCACCAGTAAAAAAAAAAATGCAACTAAAAAAGCTAATATTTCCTTAAGCTGCATTACAAGAGGCTTAGTGTCTAAGCCTTGAGAGTTAGAAGTATTACTGAACTCTGTTCTGGTCATGCACATCTGGATTTAAAAAATTTTTTTTCTAGACACTTTTTATTTCTATGAACTATTAAAATATAATTTTATATACATCTATAAAACTTATCTATTATATATTTATGTATTTTGTATTTTATATATGAGTATATATATATGTATATAAAATATAGGCTTTCCTCCTTATCTCTTTGGGTTATAAGCCTCATAACGGTATACTTGGGTCAAAAGATACATAAACAGAGTTTGGTAACTTTCTGGGCATAGCTCAAAATTGCTTTGCAGTCTGGCTGGACTAGTTCACAGCTCTACCAACAGGGCCTGTTTTTCCATAACCACTTCAACATTTATCATTTTCCTTTTTTTGGTCTTCTTTGACAGTCTAATACATGTGAGGTGGGACCTCAAAGTTACTTTAATTTGTATTTCTCAATTATTAGTGAAATAGAGAATTTTTCCATGAGGCTGTTGATAGTTTTAATGTTTTCCTTTGAGAATGGCCTGTTTATATACTTTTAACTATTTCTCTATTGGGGAATGACTCAATTTTGGTTTTATAAATATAAATACATTCCTTATATATTTTGGATATCAAAACTTTATTAGGAAAACTTAATACAAAGATTTTTCCCTAGATATCTTTTTCCTTTTTAACTATAATTACATTAGACTTGTTTGTGCAAGAACTTTTAAATCTTATATACCCAAAACAGTAGACTTTATTTTGTGTGATCCTTTCTAATATGTTTTTGGGTCACAAACTCTTCCCCTATGCATAAATCCAAAAGTTAATTTCTTCTTTACTTCCCCTTCAAGTGCTTAAAGGGCTGTCATTTGGAAGAGGGATCATCAAACTTGTCATGTCTGACCCCAAAAGGCAGAATGAGAAGCAGATGAAGTTTCAGAGAGGCAGATTTAGACGTGATTTAAGGATAAAAGTTCTAATAGACCTTATCCAGAAGGATCATGAATTACTTCAGAAGAATTTCTCTCTCTCTCTCTCTCTCTCTCTCTCTCTCTCTCTCTCCCCCCCCCCCTCTCTCTCTCCCTCTCCCCCCCCCCAATTTCTCTGTTGTGGAGGAATTTTTTTTCAGGTATATGTTAGGCCAGATTGCTTCTGGAGCCCCTTCTATCTTCAAGATTATGAAAACTGAAAGGCCAAAAAATTAAAAAAAAACAATCCCTATTCTCAAGGATTCATAGTCTACTGGAGGGAGAGAGGGAGATATTATATAAACAGTTCTGCACAAATATATACATATATATGTGTGTATATGTGCATGTGTGAAAAATTGGAGGTGATCAATAGAGGGAAGACATTAGAATTAAGGGAAAACTGGAAAGGTGTGTTGTAGAAAGAAGGTGGAGTTTTAGCTGAGATTTGAGGGAGGTTAAGGCCAGGAGATGATGAGGAAAGCATGGGAGAAGGCCAGTGAGAATGCATGCAACTAGAAAATGGGATGTCATTGTTTGGGGAAGAGCAAGGAGGCCAGTGTCACTGGATCTTAGATTGGGAGGGGATGTTGTAAATTGTAAGAAGGCTGGAAAGATAGGAGGGGGCCAGGTGATGAAGGGCTTTGAACACCAAGTAGAGAATTTTATATTTAAATAACAGCCATACAGTAGTTAAAGAATGAACAGATGCCAGTATGGGCAATAAATTCTTAGATGCAACTGTGTAGTGAATTGAAAAAAAAATTCTCCATGCCTAGAAAAGAACATGGTACATATTAGGGGCTTAATAAATACTGGCTGAACTAAATTGAGTTACTGAGGTCCTAGCAGTGAAGCTGGTATTTAGAGAAAGGAAGAATGGAACTTGTTTTAGAGTTTGATTGATGAGTAGACTTTAGAAAGGCCAAGTTGAGGAGGGAGAGCTAGTCGCGTAAGGGGAATGTCTTGGTCTTAAATTTCTTTCTCTGCATTTAGTTCCATTCCTGAATCTTTCTTTCCTCAATAGAAATGCGTAACTGCTCATCATGAAAACCAGTAATAGAGCTTCATATTCAACTGAAGTCTGGTTTTATTATTTAAAAAATGTGTAATGAGATTGTGATAATCTTAGATTAAAACCATGAAATATTCTGAGCTGCAAAAAGTGATTACCTCCCTGCCCTGAATCACTTTCTCCCCTGCCATATTGTGACTACCCCACAGCCAAATAAATCTTAATTGAGGGAGAAGGAACATTGACTATTGTATCTTTGTGTACTTAAGGTATTCAGCCCAAGCAGAGGTGGCTATAGTCCCCTAATCTGAAAGTTAAATTGAAGTGAAGCAGTTCCCCTCCTAATATAATAATTGTAATAATAATAACAGCTGGCATTTATATAGCATTTAAAGATTTGCCAAGCTCTTTGCATTATTTATCTCACTTGAGCCTTGCAACAACCCTGCAAGTTACCATTCTACAGGTTTTATTATTCCCATTTTGCAGAAGAAGAAACTGTAGGTCTCATGTGTTAAGTGACTAGCCCATGGTTCCACATCTGTTAAGTGTATGAGATGGGATTTGGACCTGGAGCTTCCTCATCCCAGATTTAGCCCTCTAAACACTGCCTATCTCATGTGCAGAATTGGTTGGAAGTTGAATTAATTATGTGTTGTCAGTTGTCAAGTTAAATGTAAATTCTAAGTACTCCTCGAAAATAGTTACTTTTCAAAGCCTCTTTGCTAGTTCTCTTGCTTAGGATATTGGTACAAGGATTTCCATTTCTGAGACAATGAAGAATAGTGTTTAAGGCACTAAATGACATCTTTAACAATAACCATGATAAAGCAACAATAAGAACAGCCCACTCTGGGAAATGGAGTGGGGAAGACAAACAAATTTTGAAAGATTGGAGACTCTTTGAATAGTTAGTGAAGGATATTTTCTAGAGACATTCGGTCTGGTAGAATTTTCAGGGCTTTAATCACTGTATAAAAAATACTAGTGGGCAACTTTACCGCTAATGATTCATTTGTAGATTGTTCTAAGCATCCTTGAGAGTTTTAGGATTAAAAATGGTCAATCACAGAAATCTCCAAGCATGTAAATTCTCTGGTCAGTGCATATAGGCTGTTTAGTTAAAAGGATTTCTTATAAATGTTCTATTTAGTGTCTTATAGGTTTGAAAAATCTGTCTGAATTGATTTTCTACAGCACTGTGCCTTGCTGTGTCAAGCCATGGTAGATTCTGGTAGACCTGGTAGACCTGGGTTCACCTTTTTCTCAAACTCTTTCTAGTGGTATGACACTGAGCAAATCACGTAATCCATTTCTGACTCAGTTTCCTCATCTACTAAATTAGGGGGTTAGATTTTGTATTTCTTCTAAGGGACCTTTCCAGTTTCATCATGCCTATTTTCCCCCTTTTAATCTTAATTATGTTCTTTTATTTAAAGTCAGGTTAAAGGCATTTCTGTTGAAGATAAGAATGTTGCTTCTTTCCCTTCCTTTCTCTCACACTTTTTTCCTCTCCCTTTTCTGCCAATATCTGCTAGGTTCTTCCTTAAAGTAAAGTCATACTGAACACAGCCAGTGAATCAGAGAAGAGACTGAGTAAGATGTGGGCACTTTTCTTCACGTTTCGTTTTTTTGCTAGTGACACCGTGGCACGCGGTGTGATTTTTGTGCTTGATGGTTATTGCTGCCTGTTTTGCCATCTCACTTTGAAAAGATTGACTCATTGCTTTCTTAGTGAAAGAGTAACATTTTGCTTTTACTACTATAGTTTATGTGATGCTGCATCTAATTACTAGGGGAAAAAAATGACTGATATCTGACCTCTGTTCCTGATGTTCCTTATTGGCGCTGAAGTCATTGCCATTAGACACAAATGTGTGTGTGTGTGTGTGTATGTGTAAAGTCATTCTGTACATACTTAGATTTTTCAGTTCTTTCTTTGGATACTGATAGCATCTTCCTCCCATAGGTTCTTTGTAGTTAATTTGGGTTTTTATAAAAGTCAGAATGTTTTAGTTGATCACGGTTGTTCTTAAAACAATGTTGCTATTACTGTATATAATGTTGTAGGGCAGCCAGGATGGGGGGAGCAGGAAGGAAAAAGGAAAAAAAAAGATACATGATCACTTTATTATATATTTAAAAGGAGTAGCAAGCTGTATATAATAGGTTTGCAGTTTCATGTGCAATCATCTTTTTATACTATATTATAGAAATGCTTGTTTTATTTCATAAATTCAAAATAAAATAAAATTAGAAACAAAAAAAAGATCATTACCTATTCAGTGAGCCCCATGAATGTCACACATATGGGAGACTTGCTCATAAAATGACTAACAGAATAGTTGAATAAGCTGGACTAATTTTTCAGTTGTCAATGTAATGTTTGTGGGCTGTTGTCCTCTTTGGGAAGTATATCAACTAATGCCTGTTGAGGTAGTTCATTGAGCAGGCCTAAAAGGCAGAAAAACCTGGGTTCAAGTCACATCTCTAACATATATATACTAAGGAAAAAGTGAGGCTGGTGACTTTGCACAACCCTCTGTCCCTCAAATCAAAGTCAATTAAAAGGGAAGCAAAGAGGTAAAGAGAAGGAGGAAGAACATTTCAGGCAAGGGGGGCAACCCCTGAAAAGGCATGGAGTTGGAAGATGGAGTGACATGTGCCAGGAATCGGAAGTAGGCTACTATGGCTGAACCAAAGTAGGATGAGTGGAGTAGAAGAGTAGAAGGAGGACTAGACAGATTGAAAAGGGCCAAGCTGTGAAAGGCTTTAAAGATAAAACAGAAGATTTTATATTTGATCCTATAGGTAAGAGGGTGCCACTGGAGCTTATTGAACAAATAGATTTGGTTATATAGGGTATAGGAAAATGAGGAGTTGAGGATGATTACAAAGTTGTAAGCTTGAGTGTCTTGGAGGATGATGGTGCCTTCAATAGTAATGATAAAGTTGGAAAGAGAGAAGGGTGTGAGGGAAAAGATGATGAATTTTGTTTTGGAAATAATGAATTTGAGATGACTTTGCAATCTACTGACAGAACTCAGGGGAAAAAATAGTACGGGATATATAGACCTGAGAATCACTTTTATAGTGATAATAATTGAACCTATTGGGTTTGATGATATCACCAACTGAAATAGTATACATAGAGAAGAGGGCATAGGACTGAATCTTAGGTGACAAACATAGTTAGTGGGAATGGCCTTGAAGATCTAAAAGAGATTGAGAAGGAATAGTCACACAGGTAGGAGGAGAACCAGGAGAAAGCAATGTTACAAAAACTTAGAAAGGAGAATGTGTCCAAAAAGAGGTGTTTGACGGAGCAGGGGCAAGTATTGGAGAGCAGGAGCTATTAGATTTAGTAATTAAAAGAACATTGGTATCTTTGGAGAGAGCATTTCATTTGAATTGTAAGATCAGAAGCCAGATGGTAGAGAGTTTAGAAGCCAGAGTGTAGTAAGCAGAAATATCGGTTGTAAATGGCTTTCTCAAGGAGTTTAGCTGAGAAGAGGAGGAGAAATATAGGATGATGTGTTTGTAGACAGCAGGAAATGATCCAGTAAACGTGGAAAGACTAAATATTGGAGAGTGGGAATGATAATGGGGCAATCTGCTAGAGAAGGCAGGATGGGATAGAATGGAGGGTACCTATAGAGGGGTTGTCCTTGACAAGCATAAGACCTCCTCTTTGTGAAAGAGAGGGGTGAAAGAGGAGATGATGGGGGAAGATGACCTTGAATTATATGAGGTAAAGAGAAAGAAAGGAGAAGGAGGTCTCAGCAAAGGGCCTTTATTTCATTTCATTTCACTTCACTTCACTTCATTTCATTTCATTTCATTTCATTTCATTTTGATAGTGAGGTCCTTAGCTGAGAAGATATAAGGAGGGGGCCATGGGAAGCTCAAAAAGAGGTAAAAAGTTTTGAAATAGCCACTGGAGTGATTGGGTAGCCAATAAATTCAAGAGATGTAAAAGAATTACTTAGCAGCAGTGAGGGCCTTATTTGAAATTTTATGACATATACTTGAAGGGGAACCAACAAGCATGGATTTGTGATTTTCTCTGAGTCTACTCAGTAGCATGTGAATAGGAACTAAGGAGACAGATGGAGTCAGTTTGCCAGCAGGACAAGGAGGTAAGAGTGTAAAGTGGCGGTTCTCAACCTGTGGGTTATATTCAATTTGTGACAATGAAAATACATCCTGCATATCAGATATTTACATTATGATTCATAACAGTAGCAAAATTACAGTTATGAAGTAGCAACGAACATAATGTTATGGTTGGGGGTCACCACAACATGAGAAACTGTATTAAAGGGTCACGGCATTAGGAAGGTTGAGAACCGCTGGTGTAAAGGATAGTTTCAAGTTGAACCAATTCACCAAAAGGTGAAGATGGAGAAGGGAGGATGGTGTCCCTATCACCGGCGCAAGGGTGATAGTCCTTGAAAGAAATTAGGGATAGAGGAATTAGAATTCACAGTGAGGACAAAGAACAAGTTGCAGAGGGTAAGAAGGGAGAGGGAGAGAGGAAATGATGAAAAATTATGAAAGCAAACTCTACTTCCACCTTTCTGTCAGTTCCCTAATCAGGAATTCTTGCACTTGGTCCAAATTTATTTCTGGAAGGGAGGGTTCTGACACACAGAGTTTGTCTAAAGTTCTTTTGCATTTGGAGGAGGTATCCTGTGTCTAAGACGGTCCTGTGTGTACATCTGTAGCTTAGTTGATAATCACCATTGTCCCAAGCCCTAGAAGGCTTGTGGGGGCAAGCAAAAGGTATTCGCGGGGGTTCTGGTAGATGGCCTCAGGAGAGGAATAACACAATGATACAACTGTGATGGTGGTGGCCCATGCCAGGAAAGGTAATAATGATTGTACTTTGTCTTAGAGTCTGCTCTAAGGCACACATTTATCTACATGTCTGTCTATTTATATATTTTTAATTTTCTCCCAATTACATAGGAAGACAATTTTTAACATTCATTTTTTTTAATTTTGAGTTCCATATTTTCTCCTTCCTTCCCTCATCTCCCCCCTTCCTGAGATGGTAAGCAGTTTGATGCAGGTTATACAGGTTCAATCATGCAAAACTTATTACCGTATTAGTCATATTGTGAAAGAAGACACAGACCCAAAGGAAAATATGAAAAAAAAAGTGAAAAGTAGCGTGCTTTGATCTGCACTCAGACTCCATCAGTTCTTTTTCTGGAGGTGGATAGTATTTTTCATCACGAGTCCTTTGGAATTGTCTTAGATCAGTGTATTGCTCAGAACAGGTGAGTCACTCCTAGTTGATCATCATACAGTATTACTGCTGCTATAAACAGTGTTCTTCTGGTTGTGTTCACTTTACTTTGCATTCGCTCATGGTAAGTCTTTCCAGGTTTTTCTGAAATCGGGTTGCTCATTATTTTCTTATAACACAGTAGTATTCCATTACAATCAGATAACACACCTTGTTCAGTCATTCCTCCACTGATGGTCATTCCCTCAATATCCAATTCTTTGAAACTTCAAAAAGAGCTGCTGTAAATATTTTTGTAAAAATGGGTCTTCCTCTGCTTTTTTGATCTCCTTTCAATCTAGTAGCAGTATTGCTGGGTCAAAAGGTATACATGGTTTTATAACTTTTGGGACATAGTACCAAATTTCTCTCCAGCATGGTTGGATCAGTTCACAACTCCATCAGTAGTACATTAGTGTGAATTTATTAAATGAAAGCAAAAAGACAGTCCTTGGTCTCATGGAGCTTACATTCTAATAGAAGACAGCACATTAAAGGGAGCTGAAAAGTGAGGTCAAGGTGGGGAGCAGGGAAGAGAGAAGATATCTGCAAGGGGGCATAATGGTGAGGTCCAGAGAGTCAGAATCACAGCCAGGATCGGAAGTAAGCATGGCTAGCCCGTGCCTGTTTCCAAAATGGAGGTCCTCAGAAGGAACTCACCAACTGGAAAAGGGGACCAGCTTGGTGGAAGGATATTCTCAGGCACCAAAGGAAATTCCAGGGCGATAAGTGAAAGAATATTGGTGGTCCAGTCCGGAGGGAGAGGCATGCATGCTTGGCTCTGTGTTTTAAATGATTAAGTGTGTGTGTGTGTGTGTGTGTGTGTGTGACATTGTTGCATGTAAGCACGCATCTACGCTGATTATCAGTTGACCAAGTAGATAAATCAGTTGTAGATCATTTTAAAATTCTTCTGTACTTTGTGTGCATTTCAGCTGTCTTAGGACTATGTCTATGCTGTGAAATTATTTGAATCATAGGATCAAAAATTTTTTTTTAAGATTTAGAACTAGAGAACCAAACTGGATTTTCAGAGACTGTGCTAGAGGAACTAAGCCACTCTGTTCTGAACTTCCTGGGACCATGCTTCCACACAAAGATCATTTTGTACATCATCCCTCTGGCTCAGAGAACTGTAATCTAATCAACACCTTAGTTGCCTCTGAAAAGGGAGTGTCAGTTCACTGGTCTCTGGTTCCATTTACCCTCTCAGTGATTTTCCAGACCAAATTTCCCTTCCTTGGTTTCTAGTCCTACACATTTGTCTCTCTTATGAGATTATACTGGAACAGGGAGTACTGTGTCTGGCACTTAGTAGGTGCTTAATAAAAACACTTTTAAAATTAAAAATGTGCTTTTAAAAGGTTAGGGTCAGAATGGAGGGATGGCTGGAGGGTTAAGTAATAGGAGAGCAAGGTAGAAGGTAGAAGTAAAAAGAAGAGTTAGGACAGATAGGAAAAAAGACATGCACAAACATAAAAAACAAGATTAGGAATCTGTCTGTCTGTCTGTCTGTCTGTCTGTCTGTCTGTCTCTCTCTCTCTCTCTCTCTCTCTCTCTCTCTGTCTCTTTTATTTTGCTTTTTAGTGCAACTGGGGTTAAGTGACTTGCCTAAAATCACATGGCTAGTAAGTGTGTCAAGTGTCTGAGGCTGGATTTGAGCTCAAGTCCTCCTGACTTCAGGGCCAGTGCTCTATTCACTGTGACACATAGCTGCTCCTAGAGTAGAATAACTTAAGAAAAGTATATGTATATATATATATATATATGTACATGTATGTGTATATTGATACCTATATATAAATATATTCATGCTCAATTGCAGCCTTGGGGTGGTGGGAGAAAAGAGGAAAAAAGAACAAAGTAAAAAGTGTATAGGAGAGAACAGAAGAAAACCTCCAAGGAAGCAAAGGAAAGATAGACAGTTTTCAACATAACACAGAGTATTTAATATATAGCCTTTTTAAAAATGATAAGTTATTACTATATATTCTGAATCCTCTCTGATGTTCTGCAGTACATGACATGTTTTTTTCTTTTATATTTTATACTGTTTCTGTTTCTTATTATGTATTTAAGTTCTAGTATTTGTTTAAAATTTTGAAAAATTAAAAAAAAATAAAAGGTCATGGCTGCCTCAGATGCTCTTATTTTCAGGTGATTTAGTACAAAGGCTATGCTAGGAGTAGTCTGCTTAACTGGTAACCATTTTACAAAGGAAGGGAAGCATAGAAAGCACAACATGCCAGAATAAATATTACAAGATTAAGCTTCTTGTAGGCTGAAGTTTATTTTGTCATTAGAGTATTTTGTCACATCAAGTATAAAAAATTTACAGCTTTGTGAATAGTCCAAGGAAGCCAGAGGTTGTCATGAATATTGTTCCTCTGGCCAACTTGAAGTGAGAAGAGACTGGAACTAATCTTTTTAGTAGGGAGAAGATGGAATGACATGTTGGACTCAAGCACCGTGGCTCTCAAGAGCCAGCCTTTAGCTTAAGAAAGTGACCATGACTGCATCCAGCTTTAACTGATAGGGAAACACTGAACATGGTACACCTAAGGTTGTCTTCATAATGACAATATCAGCATTTCTGAGTTCCCACCATTTGAAGGTAATAGATGTACTAGAGGTACAGGCACAGCAGGTAGAGAATTGGGCCTGCATTCAGCAACACCTGAGTTCAAATTCAGCCTCAGACACTTCCTAGCTGTGTGACCCTGGGCAAGTCACTTAACTTTGCCTCAGTTTTCTCATCTGTAGATTGAACTGGAGAAGGAAATGTCAAACCACTCCAGCATCTTTGCCAAGAAAACCCCAAATAGAGTCAGGAAGGGTAGGACACAACTGAAATGACTGAACAACAAATGCACTGTAGGGAGTTGGATAATAGACAGAAATGTGCCAGTTCCATTTGATTCTGCTGCATTATCATAAACACATCTTTAGCAAAATATCCCAAAGAAAACAAAGATCTTATAGAATCTTACTGATTTCCTATAAAAAAGATGGTTATAGAATATGACATTAGCCTTCCTTTTCAGCAGCGATATCAATTTAATCTTTCAGTAAGCATTTAAGGGCCTGCTTCATTCCATACCCTGGAGATGCAGACAAAAATGAACAGCTCTTGCTGTTAAGGTATTATTTGAGAGGAAATACATACCTGCAGGATGTCCCAAAAGTCTTAGTGTGGGTGGAAGTTGCGCTGATAGTGTTACTAGCTTCCAACTGCCCCAAGGCTTTTGGAACACTGTATATAGTGAGCTATACATGGTAGAACTGAGTAATTATTGAAAAACAGGAACAGAAATTCAGCTTGTTGTCCGGCAAAGAACATCTGACAGGGAATCAAGAGATCTGGTTCTAATCTTGCCTTTACGACATCTGTGCTCCTTTCTTCAGTTTTCATCCTCTTTGACCTTTTTGCAGTTTTCAGTACTTTTAACCATCTACTCTTCCTGGGCTCTACCCTCTGGACTTTTGGGACATTGTTGTCCCCTGGTTCTCCCCATACCTATTTGTTCACCCAGTTTCAGTGTTCTCTAACTAGTTTATCATCATTCTGGAAGGAGGTCCACATCTAGTACAAAGAACCACCCAGAACCTGAAGATTCAGGTAAAAGAAATTACTTAAAACATTCTCGGTAACCCTCAGATTAAAGCAGTCTGACAGAAGGTAAAAGGAACCCTCTAGAAGTACAAGCGATGGACAAGGGTTTCATGAGGTCTCAGGCTTGTCCTGTTTAATCCTCAGAGGGGTTCTTATATACTTTTGTCCAAAGAGCCAATAGCTGTTTTTCAGTACAGTTCATCTGGGATAAAGTTAATCCACAGTGACTTGGATCTGTCCCACAGTGTCTCAACTCACAACAGTCCTGAGATGGAGGTGAGGGAGGGGGGAAAAGAAGCCAATTCAAATTACCTTTGTCCATACCACCGATATATTGGCTCATAACAACCAGCGGGGTAGAGGTCAACTCAGATTGCCTCCAAGTGGCACCGCAATGTGCTGACCCACTTGATCACTAAATGTGGATGTCTTTCATGACTTCTCACAATAGCTCTTCCTTCTCCCATTCTGTCTACTCAAAAAACCCTCACTGGGTCCTCCTTCCCCACAAATGATTATCTCATATCTCTCATCCTTTTTGTGGTTAAAACTCCTTTCAAGGGCCATCCAGAGATGCCTCTCTTTCCATTCTTCTCTTGTCTTTTGTCTTTACATTCTGGCTTTCAGCCTCACCATTTAACTTAAACTGCTCTCTCCAAAGTTACCAATGTTCTCTTAATTGCTAAGTCTAGTCTTCATTCTTGACCTCTCTGCAGTCTTTGACATGGTCAGTCACCCTCTTCTCCTTGTTACTTTCTTCTCCCTAAGTTGTCATGATTCTATCCTCCCTTGCTTCTCCTTCTACCTGTCTGATCACTTCTTCTCAGTCTTCTTTGCTGGATTTTCATCCACCTCACACCCTGTAATCCTTGTTGTTTCATAGGCCTTATCCTCTTCTCTGTCTATGCTATTTCATTTGGTGATCTCATCAGCTCCCATGAAATCAGTTATCATCTGTCTGATGATGATCCTTAAATGTACTTATCCAGCCCTACCTTGTATGCTGATCTCCAGTCTTTCCCCTCCAACTGTCTATTGGGCATCTCAAACAAGATGTCTAGTAGACATCTTGAACTCAACATGCCTAAAACTGAATCCACCCTCCCTCCAAAAAAAATCCTCTTCCTAACTTCTATATTGATCTTCAGGATGCTACCATTTTCCCAGCCATTCAAGATTGCAACCTAGATATCACCCCCAGTTTCTCTTACTCCCCATATCTAATCTGTTGGTTTTGCGTTTTATCTTTTCTCACATATTTCTTACCTAATAATTGAACTATTTCTATAGCCTACTGTTCGGTCTCCCTGCCACAAATATTTCCACATTCCAATTCATCTTCTGTTTAGTTGTCCAAAGTAATTTTCTTAAAGCATAGATCTGTCCATGTCACCCCTTCTCTCTCACTTGACAAACTCCATTGGGTCACTCCAGGACCAAATTTTAAAAATCTCTTGTATGGCATTCAGATCTCTTTGTAATCTGTCCTCCCCACTCTTCCAGTATTCTTAGACTTTACACTCCTTTACCTTATATTTTGGGATCTAATGGTACTGTTGCTGTTTTTCGAACAAGACACTCTATTTCCCAAGTCAGGGTACTTTCATTGGCTGTCTTCCACTGCCTCACTTTCCTCATCTCTGCTTCCTACTTTCTGTGGCTTCCTTCAAGTCTCAGCTGAAATTCCACCTTCTCCAGAAAGCCTTTTTAATGCTGCTTCCATTTATTTTTAATGTCTTCCTTCTGTTGATTATTTTTATTTATTCTGCAAATTGTTTGTACGCAGTTGTTTACATGTTGTCCCCCTACTCCTACACCATCTGACTGTAAGCTTCTTGAGAACAGGGATCATCTTTTGCTTGTCTTTGTATCTCCAGAGCTTAGCACAGTGCCTGAAATAGAATAGGGGATTAATAAATGACTCATTGACACCCACATTCATAACCCAAGTCATTCTGGACTCTTGCCTCCTCTTCTACCCTCAATCAGTTGCCAAGTCTTGACCATCCTACTTCCAAAACAGCAACTATATAAGCCCTCTTGTCTCAATTCAGCCCCTACCCTAGTTTAGGGCTTCATCATATCTCTCCTAGACTATTGTAAGAGCTTCCTAATTGGTTTTCCTCCTTCCATTCTCTTCCCCTTTTCAATACATTTGCCTCACAGCTGCCAAATAATCTTCATAAGGCTTATGTCTGATGATACTATTTCCTTGATCAAAATTTTTCCCTGTTACCTCTGGGATAAAATACAAAAATCTCAACTTGCTAATTAATACACCTTTTTAGTCTTCATTCATATTACCCCCTTTTAAACAGTCTGAATTCTAAAGTAACTGGATGATTTGCTGTTATTAGAATTCCCATCTCTTGTCTCCATATACTTGCATAAATTGGCCCCCTTGCCTGGAATGCCCTCCTTCCTCTTCATCTTACCTTGTAAGAATCTTTTTTTTCTTTTGAGGTAGGTCTCAGGTGCCACCTACTCCATGAAGCCATCTCTTATCCCCTCAGTCGTTAATAGTTTCTCCTCTGTAATCTTGTGATTACTTATCTATGTTCATATTATATTCTTCTAGAATTTAAAGTCTTTCAGTTAATCAGTTAGAATTGATTATACATATGTTATGGGCCAGGTACTTTGCTAGGCACTAGGAATACAAATTCAATGAATCAAGCTGCCTCTACATTCAAGCTTCTATCTCCAATATCTAGAGCTTTTCTAAGACTTTTCATAGAGTATGATTTAACAAATGTTTGCTGAATCAAATTGAACTGAAATGAACCAGGTATGTGACTCTGGGTATGTAATTGTTACATATCATATAAAATGTGATTTATCATCATCATCAGAAGTAATATTTTTAGCCCTTTAAGGTTCACAAAGCACTTTACAAATATCTTATTCTACAAAAAAATGAGCAAGTTGTTAATAAATACTTAATTATTCTTATGGTCTTCCTAATGCAAAGGATGAATTAAATCATTGTTCCTAAGAGACCAATACAACAATGACAATGCATTAATTTAGTGCATTTCCCTCCTAAGGGTTCAGTCTGGTTGTTGTTGTTGTATTTTTTTTAACATTATTACCTTTTCAATGTAGAAAGTGACATAATTTTTGCCAAGTCACATAGCAAAATGCTGAAGTTGATAGGAACAAAAACCCTTTTAAGGTTCAATTGTTTCTATTCACATTACCCATCATGCTTTACCCATCAATGTGTCTTAAATCATTTATACCAACCTCAAGTCAATTTTCTATGTTACTGTGATAGGGCATTTAGAAGTCTGGCCTTGCCTTAAAAAAATGCTGTTATATAAATCTGTCTTAGTCTATAAACCAAGACAGAGCTGAAGTTGTCCTGTATTAAACTCTTTTTCTTGAACCTTAGATCTTGTCATAGTACAAAGTTTTGTATAGTCTCAATGTTTTGTTGCTATGCTACAAAGAAGCAACCATAACCTCACTTACTAAAGAAAAGATGTTGAATACTAATCTGAAATAGGTAATAGTGAAAGATGGGGTATGGGAAGGACACAGATAAGGTATTCCAAAATGTGTTTTTATTTTTCATTAAATAAATTTATACACATTTTATCCTTTATATTGTGTCCAAATTGGAAAAAAAATAATCCCCCAATGAGTATATGGGGCTCACTTTTCATATTAAAAATTCTGGTGGCATTTTGACAGTTCAAAGCAAGAAAAATAAGTACTTGTAGGTAACAAGCTGCCACTTGCATCAGTGGAATTAGTAAGGGCCACAAGTATGTAGCTTCTAGAATCTTAGTCCAGAAAAGCTCCTTAAGGATCATCAGATCCAACCAACCCACTTTGCAAATGATGAAACTGAGACCCAGAGGGATGAATTTACTCAAGTTTTTATTTTTATTTTACATTTTAAAATTCTTTTTTTTGGGGGGGGTAGGGGTTGGAGTAGTTGGTTACTGAGGTCCCTTCCATCTCTCAAATTCTTTGGTTCTATAAATAGTAAAAGCAAACTTTGGAGCAATTGATAAATTGTTTTTTTTTTTAATGACCTTTTTAAAATACAGTTCTGGGTGTATGCCACCATTTCTTATTAGCTTCTGGATAGTTGGTATAAAGGATTTTTGGGTTCCCAAGACCTTACACACAACTGAGTTACTTTTCTTTTGATTGCAAATTAAAATATTAGTACAATGTGGCACCTCATCCCAAAACAGCTAAATAACTTTTGATAAGGAAGTAC
This sequence comes from Pseudocheirus occidentalis, assembly GCA_028646575.1. Classification (NCBI taxonomy): domain Eukaryota; kingdom Metazoa; phylum Chordata; class Mammalia; order Diprotodontia; family Pseudocheiridae; genus Pseudocheirus; species Pseudocheirus occidentalis. The sequence continues at coordinate 117,766,327 of CM053599.1, read as the reverse complement.
AACAGTTAATGTCAGAGGATTTGAGTTCAGTGAAAGAATCAGCCTCCGTAGGCTTTAAAATACCCTACCAAAGAATACAACACTTCAATTAAAGAATTGAGATAAGCCTTCCTTTATCAGAAATTATGTTCCCTCTGCCTAAATTATGCTTACCATTGAATCCTCAGGGGACTCCGGATAGACTTGTAGAAGCAGAGAACGGCAGACGTGAAGTGAATCTTAGTGTTCATCCAGTTCAGTCCATCTCATTTTTCTGGGCTCTACTGGAACTGTTCCTAAGCATGGGACGGTTCCTAAGTAAATCTGTGGGTTAAGCTATATTTTTCCAGGTAGGAATGAGGAGGAAATACATCACCTCCAAGCAGGGAAAATTCTAGTGGTAATTCGAATAAGTGGCTACCTAGAGTTTGATTTGGGTGCCAGGCCCCACCCACCTGCAAGAAAAACAAAACTGTTTATATATGTATTGTAAAACATACTTCTAGGGAAATGAGGCAGAGATTCTGAACAAAACTTGATGAATGACGGTGTCATCACAGGTTTATCCTTCTATAGAAAAGAAATATTCTACTCCATAGTGCATACGAAACACAGGGTACCTAAGCTGTCTAGAGTTGGAGAGAGAGAAGACAACAGACATGCCACATTTGCTTCCTCCTTCCTTCCCCTCCCCCACCCCACCAACTGGAAGCTTTCTTAGTAGGTAAGTACATCACACAGAAATGACCATGGCAGGGACATCCCTGCTGGGATACTCATATAGAACAGCAGTTTTCCCCAAAGCTTGTTTGGTTTAGTTTTGTGCAATGGTCAGACAAGACTTGGTAAAGGTAATAGAGTTGTGGTAAGTCTTAACCACTAGCAATACTTATCACTCATCTTTCATTTTCTTTTGCTTTTGGGCTCTCCATCCCAAATAATTACGACATAATTCAACTATTGCACATGGTTCTATCGGCTTTTACTGGTTACAGTACCAACAGCCTGCTGGTCATGGTATCTGAAATGCATACCAACAAAATCCTTGCTTTGTATAAAGACGTTGTCTCTAGGACTTTGTCCCTGTTAAAATGCATAAATATGTAACCTGTAAGGGATGGTCATTAAAATATTAGCTTCTGTTTAGCAGATTTTTGTGGTCACTTTGGAAAGTGGGTCAAAGGCCCAGAGGGAGAGGATTAGACATAAATCAAATAACATTTTGGTAGCAAGGAATGGGAAGAGCAAAACAAGGCAGGTATAAAATGTCAGGGCACAATGGAAAAACCTTGAGTGACTGGATGGTATGTAAGGGCCTTTGTGGAGTAGAAGAGCAAAGGAACTTAAAATAACCTTCTTCAAGTTCATAATTATGTCTATGAACTTCCTTGCCTGTCTCCCCCACCCCTAAAAAGGTTAGGCCATCAGTGACTTTGGGGTAAAGTCAGCAAGCATTTATTAAGTATATATTAAACCGAGCCATTTATACACACATACACACACACACACACACACACACACACACACACTTCCAGGCACTGTGCCAAGCAGTAGGGTTACAAATACGGGCAAAAACAGTTTGTGTCCTCAAGGAACTCACAGTCTCATGAGGAGACAACTTGCAAACAAGCTATGTGTGAACTAAATCTCTGTCTCTTTCTCTGTCTCTGTGTGTGTATCTCTCTCTATGTTCCTCTCTGTCTCTCTGTCTCTCTCTCTCTCTGTCTCTGTCTCTCTGTCTCTCTCCTCCCTCTCTGTCTCTCTCTTCCCTCTCTCTCTGTCTCTCCCTATCTCTCTCTCTGTCTCTTTCTCTGTCTCTCTCTCTCTCTGTCTCTCTGTCTCTCTCTCTGTATTTCTCTCTCTCTCTGTCTCTCTCTCTCTCTTTAACTCTCCATATACACACATACTTATACATATATTAATTGAAGACAAGCAGCTCAGAAGGAAGGCATTGGCATTGAGGGGGACCTGGAAATGTTTCCTACAGAAAGTGGACTTTTAGCTGAGATTTGAAAGAAGCCAAGGTAGTGAGGAGGTGGAGATGAGGATGGAGACTATTCTAGGAAAACCTCCTAGAGTTGGGAAACGTTTTGTGAGAGTCCCAAAGTCACTGAAATAATCAATCAGTCAATCAATCAACATTTATTAAACCTCTGCTATGTGCCAGACATTGTACTAAGTGCAGAATCATAGAATATTAGAAGGAGAGAGCATTCCAGGAATGGGTGACAGCTGGTGAAATGCTTGGATGCATGAGGAGAGGCCAGAAGTCACTGGTCACGGAGTATGTGGAAAGGAGTGAGGTGTAAGGAGGTGTGTCTCACCCACTGTCATGGTAACATCACACCTATATACTCTGGTACAGCTCTGCTAGAGGTAGGGATTCTTCTCTCATGGATCCCTTTGGATGTCTGGTGAACACCTTGTGCCCCTTTTAAGAATAATATTTGTTGCCTACATTTGTAACTAAAGAAAACACTACATTTCAATTAGAGGTCAATAAAAATAAAAATGCCATTCCTTCCCCTCCCACCCGCATCCCAGGCATCTAAGTTCAAGTTCAAAGACTCCCTGAAATATATCCACAGACCCCAGAGTACTTGGCTGTAAGAAAAGAGAACAACTGAAATGCCGTTGTTCTGTCTGGCAGTTGTGATGTTTTTGATTGCAGAGTCAGCAGGAGTTTTAAGTGAAGTCAGTCACTACAGTTCAGATTCTTAGACCTCATGTACTTGTTATAGGTGGGGAGATATGAGTTATCTGATGACTTTCTTTGGAAAACACGCTGAGGACCCAGACCTGCCTGACCTGCTTATGGAGAAAAATAGAGATGGCACTAGAAACGGCTGCCATCCCGCTTCTGGGGCTTGCCATGATGCACGGGCTCTTTGTAAATCAGAGGCTAGGACAAACAGAGTTGACAGCTCTGTTTAAAGAAGTTAACCATAACTTTGGGGAGTTTGTACGGAAGTAAAAAGAGCATAGAGCTATGTGAATTGTGTGCCATCATTACAAACCTAGAAAAAATACTTTATTGTTCTTTCAACATGATTTTCCCACAAAATTCCTTACATCGTTAGGGAGAGGGGTGAAATAGACATTTTAATAATGTCTAAAGGTCTTTCTTTTTCATTTCTGGGCATTAGGATTCAGCAACGGCATTCTTTTCTCTAGATTTACATTTTCCTCTGTCCATTTGGATTAGAAGTCTAGGTATGCCAAATATGATAGCTCTGGGACGTGCAGCATGTAAACAAACACTTAGATAAGAGATGTAACATAGTCACAAGTAGTATTTCAGCAAAACGTACACTGCTGATAGCACAAAGCTATTTGATCCAGATTCAGTTCTGTCCCCCTGCAGAATTGCATGAAGTAGAATTCCATCATCAACAAAGATTATCCTAGTATAGCAGGTTGGCCACAGGTTAGCATTCAGCAAAAAGGACCTTAACCTAAGAAGTAAAAAACAAAAACAAAAACAAAAAAACAACAACCCAGAATTCTTGGAACTCCCCCTTCTTTGACAGAATACATTTTTTTCTCCTGAATAGTTTCAATATGTCTGATGATTTTCCCCTGAAAGTACCTTCAACACACAATAGTTCATTACAACCAATTCAGTATCATCATTCTCCACCCCAGGAAGCTCCACAAATTCAGGCTTTGGGAAGTCTGATTCAGACTCCAGGCTTGGGGTGAATTAATTAATCTCTCAACATTTCAGTGGCTTCTCTTCCTGAGACAGGGAAGTCTATTTTGTCAGGCTGTCTAGCTATCTGGTTTTCATGGTAATAGATTGATAGAAGGTGAAATAGAGATAGACTAGATTACAGAGATTACTAGATGATGCCGCCATCTCTGATTTTTAGAAATGATTTCAACCTCCTTCAATATAATTCCCTTTCCCCATTCCCTCAAAAATATTTTTTTTTGCTTTTTGGAGGGAGGAAGGCAGGGCAGTTGGGGTTAAGTGACTTGCCCAAGGTCACACATCTAGTAAGTGTTGTGTCTGAGGCCAGGTTTGAACTCAGGTCCTCCTTGACTCCAGGGCTGGTGCTATATTCACTGTGCCACCTAGCCACCCCAAAAAAAATTTTTGAAAGAGATTCTGACAAAAGATTATTGATTCCATTTCCCTTCATTACCTTTGGAGTAAAGGTACTATGGAATAGACAGTAAAGTTGCTGTGTTTTCCAGGTAGATAGGTAGCTAGGAAAGTGGAGAGCCTGGATAATCTGCAGACTGAATAACCAAGCTTTAAATAATGTATAGACTGGAATTTCTAAAGAATAGTGCAAAACAGTGCAATACCCAAAAGTTAAGCATCTGGAAAAGAAGCAAAGGGATCAGATAATCTGCAAATTGGATCATTGAGATTTGAATAATTTATAGGGCAAATTGAGGGCCGCCTGGAATTTATAACAGGTGGAGAAAGTAGCTGAGACTGGGTAAGTTTCAAACTTAAGAATCATCAGATGCTGAAGTAGTTGATTTATTTTTAATTATTCTGCTGCCAAATAATCAGTCCTTCAAAAAGTATTTATTGGCACCTAAATCAGAATCCCTTGGAAAATAGGAGCATCTTGTTATAGCCTTTCCTTCTATCTCACAGTCAAGTTGAAAGGCTTTTTGAGTTCATGCTTCTTTGGATATTGGGGGTGGTGGGGGTGGTGTCATGCAGTAAGAAGACCAAAATAGGGTCAATGTCAACAGAATGTTTCATACCCAAAGAAAATAATTTAGTGATTTTAGACCTGTCAGCTGTAATACTTTCAGTATTATTTAATCGCAGTCAATTCTGAATGATCTGTAGATGGATTACCAAGTTTGTGATTTACCTCTGGCAAATCTTATTTATAGGTTTTCTACACATTAGTGCCTTATTTATATTGCTACAATGCCCCTGGATTACCCCCAATTTTTGCACACACATTTAAACTAAGGGAATTTTAGAAATTGAAATTCTTAACTATTTCCCCAGTTCCAGAGAAAGTAACGAGAGGAAACAGCTTTAGAGAGTCACAAATAAAGTTAGTATTTTGTGTCAGTCTGAAAACTATTTATTCTTAATCGAAAGTGCTTCTCTCATGGTGGTACAGGGAGTGGCGGTCACAGGATGGAGAATTTGGACAGCTTCCCAGTTCCTACAGAGATGTTTCCATATTATATCTATATTTAAAAAAGAAAAAGAAAAAAGCGAATGTTCATTTTTCTATCTAAGTACAGTTAGGCTCTACTTTTCACTATTTTGCATGTTGCTACTATGCTCGGTTGAATGCTGACCTACATTTCATTACTTCCTGATTCTAACCTTTCCCCTCCTTCACATTCAATGTTGATTTTGTATTTTGTTTTTACTCAATAAAGACATGAACAGGATTTTACCTTACATCTGACTGCCTTAAGACAAGCAAGCAACTCTAACATTTATTGTGCCTAAAAGAAGGGACTACATGAACCATAGTAGATGCTAAGGAGAAGTGGAAATGATTGCCAGATTATCCACACCTATGCCTCTTTCCATTAGTTTGAAGAGAATAGACAACACATCAGTTAAAGGATGCATAGAGGGCAGCAATGTCAAAGCTTAATTTAAAATGTTTTATAGTTAATACAGTTTTAAAATGTGTATTTCCTTATTGAAGCAAGTAAAGGCACTTGGCATCCATTTTATTCTGCTTTTTATCATGGATGAATTCATGCACCCTTCATTAGGAAATGAAAAATCAGTTGCCACCTTTGACCTTTCCTCAGCTTATAAAAAGCTTTCATTGATGGGGATTTATACCTTGCTGTGGGTCTGAGCTATTTGTTTTTTGCATGTTTAGCTAAGGATTGGTTGTTGTCATTGTTGTTCCTATGGTTGCAACTTTTGGCATGTTTCTTCAAAGACATGTCTCATTTCAGTACACAAAGACAGAAATGCCCTGTATTAAACTAGTTTCTTAAACATAGGAAGACATTGATACATGAGTGTGACAAAGAATGATCGAAGAATCAGGGACTGAGTAGTAAGGGACTCAGAGGCTCTCTAGCCCTAGTCATACTTGAACAAAAGGGTCCTTTTACAACATTCCTATGAGGGGTCATCTAGACTTTGCTTACAGAAGACTAAAGAGTGATTAAAAACTTAATTTGGTGCTTTCCATAGTTGCCATTTTCCTTAGATATCTTCATTTCCTGGAGGAAAATGATCATTTTGCAGATCACATTTTAATTGGTTTTAACCAAATAAGTCATTTTTGAAATAACTATCTCTACATTTTTTCCTTTCTTTTCAGCTTCTCCCACAATTTTTATATTTTTTCCTTTTTTTCCTTTTTACCTCAAATCCCATATTTTTTAGTTTAAATTTTCTCTTATATTCTAAGTTGTGTATTCAGTCACCTTTTTTATCCCTTTTTCATCACCTTGAAATATGACCTTCTCATGACTGAAGATGCATTTGACTGAAGCTTATTAAGGTCTAGTGTCTTTCAGTTACGATGCTAGCTTCCAAGTACCAGACATTATCCTAAGGTAGAGGAATAGTTATGCCTTCTACATAATATGATTGATTTTTTTTTTGTAGTCCAGAAAAGTAGCATGCTTGGTTTAAAGGACTTTTCTATGAAGTGTTCATTTTCCATTTGGGTAAAAGATTGCAAAAGCTCTGTACTCCATGAAATTGTACATCTTTTCGATAAAGGCATCAACATTCTATGTTAAAAAGAACATTCGGATTAATCAAAATAACCCACAATCATATGATTCTCAGTAGTTTATGAAGTCCTTATCTCACACCTATGAGACTAGTAGTGCAAATATTATTATCCCTTCATTATAGATGAGGAAAGCAAGACTCAAACTGTTTGAATGACTCATCCACAGCCACAGAATCAGGAAAGAACCTAACACTGAAGCCATATTTTCTAAGTCCATTGTGCCATGTCAATTCTTTAAGCAAGTTTAATATTAATCATTAAAAATGTATTTTAGGCCCACCAATTTTAGGCCCACCAATTAGGTTCACCATTTAGGCCTACCAATCATCATTCCTCACAAGTGAGACAATTTCTTTGCACTTTTCTTTTTTTAAATTTCTCTTGCTTGCTACGTGTTAAATGTTGGATTAGAATCCACATTCTATTTCCTAGGAAGCCTAATGGATCCCATCATTTTAGAGCATATTTTGGGGGAGGAAGGGAAGGAGTGATGGGGGCAGAGAGAAATTTTTGCATGCATGAGTAGGGCAGCCCAGGGCAAGGAAAACAGTATATTTTAGCATCTTGCTGATTTGTTTCTGGCTTCAGGGCCACATTTAAAGTGTAGGGGAGCAGAGCCAAGATGGCGACGTAGAAGTAGCAAGGTCCCACAGCTCCCACACCGCCACCCTAAACACCCATAAAATATGAGCCCAGATAAAGCCTAGGACTCTCAGACTCACACAAAAATACAGAGAACACATCTCTCACTGAAGGCATCTCGGCAGCAGTGGCTCATCGCGGCAGCCAGGAATGGAGGCTGGAACAGCCTGAAGCCGAGACCGCGGCCAGGCCTGGGTGGTGGGAAGTAGCCTGGCCAAGCTGAGCCTAGCAGGCACCGGAGCCAGTCTGCAGGAGAGATCTACAGCCTCCAGCACCTCCACATCTGCCAAGACGTGAGGAACAGGACGGGAGAGGGCAGCGGAGCAGTGGCCCGGCCAGCCCAAAACCACTGCAGCCATGCTAGGCCCCAGGGCGGCCTGGAGTGAGCCTCCCAAGCCTCTACTTCAAAGAAAATCTAAAGCACCTGCCTAAAGGAATCCTCAAATCCTCAGAGACCGGTTAGTGAAAGTGAAACGTTGAAATTTAATTTGGGGTTGGTAAAGCAGTTCTGCCAATCTGCCCCCGGGGCAAGGAAGCAGTGGGGGAAAGGAACTGCTGGAACCAGTGGAGGTCCCCACCAGGCTGCTTCAGAGCCCCTGGTCTGCGGACTCCACAGGGGGGCTGAATCAATTGATCAGGGCCAAGTGCTCTTGTGTTGAGTGGCCTGGATCCGGATCATGGTATTGGGTGGTGGTTCTGGGGTGCGCTTTCAGCAAGCCAAAGCTGGGGGGTCTTGCAACATCCCCCTAATAGCTCTGGCAGCTG